>CM068322.1:30552938-31152938 GCA_034766995.1 Acanthacorydalis orientalis | reverse complement strand
AAAACAATAAATAATTTATTCCTTTCGCAAATATATTCTACAAATATTTGAATATAATAACACATTCCTAACTAAATAAATAAAATATCTGTAAATAAATAATACAACTATGCACATAATATGAAAAACGCTAATAAAATTAAGTGGTTTAATTATATTTACACACAATAATACGTTCAATAGGAAATTAATTTCTAGCCAGATTTCAATTTACGGCCGCTGATATAAAATACATGCCATAATCTATAAAAATGAATCAAAAAAGTTGAAATTAATTTAAACCAACCACCTCAATCTATCAAATTAATTTAGAATCTGAAGTAGATATCTGCATAAACGGGCCAACTCTGATCACTAATTAGAAGACCTGCTCATATTTAATCAAATAGCCGACAATTAATTCAATTACAAAAGACAATGATAGCGAAGTATTATTGTTTTAACATATTTTTCTTCGAATATAACCGCGCTGTCAATACAGCAGTCACTTGAAGCCATACAAAGTACACATACTGGAATTGACATTTTTCCGGAGCTGAAATACGGAACTTCCCACCAACTAACTACAACATAAACATATTACTGCACTATTTTGAATCTTTAAGCGATAATACGCATTTCTAATAATCAAAAAAATATATAAATAACATTCTTAAGCTGACATTAATAACCGGCGAAAAGCTTTGCGAAAATTTACGAATCTATATTTTAAGCTATTTATGGCATGTAGGTCACGATTTTAATGTACTACAGTATGTATGATATGTATATATATATATATATATATATATATATATATATATATATATATATATATATAAATATGTTACACATTCAATATTCATATTCTTATTAAACATTCAGTAGGGTTATTAAACCTAAATTGGGTTGGTCAATTATAAGCTGTTCAAACAGTTATTCATCTAGATTGTATTGAAAACAAACGGCCATTTCAATCACAAACTAAAGAAAATATGTTTCCAATGATTTTTTTCACGTCAGATTTCATAGATGAATACACCACGTGTTTGAAAAAGAAATTCACCTGAATTTGTGAATACAATTATTTTAATAGGATCTTGACTGACAACGACTTCACTCGACCTATAAGCCGGTCTAGTAATATATCGAATTATAAAAAAAATGTCAAAAAACGAAACTCATCAAGATGAAAATTTGATACTCACCGAAAATCGATACAAAGAAAAACTATCCAGCGAATAAATGTTGTCTGCTGCTTACATACATGAACACATCTCAAAGGATTCCAATATGATTCACTTTATATTACATTGAATGAAGCACACGAGAATACTAACATATTTCTTTTATATGAAAGTATGTGTGGGCAAGAATCCCATTCTGTTACTAGCTATTTACGACTAGTCTATTTCCTAAACTGGGCTGTTTTTAAGAATTATATCCGTTTTCTTAACATCGCGGTTCAGGGATCGCGACAACCGCATGTACTTTCACACCTTACCATCAGAACACCAAAACAACACTGAGTATATAAAACCGGAACGAAAAAAAACTATGTGCGATAAACAAATGATTTTGCGGCTAAAATCTTTGTCTTACTCGGTCAGATGTTCACTGTTCGTATTATGTTATCTTTGTTTAGGTCGGGATTCAGTTACAATTAGTATAACAATATAACTGACAACTTGTTCTATTCTTTTCTTGTACGCGTAGACTACATTATGTTTATCTATGCTATAGAACTACCACTATTTACATACAAACAATAGTTATGTAATAAGTTTGATTTTAAAAACTTAACCTTTTTCATGTAAATATACACATGTTGATTCAAAAATAGTATCACCTGTTTAGAAATGATAATTTATTATTATGTCCAAATATATATATATATATATATATATATATATACATATTCATACACAAAATTTAACATTCTTATAAATACATATACAACAAACTTCTTTTCAAAAGAAAATATTTTTGTTTTTTGATTATGCATGAAGTGGCTACGAGCAAAGACCTATAATTTGTACAAATAAATTATGTTCACCTTTTCTTCCAAATTACTTTAAGTGATGTTCATAGTTAAAGAATTTTCATATCAATTTACTTAATATCTTTTTATAAAAACTTACAAATAGAGAACAGGTATTCAACTGATCCAAAAGGCAAAAAACTTACAGGGCTTCACATATTCCAACCATTTTTCTATGTTCTATATCTTCATTTAAATGTGTACTTTCTTTTCTCTCTTTATCTTCATAGTACACAAATTGCTGTTACTTTTCTGTAATTTAAATATAGTGACATAAAACGAAAATATTCTATTTTCTGTTTCTTTGTTTATATAAATTATTATTAGTAGTGAAAATACTGTAAATTATTTCTACTGCCTAAATTTCTGAAAATGTTTATTGTTTAGAAATAAATCAATTTATTAATGAACTGAAGTGTATGAACAAAAATATTTTCATCCACTAATCAATTATAACAGATATTTAGAATTCAATTAAATAAATAGTTACTACCTGTAAATTCCAAAAACAATAAAAATAACAATCAAGGTATTGATTTAAATATAATCAAAATATCGAATACACTGTATTTAATATTATTATTCAGTCATACTTGAAAACAAAATTCAAAGATATTTTAATAAAATTGGAAATTATAAACCTTTGATAAAAACAATATAAAATTTTTACAATATTTCGAAACATTCATATTGATCTTTGCACTGATGAACACCAAAAAAAGAATAAAACACAACCAAACCAAGAATTAAATCGAGACATGCCCGACTAGTTTTCATTAAGAAATAAAACATTTTCTTCTTTTAAAGTATTTACTTCTCTAAAATTCACGAGTATATGTACAGTAATCAAATTATGAATACAACTTCAAAAAAATAACGATTATAGAACAGAAAAAATCAATAGCTCAAAGTGAAAATAGGTCTGATATAATTTTTTTAGATAAGGCGCAATAAGAATCATACCAAACAAACTGCCATAATATCGTTAATCACACATACAATACGTTTTCAATACTTGTTAACTTGAAAAATGTATCGTTTATTTATTCATTCATTTTTTTTAATTTATTGGAATAATTTAAATAATATCATTTTTTCAATCTGAAGTTTTTTTAATTTAATTAATAATAATAGAACTAGCTATAAATTTTATGTAGCTTGAGGAGAAATGAATGTTGTAATTATGCTGGATTTTGGCCATTGTGAGGAGTGTTCTTGAGACAAAAAAAGTCCGATAACTCAACCTCACGCCACAGGAGTCCAGCTTTGATCTCGAAACTATAACAAAGATAAAATTTTAACTTTTAACATCATTTATAGCGAAACACTTATACAGATTTCGAGACTGACCGATCACCATGAAAACGTTTTGCCACAAGACTGAAACAAAATGTGGCGGTCGGATCGTTCATGCCACATATGTGTAAACTTTTCTGTCTTCTGGCGTTCGGGCCAAATATTCTCGTTCGATGAGACCCTCTATCCGCTTCTTAATGATCACAGGTGATGGTAGAAATCGACTTTTAAGCTGTTCGGTCACTTCAGCAACGAGAACATTGTGCTACAAAATATTTCAAGTTCATAAAATCAATAACATCTTTTCTATAATATTGTAAAAACGTTTTAATACTCAATTATTTTACATAAACTCGATTTCTATATTGTACTGACCGGCATACGTTTACGAGCTTTCATTATCCGTACTATGGCCGCTTCGATTTCATGTTTTCTATCTTCGTCGACTTTATTGCGCGTCTCTCTTCTTTCTGGTTCGGATTCACCTTTCGCAGCGACTGTTTGTATTTTAACACGATGTAATTTTGATGTGAATGAATCATTTACACTGAACAGATGTAGAGGTTCGATTTCTTTTGTCTTTGGTTGTTTAATGAGCACACGCTGAGTTGCCTTTCCCATTGCTAAAGATTGTAATGCACGGATCAAGTCTCTTTCCGGTATATCCGTTTCACTTTGTAATTCTTCATACGTTAACCTATCTCTACTATTAAATAACATTAAAACGCACATTTGGTACGTTGAAACCTAAAACAAAAAGATCCATTCGATAACTGAGCTCAATATTATTTCTTTATAAAAAAATGAAGAAAACTCACTTGAATAATATGTTTACGAGGGCCGTGTGCACGTGTCGTTACTATATTTGTGGAAGAACTAGCGCCGTCTTTTCCTTCACCGTCCTCTCTCCGTGGTCCAAAAAATACAGCGTTTAAATCTGCACTTCCCAGTTGTGGTTGTAATGTTAACTGTCTACCACTGTGTTTAGCTAAGTAAAAACGTCTGAAAGCTTCGAAAGCATTTCTGGGAGCTGTCGGAATGCTACATTTTGGTGTTGCACTTTGTGTCGGCCAAAATCCAGTTGTCAATACTCTAACGCTCAGATCAACTCCATGAAGACTCGTCTACAATAATAGGATTTTTTTTACTACTCGTATCATTACAAGAAACTCATTTAAATTATTGAATTATTTGAATTATCAGAGTATGCACACATATACAGATATTGAATGTGTACATTCTCTAGAAATAAAATTACAACAAAAATATTTAGATTAAAAATAATACCCCAGATGTTGTCACATGTTCTTTGAATTCTTCCATTATAGTATTAGAAACAGTCATATCCTTAAACATGCCTTCAAGTTTTGACGTAAACTGACAGCCACATTCCGTCTACAGAACATTCAAAAATATTAGAAATATTAACATACACATATCATTGAAAAAAAATAAATAAAACATTAAATTCAATAATTACCTTTAGTTTTGAGATCATATTCTTTTCTGAATCATCACTGACACTTTTATTTAATAGTAATCTTTTAGCAAGATGTTGCTTGTAATATCTTTCGAAAACATCTTTTTCTTGTAAAAATCTGAACAGAACCATTGTTTTATCTAATACGCCCTCAATCTCTGCCTCTGTCATTCCTTTCACACCTTTCTTTAGTTTATCATCGATAAATAGCGAAAGGTATTCAGGACTTTTAGGATTTAAATTAAGAAAATGTTCAAAGTCGGACGCAATCATCTGCTTAAATATTTTATCGTTATTAAATGAATTATGAAGGAAATGGTCGAATCTATCTTTGAGGTCTAGAAGTGACTGGACGAATGTGATCGCGTTCGTGGCCGGTTGATTCTCTTCTTCTTGGACAAGCGCTTTGCCCTGTTCACGGAGGTAGTGACTGACACAGTCGGACATGGTGCGGAGACCGTCTGTCACCCTACCGAACAATTTATACATACACGCCAGATCATCGGTCTTTTGATTTCTTAGCATGTGGACAACACCTGAATTTTCCATCTGTAAAATATATAATAATTCTCAGTGTGACTAAAAATCCAGTTAATTAGGAATAAGTTTAATTAAATGTGACCAAAATTATCACACAGTACCTCGACAATGGTTTTCATATGTTTTTTGATGAGTTCTTGTTCGACTACATCGACTATTCTAGTTTCTGTACTTTCATCTAAATAATGTTTAGCTCTCTCTGCTTCTTCACTAATCCGAGCTTCTACTTTTTTTATATATACTGACGCACTGTTTTCAGCAAGAAACTTTTGACTTTCCATCTAAAAACCAAACAATATTAAATATGATAACAAGTAAAATCCAGCACACTGACTTTATAAAACTCAGCAGATTGTTGCAAAAATGGCCTTTCGAAATCCTCTTCGTAAACTGTACGAGAATTTATTCCGAGCACCATCAACATTTGGCATGCGTTTTTGATCGAAATGCGATCTACTACTTCGCCTCGACGTTCACGCATAACGGTCGCTAGTAACGTCTCTCGTAAATGATCACGAATGCATCCGTACCGCACGACCTGAAATCATTTTCAACCGTTGATTACAGATCGTACACCTCTTATCTTTGAATACAATACCTGATCTCTAAATATAATAAGACCGAGATTATAAACGTTGTCGACTTCATTCTGTTGAACATAAACCCGGTCCATGTACATTAATATATCACGTATCATGACCATACTTGTTTGATGATCATTCCACGCTTGATTTAATGTTAAGAGGAAATTATTATGTAGTGAACGTAGTACATCATCACGGACCTAGAAAAAAATAATGGGTTTAAATAAAATACTTGACATCTTGTACAATTACACCTAGTTTCCTTACACACTAGTGATTACTTAAAATAGTTCCTCATTTTAATTGATAGATTTTGTAAACGTTAATAATAAAGTTTATTAGTACAAACCAAAACATACTTTTAATTCCAAATGATTTGTGACGACTTCTTTCAAACCAGAATACAGTCTTTCACCATGTTTATGCAATACCATAGTGTACGCATTTCGGTACAGTTCTTCAAAGCTTAATCCACTATTATTTTTCTTCTGTATCTCTTGAATCGCATTTTTTAATAATGTCCAAATACTTTCGACATACTTCTCATCCATAGTCATCTATAAAATATAAAAATGTGTTTCAACTTAAAGCCTCTACTTGAAAATTGCTGTTTGATATGGTAATCGAAACTATTAACAAAGGTACGTCTCCACATTAACACAAAGACTGCCAGTTTTCTTATAAACAAGATTCGAAAATGACACTATTATATTTAATTAATATAAACAAATACACTACTTTCCTTTAATACATTGCAAATTTTAATAAAAGATGGAGAAAGTTTTCTTTTCGGCATATTCGTTTAAAAATGGTATTTTAATTCTATAAAGTATAAAAATGGCAGCGCAACAAATGCTGACTTTACATATTTAACAAATGAATGACAATACTGAACTGAAAATGAGTCATACAATTGATAACGAAATGCTTTTGGACACCGATTAGCCATTTTATAAGAGTGATAACTATATTACTTTGTTCGAATATGAAAGTGTTTACTCGATAAATATTCATCATTTCAATTAAAGAACAATCAGTGTTGATATTTATCGATTAACAAACATTATTCGACTGTGGGCTGCTTTACTCTCTTTATATTCTGCGTTTTGATAATCTTGTTAGTTTATTAACAAAACTGTGAAATTTTTAACATGACAAATTAAATTTAGTTCTAGAAATTAGAAAAAAATCACAGAATAATAATAAAAATTAAAAATTTTAACAGCTTATGTGCTAATCTTAAATAGGAAACACTTTTCTATAATAATTATGAAATTGATAAAACCAAAAAAGGATTACTCTTGACTGACATATTATTATTTTCTAAAGCATGAAATTTTCACACTAAGGTACACATACTCCTTTATTTTAGCAATCTGAAGATGATGAATGCTTAAATTTTTCTTTAATAATTAAAATTAATCAGCGATTTGTCAAACATTTTTGACTTAACAATTTTTCATGCTTTGTGGAGTGAAGAAAAGAATTCATTTATAAAAATGAAAATTCTTATGAAATGATGAGACAATTGTTTTTGTATAAAAAACCTCACCGGGGTCATCAGTTTCATAGAAAGATTTTCTCCAGGCAGCAAAACCCATATTTTAATATTATCGTGAAAGAGATTCATCACAGAAAAATTATTTGAAGCAAGTATCCAGGTAAAATAATTCAATCACAACTGGAAATATATTTCTTTTCATTCAGAGAAATTTCAAAAACGGGTTAATTTAAAAAGGCATTGGAAATAAAATATTACTGGAAATTTTGAATCTATACACAGAAAATTAACTAAAACAAAACATGGTCATGTTTGTGTGATGAACAAATGAACATAATAATGTTTTTAAAAATTAAGATGTGCTTTTTAAAAAAAAATCTTGAAGGAGGTGAGGATTGTTTGTGGATGTGCAGCGGTTTCGGTAATTAAAAAAAAAAAAATAGTGACCTCGAAAGTTCATTCACATGTTTCAGTACCATTAACAAGAGCAAGGCCAATAAAATACTCTTTTCGGGGCTGACGTTATATTGCCAAAAAATTCTTCGAATTTTTCGAGAAAATGCAACATCGACAATAATGTTAGGCATTCGTGAAGGTCGTATATATTTCGATTCATCTGTCAAGCACTCAGCTGTAGTCAGCTAGAAAAATAACCTATATTTATGTACATACAACTAATAAATCTACTCACTGGAAACGCACGAATTCTCATTTTGCCTTCCTTTTTGGGCAACGCACTATTATTTTTCATCATAGTTACAATATTTGAATGCTCTCATTCACTTTCACATTCGATCTAAAACAGAGAAGATTTCTCTGCAATCACTTTGATATTACGATTTTCATGTCACTGGATTCACTATTTATGCAATCATGATAACACTGCCAGTTTAACACAAACGGACGTATTTTGAAATTACAATTCCGATTACTTAGTTCATTTCATTCGTAGCACAAAACAATATATACATCATCATCCATTTAAAATTTGTCGAGGTGTTAAAACTTGTTATAGATTGAAAAAAAGAACGAGAATGGCGATTGTAGGTGATCGAATGTACGTGCACGATCTTACACACACTGTGTACCATTTACTGTATAATTTCGGTTATGTATTGTCAAAAAATTATATAATGAACAAATAATATAATCCTCTACGGCCAGTCGGTTGTCTATGCTGTGAGTCGTCTTGTGTAGAAAGTTAGAAGTACAAACTCCATAACAAAGCAAACGGGACACGTTCGGCATACGCACTGTTGACGCGAAAACATCTGTTCGGACACACTTTTCAAATATTTCTATTTCGAAAATCGAACATTTATTCGTGGGAAAGCTTTTGATCCACACTTACACGTCAAAAATTGCATTTAGTCAAACCAATCTTGAATACGATCAGCAGCGTAACAATATTTCTTTGGTTCTGATTTCACTTGTCTATCATGCAACATTTGTCATTTTTAATTTACATTCATGTGAATAAATGTATGCGTATACCGTATATATTTATGTAGCGTGTGTCATTCCTACAAAAAGAAATGAAAATAAGAAACCACCGTTTTTTCTTTTATCTATCCTTTTCTCGATATATTTAAATGCAGTACGCCCCTGGTATAGAAATAGCATTCATAAAATTAATAGTTATAAACGGTGATAAATAGGACAGACTCCCACAAAAAAAGATTATATTTTTTTATTTAGTCATGGATAAAAATATTTGTCATATTCATTTTAATTGAATTTATTGTCTGTTATAAAAACTTATCAAAGTCTAAATTATACCTAAACTTAAAATGTTTTTCATAAATAAAATCTATTTTCACGTCATAAACCATAAAAATCTTTATCTTAAATTTTTATCTTTTTTTGTCCTTCAACGTGCTTGAAGATGATAACATCATCGAAATGCACATAAGTAATGATCATTAGTGATAGTGAACATTTTTTATCAGAATTTTTTTGTAGTTTATAGACTAAAACAAGAATTCATTTATGAAAGCCAATTTGTCTTGTGTGAAAACTGTATTGTTATGTACCAAAATCTAAATTATACCAATAATGTGTATTGGGTGCATGAAAAATGAGTCGTTTGAAGTGCTGTTTTGACATTTTAAATACATATGGGAAAATAACATTACATAATATGGTTTATTTCATCTAATAGGTTCAAATAATTACATATAAGTATGTTACAATAATTTTAAATAACATATTCTCATTATTTGAAACATTTATTGACTTAGGATGTTTTAATAAAAAAAATAAATAATATCGAACATTTTCTCTCAATTAAAAACCTAAAATAAATTGTAGGAACATAGAAAAAAAGGTGCTACCTTCGTCTTTCACCTTTTTGTGTTTTGCGCTTCTCTTTCTTTTCTTCTTTCTGTTGTTTTTGTTTCTCTCTGGAATCAAAAACAAGAAATTAACATTACGAATGAGAGTGTAACCGATTATGATCCTTGAATGTTACTTGAATCTAATATAATCTAGTTCACTTATTGCCCACCTGTCTTCTTTATCTTTCTCTTTTTTCTTTTGACTTTCTATTTTGGCCTGTTCTCGTTTTTCTTTTTCAGCCAGTTGTACCGTGAGAGCATTAGTATTTTTTTCGATTCCACACTCTTTCACATCCGCTACGCACTGATCACCTTCAGAATCCCCTTCTTCGTCAGTCATTTGACTATACTGCGCGAGTATAGCCTCCCTGATTTTCCTTTCCTCCTCCGTGTAGCTCCGCTGCACCGTCGTCTCGATCTTTTGCGATTCGAGAAGTTTCACCAGTTTCTCATCTACGTCTTCTTGATTCATCTCGTTGCTGTCAGTTTCTCTAATCGGGTTGCATTTCTGCCACATGTCCATGATTTCTTTGCAAATGACAGACGTGTCATTTTCCTAGCGTAAAACATTTTTTTTTACTTTTAGAACAGCGAGATGGGCAAACAAATATTTATTTGTTTATTATACGTACGATGATTTCTGACAATATGCCATCCAGCGCTTCGGTTTTCTCTTCGATCGACTCGTCGCCGTCTAGAATACCTGTTATATATGAACCAAATACATTTTCATCAGTATTTAGTGCTTGCAGTTTACTTCCCAACCAGGCGGCAAATTCATCTACGGCTGCCGCCATATTGACTGCTTGGTTGTAGACATGCGGCATTTTTGCCCTGTAGGTTTCATATCCTGACTTTTGAATTTGGAAGGATATCGAATTTTACTTACTAGACGATATTCAAAGCTAATTAAAGTAATGTTAAAAATATTCTTATTTTAAAACGATACTAATATCATTAATCATACTGCAATATTTAATGAACACTAAAATGACCATTAACATCAAACTTATTGTCTTTATACCTTGTATGTAAAATACAGAACTTGTGTGTGGCTTGGGGACCTAACACTCCCCTCTCTCCGTAGACAAGTTCTTCGCACTTAGGCTTGCGACTCACATTACCAAATAACATAGGAATCATGGTTTGAGGGTTTTCAAAAGTATCAGAAGAAAATACAATAATTCCATAACGCGGTTACTTCTAGTTAAGCCAGCATAGCTCTAGGGTTCTCACCAAAGTACCCTATTATTGAACTGCACTATATATAAAATACAATTCTCGTGTATTGCTGAAGAACTTGGGGTTCTTCTATAAGATCAAGTACTAAGCACTGGGATCACAACTCGTATTATTCAAATAACTGAATTATTTCTTGCTTCGGTTTGTAATACAAAGTAGTCAAACATTTTTCACTATCCCCCTCATTTCATAATATAGCCAGGGGAGCTCCACGTTACCAGTAAAACAACTCTTGAAATACTGAAAGCATTACCCATAGATAACATGTAACCATTGACTAGACTTTATATGCATAACAATTCAAACCACATATCATCAATGTCATGAGGTCAAACTCCGCGCGAATTAATGTAATTTTTATAAAAATCTTTGTAGTTAATCTGTTTTTGCTTTATGCTATAAATTTGAACTACTGAAAGTATGGTTAAATGCTATTATTTTATGAGTTGGAACAGTAAGAAAATTGTTAGAATATCTCCCCATAACTAGTTATTAACTTTACACTTTTGTGATATTAAAATGATAATTACTTATTTTCAAATTATGCTGTTAACGCTTCAATCTCAGAATTTGTTACCAAAATTTACAAGATATATAACTAAAAGTTTTTATCAATGTGATTGATATTTTTATTCATGATTTTAAGTTAAATAAACACATTTGTTCTTAAATGCAAGATGTCATAAGTATTGTTCTGTCTTTGGCATATCAATATTGTTAACTGGATTTTTTTTTAATTTTATATAATAAAATATATTTATTAAAATTAAACGATTAGATTAGAATTAAATCAGTACATATAAATATATAATTTCAAAGACGAATTTGAATATACTTCACTGTGATACTAAAAATTAAAAAAAAAAATTTAATGCAATTAGTTTATACTTATAAAATTATGAGTAATTATACCTATATATTATAAACAACACCTGAAGAATTGTGTAAGCAACACAATTTGCATTGAATATGTAAAATAGCAATTTTTTGCATTAAAATATGTTTTGAGGCACTATACCTGTAATTATACAAATCTTCATAAGATCAAATGTGAAATTTGTTTTCAACTGTTCATTACTTTTATGTCTTGTTTCTTATACATCATTTAAATACCATACTGTAAAATCATTTAGAAAATCTATTTCATCTCGTTTTAAAAGTACTGAAAAAGTAGCATGTATCAAAATTCATTGAAACAAACTAATTCCTAGTATCAAATTATTCTGATAAAATATTATAGAATTGTTCTTGATACAAGATTGAAATTTTTTGGTGTTTGATCTAAAAATAAAGATACATTTATTGATATTTAATATGTATATTTATTAATTGTAATAACAAATTCACAATATTAAATGTAGATAACAATTTAGACTGTTTTTTGTTGTTTACTTTATTTAGGATTAATATGCCATAAATATTCACAATCAATATCTAGAGAGGCAGTTGTCTTCCTACATTGTATAATTGGTAGATTAAAGCAACACACCATTATATTGATTTTCTTCACGTTTTATAAGATAAAATTGTCTCGATCAGGTACAATTCATTAAAAAAAAGCAACATTTTATATTATGAAATGTGTCAAATTTGTGTGTCACTATAAGTATTTGTGCATGACAATCCTACGAAATATATAAAAATATTCTATACCGTTAATAATCTTAATATCAAAACAAAACGGGAAGAAATATATCTATACAAGTAAATAGAAGATAGTTAAATAGAAAACATCCACTAAGTTAATTTTACAATTATTCATCTTCACGAAATAAAATCACAAACGTTAACGTATGTTTATTGCAGGTTTCACAGCATGATTTTCTTTTTGTTATTCTTAATAATTCCATTGTACTTTTACAACCGTTTAAAAAATGAAAACCGTATAAAAACAATTTCTTGGACCACGGAAATAGTAGCAACCATTTCGTTTGACACGTAACATTTGACAAAGTTTGACACATCCGCATTTTACACTTAAAACTATAAACTACGTCATATGAAATTCTACTCGACCGATCATATTTACCATAGTCTCGCTAATATATATATTTACAATATATACTCGTGGCAATTGTACCATTACACGCAATTCAAAGGTGTAAACGAAGCGTAGAAAAAATAATTTCGAATTATAAAATATCTCGAACGAAACGTCAGAGATTATTGTCGATATAGTCAATTTTTTTGATTATAGTTTTCTTTATCGTAGAGATAATTAGAAAAACAATTTAGTTTTTAAAAAAAATATAGAACATAATCAATGCTCCACGTAATAATATAAGCACAAATAACATGTCAAGGATGCCGTAGTACGATTAGGCTACTGGAGAATTAAACAATCATTCACAAAAATATTACTTATTTAATACATAGAATAATTTTATTTTTTTTTTTTAAAAAAACAACATTTACTATTGAGTACTTTCTCATAAAGATCATAGCCCAAAATTTAAATACGACACCTACTTGTGGAAATCTGGTTAAAGCATTTTGTTTCTATTGAGGTCTTTAGCTTTATGCTATAAACTCTAAGAGTGTACAATCATGTAAAAGGCAAGATTAACATTTAAAAAGTAACTCTTACAATAACATACTGAACATTACCAAAACATAAAACATTCATTTATAATCTAAACGAATAAATTAGTTACTTAACAATGTTTGTATAAATTATTGCGTTAACATGAGTAAGTTAATATAAATAAATATGAAAACATTACAATATCCATTACAAATGCATTTTTGGGCTTTTTTATCACGGCAAAATCAGCCAAACATTAAGCATTCCAGTTTATTTACTTGTTGCGTATTCATATTTACAATCCAGTTGGATCGAACATTACTTCAAGTATTTATAATTATGTTCATGGTTAAAGTTTAGAATACACCTAAATTTTCATTCTAATAAAGTAAAATATATTAAATATCTTTACTTTTATTTGGTGTGACGATTTACCAATACTTTTAATTATATTATTTATTGATAAGAGAAAACATTTTTGTACTGATAAAATAACTTGAAAAGAAAATCGAAAAAATACGATTCAAATATCATTAAGAAATATGTTTCAAACAAAAGCATTCAATAAAATATTTAAAGTTTATTATAAATAAATTGAGATAATCTTTAAAAATCAGTTTTCAATTCTAGCATTTTATTAAATTAAAAAAATTACTTTGTCATGAAGTGATATGAAATATTCATATTAATGATATCTACACAATATAAATAAGCAAACGATACCTGCAGTTTCATTTTTTAATATTGATGCAAAATTGCGATATATCTCGACTTTTTCCAATATAAATTTGTGCAAGAAAATGTAAATTCAACAGATAACTGTTATAACGAGTGTAATTTTCACTTATTAACATATCAAAGACTTGAACGTAACATAAATGCAACCATTAAATATCAATACCATTTCGAATATGAAAATGTGAATGAAATTTTTTCAAGAACTACATTAAAAAAAAAACAATTCACTTCTCAATTGTCCTTGTACCTATTTGCAGCATATTTACACATTCAATCAGTCTGTATTAATAAGTAACTTGTCTTCTTAAACGTATTATTATATGTATAAATATATATGTATGTATGTGTGTATATATATTTATATATAAGGTTGTATCGGGAAATTATTCATATAGGGAACATACAACCCTGTTTAATAATCATTTACAATGTATTTCATTTCTTTAAATAAACACAGTATTATATTTCTAATGAAAAATATTTGGGAAGCTAACTTTTTTGTCAGTAAATATTTATATTTTTTTGAAACACTAGTATTTACTTATTTACCAACATCGGCAAAGAATAAAAACGTACTAAATTTGAATGTCACAACCTTTTGATTGATTCTTATTTTTCAAACTGAACATCCAATTACTAAGTTTCAAGCACATACTGAGTATTAGTTAAAAGTGATAGTCTAGCATTCAGCGCTGTACATATAGACAATGCTTCCAGGTAAAGAAATTGTTTTGATATAATAATTAAAGAAAACATGATACATACCATGCTCAAAGTAAAAGATTTTTGTAAACGACAGTTTTTAAAATTCATATTTATCTAATTTAAAAAATATATACGTAATACGATAAGCACTTTCGATCGAATTCGACAAATTTTTTGTCGAACGATCGTCGAGCGATTAAAATGCAACACTACGTTATATTCTGTGTATCAAAATGAGAAAACGTGTGATCGTTATGATTTGGTCTTCTTATATTTTATAATAAAGTTGATTATAGGTACTTAGCATATCAAACTACAAGTTAATGATTGTTTAAAGGTGAGAGAATAGGGTGAAAATTTATTTTAGAATTTTCTTTGCGAAATATTAATATTTAATTATGTAATAAATTGTACTCGTATCATAAAATAAACGAACAATAACATTTCTTTTACGATGAACAAAAAACTCGAGTCTTGAAGAGATTCTGAAAAAAAAACTTTGTAGAACGGTATTCGGTTTCGTATCGCAAAGAAAACCTGTATTACTGTACAACTTCAGAAGCATGTATAAATTGTAAGAATTCTCTAAAAAACTTCTAACATACGTAGACGAAATCTGAAAATGTGTATTAAAACACTTTGTCAATACGTGATTTCTTCAAGTTCTGCTGATTCATTCCTACACGAGGTTCCTTTCTTTTGGTATTATCCGAAATCAACAATTCGACAAAGGATTTTAATAATTAAGGCGAACTGTTAGAAAATCGGTGGAAACGAGGCCACGAAATAAGGCCATATCATGGACGATGTTACCCCGCAAAATATTCCTGTAATGAGAAACGCGGACGCAAACATGCCAGCGGTGACTGCATGCTGTGGCTCGACCATCCTGAAACGAATTTTTTAAATCAATTATTGTTTCTGAAACGATATTAACATTTTATTAAATAACATTCATTAAATCTTAATTTTCAACAACAATCATTCAAATAACCGCTCTATTCCCAGGAATCTCAATACTACGACATAGTATTTATAAATCTTAAATAAATTTGGCTCTGATTATTATATATATATATGTATAAATGTAACAATGAAAAAAAATATCGTAGTATTCAAGCGTCATCATTTTTTTACATGATTAAACACGCATGACATTAACAATTAAAAAAAAAGATTGACATCATAAACGAATTTCTCCCACATTTTACAAATCATAAAATTATTTCCGATCGAAAATGTTTAATAACTGATTATTGATCATTTATAATTGTTGCTTTATGCGCATTTCGATGGTGGTACCATTACAGAGAGTTAAAATGTAGAAAAAATTGAGAATATGACTGACCGCCATAGATACGTAAAAGCAATAATCAAAAATATTGACTAACTGATATCTTATGATTAAAGAATAATATACACTTATTCAAGGAATACATATGATGTGTCATCAGAATGACGACTGAACTAGTTTATTGTGTAGTCATGAAAATACCGTTATTAGTAAATGACAACACTGCTAAAATAGCAAATATTTTTGGAAAAAAATTTATCAAATCATATGTTCCATAGTAAGAAAATAGACTGTCTAGTTTGTGTTGTGTCTTTAATTAATAATAACATGGCATTATAAAATTTGCGAATTTTAATATTTTTTCTAGTTAGTCTAGTAGAACTTTTTCAATCAAGACAGGTGTAGATTTTAATGAATGTTAAATAAATTCTAGATACATTTTTACATATATAGTGTTTCATTTGTATATAGGATTTTTATTATTAAGATAAAGTCTCACTATCAGGTCGCAAACTTTTCAAATTGCTCTCATATAAACATTGGAATTTAGCTTGATTTTTGAACTATCTACCTACAGCCCAACACAATACACTCAAAATGTAAAAAGAAACAACTGGTAAAAAATTCAAAATGAACGAATTCGACAGTAACTTACCTTGGCGCGTACATCATACCCACCGAACTGAAATACCCGCTCGTAAAACTCATAAGTACAGCCGTGATCCAATAAACCCAGTCATTGTTTATTAGAACAGGGAACGTTCTCTCGATATTTAACGGTCTGTAATTAAATATCAAGAACAGGGGCACGAAAAAAAATCGTAACAGGACAGGTATAAATAAGTATTTCGGTTTTGGCTGCAATCAAAGAGGAAAGAAACATGTTTTATTTTTTAAATAAAAAAAGATGTAGCTCAGTTTGAGAGATCGTATACTGACCCATGTGAACCATGAAGATAAACTGCTCCCTAGCATCGCACAAATGTTGAATGTTAAAAAGCACGTGACGTTTGTGAAATCGTCTTTGGCGATAACGAATTTCGGATCCGACGGTTTGATATCTGAAATACAAAACAAAATGATTTTTGGAAAGTGAAATAGAGGCGATAAAGAATTGTTCAGTTAACACTATCGAAGAGGGTTGATTTAATGCTTAGATTTGAAAACAATTTTACAAATGGTTTTTTTCAAAACCACACAATTTTCTTATCAAAAATATTCAATAAACCACTATTCATTGTTTTTAATAGTTGCTTGTAGGCATTTTGACGAAAATGTTATCTTCGGAGAGCTAAAATATCGAAAAAAAAGATTTTTCAACATTTTGACGTTCTGATGATAATAGAATCGCTTCCGAATGCAACAATTAAAAATGATCAATAATCTTTATTGAAAATTTTTGATTAGAATTTTTTTGTGATTTGCAAGGAAAAAAAATACAAAAGTGAATTTAACCATTATCAGAACTATATTGTTTTAAATCAATTCTGAAAAGATTAAAATGAAATGGGATTATTATTTCAAACGTATTTATTAGATTCAGTTTAACCCTAATCCTACCATGTTATTTTAATAATGTTAACTATCATAACGTGCTTTGAGATATATGTGAGAAATTTGCATTGTTTTCAATATCATTTGCTCAGCAATAATAATAATAAGTTAAACTGACTAAGATTATTATTGTAAACTTTAATATTCAAATAATGTTTTTCGATACGTGATTTATATTCCAGTTTTCAATTAATTATTACCATTTTCATAAATACTTTTCTCACTTCACAAACCACAACAAATTCTGCTGATCAAAGTATATTTCTTCTGATTCAAAGTTAGAAAATAAATTTATTTATAGACAATTTAGCTCCTTGAAGTAGAAATGCGACTCAAAGACACAACCTGATAGGATTAAGATTGAAAATATCTAATTCAAACTATGAATCGAATACAAATAAAAATTTAGATGTAGTAGAAACACAATTCACAATATATGTCTAGTATTATTCGTGTTATTACCTGAATGCACTGCAGGGAATATAGTTAAAGTTATAAAAAATATAAAGAACACGTTAAATAACTGTGGGGAACATTGCTTAAATATCTTCCAATATGGAGTACTCGGTACGACGCCATGATTGTCTTTCTTTTTCGATCTAAACTCCTTCTCGTTCAAAAGTTCATGATATCTATAAAATCTCTAGAAACAAAATCGAATCATTATTCAATTGGACAAAAAGAGTGCTGTGATTTTTTTGTTTTGTTTATCAGAACGATCGAAATGTGTATTTATGTGAATTCCAATGACTGTCGATTGTTTTTATCTACAGGAAGTAGTGATTTGAACTGAGATTGAATGTACAATAGTTGGAATCATTTGCTGATATTATAATTATTTATTAATTTTATAAATAATGGATAAAAATATTGTTTGACATCAATTTTCCTTCTCTTTATTCACGATTTCATAAATGGATGTATAGAAGGAATCATGCATATAGATTAGTTTGTGTTTTTATTATTATTTTAAATTTAATAAAAGAATATTTTTTTATTACATCGTTTAATTCTGTTGGTGTATTTTAGAGAGAATTAATCACATGAAATATCTCGATCTGCTTATTCCCAAACTGTTTTTTTGTTATCTTTTGGTTTCCTCCTTCATGCGTTTAACATCGATTTTTTTAATTCTATACTGACATTTAATATTTTTATTTAATGTTTCTATCGTTTTCTTTTTGAGCAATCTTTTTTTCAGTATTCGCTGATTTTAGGTCGTCCACTTTTTATACAACATTCGTTTTTAGAATTTCTCTTGTCGAGATGTACTTCTCATAAATATTTATTAGGGCTTGAATTTTTAGAAAATAGAAAAAAGTTATGCCGCTGTCGTTGCCCTGTTTCGTCGTTTTGATTGTATTATCTTCAATATAAAAAATATTATCCACGATTTTTCTCTCTACCGTTTTCCCGTACTTTGATACCGTTAAGGACGACTCCATCTTTTATTTTAAAATTAATCGAGATTAAATCAGATCTGCCAGTATTAATTTCAGTTCTTTAGTCATCCACATGAAACTTGTAGATAAAAGATCATTTCTAATAAGTTTTTCTACAAACTATCTCAGGTTAGCTTAAGATTTCAGTGTTTCACTAGGAATAAGATATATAAACGCAGATAATTATAAAATACTAAATCAGATATAGAAATTAGTTAAAACCCAATAGATTTGTATACAAGAAAATTGATGTAAAACAATTTATGCAGATTTCACCGCTAAAAATATGGATTGATATATAAAAAAAAAGTATTACAATATTACAAAAAAAAAAAAAAACATTAAAAAAAAACTCAACGATGCACAATAAATCACTTGCATATTCAGAGCGTACATAATCAACAAATCAAGAAATAAAATTAAAACGCTACAAATCACACATTCCATAAACCGTCCATATATTTTTTTTATTTGCGAATACGGCCCGAATGTCGAATATAAACAACATTAAACGTATTTATGAATACTCACATTTAACGGCAGTGCAAAAAATGTGTCGAAACAAAGCAATAGAATGAACAGGGCCGTAATGAAATAATAAATAGCGGCCGTTCGAACACTTGAACTGATTTTACCAGATAATATATTTATAACGGCAGTTACTGTTCCGCTAATGTTTGAGCCAAGCACAACGGCGCCTGTGTACTTAATCGGCAGTTTTGCCGCCATTCCGTATACGGTATTCTGATAAATACCATTTGCCACTGAAATGTATAAGAATCGTTTTGTATAACAGGGAGGTATACGACGGATCGTATTCGAACAGACGAAGAAATATTGCTTACTGTTTAACAGGACCACGCTACACATTGTTATCCAGAAAAACGTTCCTGGAATTGAAGACGTGTCACTCATTGCAAGAATGACTGTGAATATAAATACTAAGACTTCGATTGTAATACTCCATACTACACGAGTTGTTAGGTTTCCACTGAAATCGAATAAAATGATCATTAATTCCAGAAATACTGCCATCAAATTCGATTCAATGTTAAAATCTAAAAGAACCTACATTTAAATCTTTCATTGAGATAGTCTGACTTTAAAGAAATTTAATTTCGAAAAAGTAAAATAAAAAGTTGGTTGGTGCATAAGTAATCGAATTTTCTAAAATATTATCAATGCCATTAATTTTTTAATCCTGTGACATGTTTGAAAATATGCTGTAGATGGCAAAATGTATTTTTCTTTCACAACTGAATTATTTTTTTTCATATAAACCATAAAAATGTCTGATCAAAAATGTTTAATAAATAATTATTGATTATTTTTGATTGAACGGAAATACGATATAAACTACTGAAAATCACTGAAGTGAATATCAAAACACATGCTGGCCATACGGGTATAAAAACAGTTTTCTGAAAAAACATCAAGTATAGGTCATTCAATTTAGGAAAAACTATTCTAGGATCAGTTCAAGATCTACCTGAAGGTACTGAAAGTCGAAACCATTTGTAAGATACACGAACTCGAACGTGACCTACAGGATTCGCATAGAACAATTCCTAATTTATCATTTTTTTTTAAATTTCTGTTGCGTTGCTTAAAAAAGACTAGCGTTTTCTTACTATACAAGAAAAACTTTTCAATTTGTTAAAAAAGATTGTAATTTTTATAACTGTTCCATTTTGTGTTATTTTTTCACAAAATTTAATATTTGTTCTGTTATCTTTACCAAAAAGCTTATAGAAAGAATCGCTCTTTAAACTGAATATGTCGCTTCAACGAAATCAATTATTATCTATTTATTTTATATCATAATCTTGAGAGATTTTACGGGTTACAAATTTGAATTAGAATAAATAGCAGATAGTCTTAAATAAAAATCGAAAATGGAATGAATGGAATAAATACATTAAGAAATGACACTTTTTTTCTGTACATTTCTACAATGTTTAATATTTACTATACACCAACCAACAAAAAAAATGAACAGAATCGAATGGACATTGTGAGAAAACCTGATTCAATTAATACCCTGTTTTGACATATTCGAATTTCAAAATGAAAAACACATTACATTAAATAAAAAAACATGTTCACAAATTAATTTTCTTTTTTTTACCTCACAAACCACATTTTTTCGCTTATTGCTTTTGTGCATTTTAATGACTCTTATCATCCTCAAAACATGAAGACCCAGAAAAATCTTAAATCTGTACAGATTTTTTTATACCTTATTGTTCTGAGGATGACAGGATTGTCACAAACGCACATAAGCAACAATCAAAAACGGTCAGTAGTCATTTATTAAATATTTTAACAGCATGTTTATATTGGTTAAAAAAAGTATTTGTGAAATAAACTTATCCACAGTACCGGGTTGTAAAAAAAAAACATTTTATAATAATTAAATATAAACAAAATAAATCTTTTGATAAATATTTTAAATGCAGTCACGTTTAAAAATGCAATAGATATATTGGAATGCAGATTTGGTGTCAAAACGATCAGTTTTATTTTTAAATTTATACTAAATTTTATTCATCACTGAATGTATTAAAAAGTATCACAAACATAACTCACCCTATTTTAATAAATATATTGACCCAATTAAATATTAGGCTAGGCACTTGAGCGGCAAAAGCTACATAAGCGAGGAAATTTGTTGCATAGTTTGTCTCCATTCCCGTGGTTTCTTTACCAAGCTTATATTCGACAAAGTACTAAAATTGTTACAATAAAATTCAGTAAAGTCGATCGTTTATTGTGGAAAATGTGGTGGATGGTATGATCGATCATTAGTCATTAACGTTAATGTATAAAACAATACTGTAGTTACTGAAAAGATATTTTAATTCAATTCTCTGTTAATTTAAACACTCAAAAATATGTCTGATATAGGAATTAATGAGATTAAATGTTGGCTCTTTTTATAATAATGCTTATTTATGTTTTTTTTTCATATTTAAATATCACTTATTTATTTAGATCAATAAATTGTTTCAAAAATGAATTCTTTTTTCATCTCACAAACCACAAACAAGTTTTTCCGATCAAAATTGTTCAATTAATTACTTTTAATTGTTGTTTATGCGTATTTCAACGACGATCTCACTATCTTCAGAGCCTCAAAATATGGAAAAATCTAGCTTTATTTAATCGAATCTTCCTTATATACCTCCAATTCTTCTATCTAAGTAAAATGGCGAATTTTTTAACAATTTTCAAAGAAAGATATTTTAATTATATATATATATATATATATATATATATATATATATATATATATATATATATATATATAAGATTCAAGTTTTAAAAAAGTGAGATTTTCTATAACTTAGTGCTCTGAGGATGACAGCATTGCCATCGAAATACGCATAAGAACTAATAATTTATTGAAAAATTTTAATCAGAAAATGTCGTTGTGGTTTGTGGAGCGGGAAGTTCATTTGTAAATGTGAAATTAGTCAGTGAGAGAACTGAATTGAGATCGTTTCTGTAATCTACAGTTTAAATTTTTTTCGCTATTTACAAACTAAATATTCGGTCTTCACGTTAATTCATACACCAGTGTAATTACTTTCAAACATATTACTAAATAAATTACAATTCTGAAATTCGTTTAAACATGAAATGTACTGAAAATCTGATTACTGTCATTAGCGATTTTAACTACAGTTCAGTAATTAAGAAAATTAACACCGATAAGTGAAATAATTGCACGTTAAAGAATATTTGTTAAGTCAAAACTTTATACACACACATTTGTTTGATTTGGTGAATTTTCTCCTATTTTTTTTTTAAAAAAAGATTTCTAGTACTAATTATTATTAATAAAAAAAGTTTTCAATGAGTGTGAATATTGAGATTTAACATACTTCATGAAAATACTGGGAGCCTGTTAAATTTCCCAGTGTATATGGTCAATGTTTTTAATTGGAAAGAAAAACTGAATAACTTTTTATTAGAACATTTTGATATGCAATTTTCAGAACTTAATTGAAATTAAGTTTAACTGTTTTCCATGTTTTCTTCAATCGAATTCAGTAAACGATATTTGGAATATATTTTTTGTAATTTTTCAGATTTCAACAAATCCCTTTAAACATACCTTGTTACAACTTCAATCTTTAACACTTTACAAAATAAATAAATAAATTTACTTTGACAGCAAACCAAACCGTCTCTTTAAATTTGATATATCTTACTAAAACGTGTATTAAAAAAATATTGTTTTGAACAATCTTGGTTGTAAAAATAATAATTTATAAAGTTTGATAAAGAAAAAAGAAACACGTACAATTATTTTAAATATACTTTTTGAAAGTACTAAATGTAAGATAATGTCGATAAACAATTTTAAAAGACTGAATTCAAGATACATTCTCCATACATTCGAGAAAGAATTGATAAGATGCTTTCTTTCATTCTTAATTACAATTTTTCGTATTCGAATACTTTGCAACGTAAACAGGAAACGTTGAACATTTCTTTCATACTTTTCGTATTGTTTGAAAATTATCAAGGGAGGAAAAAAAATGGAAACGTTTAACGTACGTTTTCGACGAAACAAATTATCGTTACAAGTTTGTTCAAAAGAAATCGAAACTTTTATTAATATTTGAATGTTTCTCTTATTAAGGAAGTTCCTTTGCATTTACATACTGGTTCATTTTATATTCACGTTTTATTTTCTTATATTATTCTTAGTTCGTGTTTGGAATACTTTGTTAATTTTTAATATTGTTTTGAATATATTTTTGTAGGGCTGAATGAAGTTTGCGTTTTGATTATTGTTTGATTTTAGCAATAATTTGGATTCTTCGACGATCTAATGAGTGTGTATATATGTATCTCTCTTACATATATATATATATATATATATATATATATATATATATATATATATATATATATATCGAGAGAGAGAGGCAGAGAAATGGAGAGAAATTACTTTCATGTTAGATTAGGTATTATTGCATTAATTAATCCCATGTCCAAAACACTTCTCTACGATAAGTTTTCAATATGAGATATATCCTTACTTTCTCTCTCTCTCGTTATATATATATATATATATATATATATATATATATATATATATATATATATATATATATATATATATACACACACATATATATATATATATATATATATATATATATATATATATAGAGAGAGAGAGAGAGAGAGAGAGAAGGAAGCAGAATACTGAAATATTACATTTATATTCAATTAGGTATTAGTGCATTCATTAATCAACTGTGCAGGTAAACTTTTAGTCCATAAGTTTTCCATATAAAGTATCTTTTTTCTCTTTCCACATAAATACATTGATATATATATATATATATATATATATATATATATATATATATATATATATATATATATATATATAAACATAGAGAGACAGAATAAATAAAATACTTAAGCATTAACGTGATATTTCCCAACTTTACAAGATCAAGTCAGCTGCATAGAACTATCTTGTAATTTGATGTTGTTTTTTTACTTGTCAGTGACATATTATTTTATTGTCAATGAAACAACAATAATAAATACTTTTTTACATGGATAACGGATGAGTAATAATTTCAAGGCGATAATTAATTAATGCAATATAATATGTTATTCAGTATAACCTTCAAATTCCATAAATGTTTCTGTAAAATTCATAGTCAATTACACAGAATTTATTTTATGAAATAAAATTTAATTGAACCTGACTTAACAAATATCATTTAAATCTGTGAATCTTAAACTGTAAGTAGTGTAAACAAATCTGGAAGCGTGCAGAAAATGTTAGTAAATGCAAGTTTTAAACGATTATTCAAATATTAAAAACTAACAATTTTAAATTTCACGCCGATAACATTTTTCGCGAGTATTATTATCGGTCTAGATTCAATATGTAACCATGTTATCTGGTTTTTGATTTTTACTTATATTGAATTATGGGGGGACACTATATAAAATTATGTTTAGTTTGATTTTTACAACTGAATTTTTTACTCATGCTAAAACCACTCACAAACCATACACTTTTTCATATCAAAAATTATCAATAATTAATTATCCATCATTTTTCATTGTTGCTTATGTCAATGATGATGTCTTTCTCTCTATCTCTAATTCTTATATCTAAGTAATCGAATGAACTTTTGAAGATGCTTAAAAGAAAGATAAATGAAAGAATTAAAAATATGTAACAAAGATTCAATTTGAAAGTTACTTTTTCCGTATTTTAACTCTCTGAAGATGATTCCATATCGCTAACAAAATGCACATAATCAACAATCAAAAATAATCAATTATTGAAGATTTTTGATTAAAAAACATTCTTATGGTTTGCAAGTTCAGTAAAAAAATCATTTGTGAAAGTAAAATTAACAGCAATACTAAAACTAGATTAGTCAAAAGCTTTAACAAATCGCAGATACATAAAGAAAAAGTATCCAGTTAGAATAAAAGCGAACAATATGGTAACGTTTTATGAACGCCATACTTTATTGAAAAATGGATGTTAAAGGCGATAGATGTTAGTATAAAAATTGATTGTACATTTTTATATAGTACGAAATTTAAGAAATAATATTTTCTGGTACAAAGAGGTCTGAGCTTAAAAAAATAGAAACTAGAATATAATTCTTATTACATTTTTATTTTATTTCAAAGAGTAATCAAGTTATTAGTACTTTTTCATTCGTATGATGTATTATATTGTTATTCTTTGTAATTTCCCTGTCTAGGAATCCTTTGTAACTATCATTCCGATTGTTGTTTACTTATAAAATGATCGGTTTCGACGTTTCTTCATGCATATTTTTAAGAGCAAAAAGCTATCTTTCAAGATTCTCCAAATAACAGAAACGTCAAAATCGGTCTTTTTTGTAAAAGGAAACAACAATTTTATATTTGAATATTTTATACAGAGAAAAACAACATAAACAATGATTAGTTGATCAACAAAAGGTATCGATAGACGGACTTACCGACTTGGCAGTAATAAACATATTCCATGGTGTCAATGTTCCAATACCATGTAGCATTAGAGTGATGAACACTAGATTAAGCCTATCTACCGGTGGGTTCATTTCCAAATTCACGTGTTCCATGTTGACGGTACGAAAATTCAATTCATCGTCGGGCACATTCATTCCTTCCCACGCGGGTGTGAGCCGTACAGGCAAGAAAGCACTCTTCTCCGTGTCGCCGCTGCACGCCGGGGCTACGTCGACACCATCTTCGTTTGTCGCTGTTCCAGCATAAAATAAATGAATCAATCAATCAACACGCATCATTGATTTCGCGGATAAAAATAGAATTTTTTTCGGATGCGCGTAATTGTTGCCAACTTGGAGTCGACGTGCTTTTTCACGACCGAAAATAAATAAGTGCATTAGCGTGTCTGTAAGTAGGCGATGAATGATGTCTAAACATTTCTTTTATTATTTACTTTAAATAAATATCGTTTGAAGTCAATGAATATCTGTTTATCGACCAGACTTAACTCGAATTCAAATTAATAATACCGTACTTTAAATTCTCGACAGTATTTTCATATCAATCATTCTTGAAGTATACAATAACTACTCTACAAAACTGTAATTTAATAATAGAAAAACAAAAACGTATCTTTCTTGTTTCGTAACAGCAACAATCGACATTATTCATTAAAAATATCGACTGAATAGTAACTACATGTTATTTATGTCAAATTAAATTTAGAAACTAACTATTTTTACAATAAATATATTTTTATATGTCTTTTAACAGACATTCGTTCGACAATGTCCACTTTAAATTAGCAATGTGGACGACCGGATAAGGTCAACGGACTAGTAAGTTAATTTTGATGATTCGTGGGTTAAAATCTCATTACCGTGCAAACGTTGTAATAAACGGTGAAGTACAAATGTAAAAAATATGATAATTAATTACTGTGTGGTAGTTGTTTTACAATCGATTAATAATATATACATATGATAACGAAGAAATACGTATATTTAATAAGATAGTTTGTATGTATTTCATGAACGGATTTATGATTTTAATTTTGTAATTACAAACAACGTGATGTGCTTAAATTATATATCTATGAATGAATGAATCAATATATATATATATATATATATATATATATATATATATATATATATAATTTATTAATTCTTTGTGGCTGAACATTGGCATCAACGATTTCAAATTACCTGATTAAAAAAACGTGCAAATTAAAACGACTGGATAAAAAAAGTACAATGATAATAATACCTGATATTCGTTACTAATTTGAAACAATGAATGTCAAAAATGTCAGAAAACATCACAGATCTATTTAGTAAAAATAACTTATAAGCAATTAATAAAAAAGTATGTGTGTAACCAAAAATAGATGTTATGAGAGAACTCATGTTACTATTGTTGGCGTAAATCGTTTTAAAATAAAACTAGCACTCATTATACTACTTGAAAATTAAACATTAACAAGAAAATGAAAAATAAAAAAGACGAAGACCGAAATATGGACATCGACTGATAATATGACAAGGATAGACTTTTCATGGTTCAATTCTAGCGCTGCAGTGAAGTTCATTGTGATAAATTAATTTTCTCTCACCCCATAAGCTACAAAAAAAAAATCGTGATCAAAAATGACACACAATGATTTTTCTGTTAAATCTGCAGACGTTTTTCTATCGTGAAGCTCTAAGGATGATAGAATTACCATCGACATGTGCGTAAATAACAATCAAAAACGGCAATAATCACTTATTGAACATAATTCTAATTTAATTCGATTACTGTGCCTAAATTCACTTTCATAAACGAATTTTTCTGAACCTACAAACCACAAAAACTTTTGAACTTGCTGTCAAGAAAAATATCATTTTTGAATTAAGATTACACTATCTAAAAAGTTTAGAACTGTTTGTATTTTTTTTATAATAGTTTATTAAATATAATTCATGCAGCAGAAAAATTCTATGTTAATTGCATATTAAAAAGTAATTAAAAAAACATCTTTCATAAAAGATGTCAGACAAATGCAGATCTTTTGAATAGCAATTACACTTGTTGAAACTGACTGCAATACGTAAAAACGTCGGTTTTCTTCCCGGTATTAAAAATTAATCTTCAGGAGATTGCAGTCCGCAGAGACCACTGAAAGAGACTGAACCGCTGCTAGTCTGTAAATAATTGAACTTGACTACACTCACTTTAAAATCTTTTTTTTGAATCGTACGCCCTACTGAATAATACAAATCAATTTAATAAATTTCGTACGAAGAGTATGTACCAAGATTAATAAAAGTCATGTTTATAACCGTGTTTAGGATTATTTAAGTAGTTTTTAGTCCATATAATTTTTTAATGGAAATAGCTGTACAATAGTAATAATCGAGATTTTTTAAATTGACATTATATATACATATGTTCTGTATGTGATATTTTCCCTTTTGTAATTTTCATTAACAACGACCTTTAATATTCAAACTAGGTAATAAAAGTGTATTACAACTGTACCTCCCTAATTGACAACATGTATTAGGGCTCATAAATTTAATGCGTTTAGTACCCTCAAAACGGTATCGACTCTTCAATTTGGTACTTTTTTAAAACAAAAAACAGATAGATTATTAATTTTAAAATAAGTTTTATATTACTTATAAATTCTAAGAAGTTTTTTTTCTCAAATTCCTGTATTTATCATTATTGAATAAATTAAAATTGCATTAAATATGATGGGGAGGGGTCATAAAAATACTAAAAAGTTGATATTATAGTTGATATATAGTTGATTTATAAGATTATCCCTTTTTTATTCTGGAGCTATATCTGAAAATTAAAATTCTCTCTGTACTGTCAGAGAGAAATTAACATTTGAATTTTCAGTATTTTAACGAGAGCTTTTATAGAAAAATGTCACATAGTGGAATTAAATAGTGAAAATAGATATAAGAAAGTTCAATTGTTTCAATCTTCATGTATGTAGTTTACGAAGTGATTAAAGATTATGTGTACCATTTAAAAGTTACGAATATTTGTACTTTCCGTATATTTACACGTTATGAGAAAAAAAAAACACAAAAAAAATCCAATTCCAAAAAAAAATATTAATTATTTAAACTTTTGTATGTATATATTGTATGTATGAATACAAAATTCTGTGTACAATTTCATTAAAATTCCGTGCATAATTTTAGAGAAATTAATTATAATTTATTGAAGGTTGATTTATTTGTTTGCGAGTAGCCACTAAGCTGCGAAAATGTAGTAACATCAAAGTAAGCTGATTAAACTATTACAGATGTCTACATTTAAACAAAAGTACACAGAATTCTATATTTACATGCAATATTTTTTTTAAAAAAAACCAACATTAAATTGTTTCAACTTTCTCGTGTGTATGGGCAGATTATAGTTAATGTAAACTTTTATTAAACTACCGTGCATCATTTTAGAGGCATTTGGCTTGTTTCACAGTTTACGGTTTGCAGGCTGTAAAATCATGGACACATCAAAGATAATTGACAATCAAATGATTATAGATTGCTATATTTAAACAAAAAAATGTTTATTTAAACCAAACTTTTCTATAAGAAAATGTAAGTTGCTCTTACTCTCTCACACACTTTTTTGTAGAATCTTCTATCTCATTTTTTAACAGTGTATAAAGCTATCTATCTTGTAAACTATGACTAAAATTATGATTATTTCATATCTAATCCTTCAAAGTATGTTGAATATTGCAATAAGTAAGATTAAATATTCAAAAATTTTGAAAATGTACAACATATTTATATTTTATATCCATATTTAAATATCACTTATTAATGTCTTAATAAATATCATTAAAAATCATGTTTTTTTTTGTTTTATTAAATTGAAACAAGAATATTTTTACATTCGAACGTACGGTCGTAATAAGTAATAATATTGACAAATTAACCCAAAAAAATGTCTAAAAAGAAAAAAAAAATCATTTTTAAATTCAAATTCGGAGCACTGAATATCATAAATGTTACTTACAACTTTTTGTACCAATTACAGAGTGCATATATTCGTGAATTTCGAATTTTAGATACTTGGATCTGATATTGTATCTCCCATTCAATCTTAAAATAATTGTTGTTAGAAAATTTTTCTGTATCCTTAGGAAAAACGTTGTTATCGAAATGAGCTTTAAGAACAATCAAAAAAGATCAAATATTAATTATTGAACATTTTTGATCGGAAAAAGTTTTAGCAGTTTGTGGAAGAATAAAACTTCCATTTTTGAAAGTGAATTTTGCTACAATAACAGAACAGCATTGTAATTAAATAACTATTGATTTAATATTAAAAATGAAGAAGTCTGATACAAAACACATAATATATAATCTTTTAATCTAACTGTTCTTTCATCTGATCTCAAATATCTGGATTTCATTTAATTGTAGTTACTAGATAGTATGTTTCAATCGAAAATTAAATTCATACAGATCATTTTTCATACTATCACACAATGTTCAATTACAGCAATCATCTGTTGAACAGATATATTTAGTGTGTGTGACAGAGGTCAATTCTGTTAGATGTTTTGTCAAGTTAAACTAATCTAGTATTTGATTACACATCATGCTCTTCTATTTGACATGTGAGTTAATAACGCACCAGTTGATAATTTTTCCGACGTTGATTTATGTCTTTTGACCTTATTGTTTAATTAACAAGCAGATGTGTACGTATTTATACAGATATCCGAATTAATAATGCATTTGTTTTCGTATCAACTATTATATATTTAAACGTAGAATTTTTAAATAGAATTATCTCTTTTTTAGGGTTCATACTTGTCTAAAATCGATTTTCTTTGTCCGTAATTACATTGTGATATGAATTATACAAAATTTATGTAAATGAATCTACTTTTTAGAATTGAATTTAAAAATATTAAAGTTTAAATCTTAAACAAGCGCTTTTTTACAACACATCCCGAAACTGGCTAAATTCGCTTTCTCAAATGAATTCATTTTTCATCCATAAATCACAAAAAAATGTTCCAATGCAAAGTGTTCAACGAATGATTCTTTATCAGTGTTCAATTGTTGCTTATATGCAAACTTATGATAATACAATCATGCTCATAGCGGCAAGATATAGTAAAATTTGTTTATTTTTAGTAACAATTCAATAAAATATTTTTTTATATCTTGGCGCTTCGAGAAAGATATCACCATCCAAATGAGCAGAAATAACAATAAGAAAATGGTCAATAAACATTTATTAAACAATTTTCACCGCAAACATTTTTGTGGTTTGTGGGGCGGAAAAGAATCCATTTGCGAAATTGTATAAAAATGTTTATAACATAAAGTAGAACAAAGAACACAATTACGGAAATAAGCACGGACGAAAAGAAAAGAAAATTCTATGTCAAAAATAACCCCTGACGACTTTTCATCAAACATTAGAGGAGTCTAATTGAAATATTAAGACTGAGAACAGGAAAAAAGTTCAATGATGAATAAATACACGGAACACAGATGTTGTGTATATATAAAAAGAAGTGCACGTAAAAAAGAAGGCGCACACTTTGTGTCTGATAATAATTGTTGAGCGTATAACGAACGTGAACCTACAGTGAACATAAATTTAGTGCAGAGTCTGTGTCTACAGTGATAACGAAATATTCAAAAATCACTTTTCAAAAACAACTATAAAAGCTAAACGGCACAAAAATGCAAACAATGCTAGAATATTTACGCTTCACTTAGATAAAATCAGACCTTCTTGCTGACATAAAAATGTATCGCTTTACCTTCACCTCCGTTTTTCTTTCTTTTGTCTACACATACATATACACAATGTATGTATATATATATATATATATATATATATATATATATATATATATATATATATATATATGTATATATATGTCTGAAACTACACTGAATGAAAATAACATCTTTGTTAAGAACCACAAATTAAAACATAATGTCTTTTTGATGAAAGTGCCAAAACACAAACGAGTTTTAAAAAAGTAATAAACGTGTCGATTTTACACTTTTTTTATTCACTTTATTATCTACAGATTACGTAAAAATCGACCTCGAAACAGGGTACTTAAATTTCAAATCAAATTGAACATTTATAGAAACTGAATGAGACGAACGAGTTGTACACTTTATATTTTTTTAGAAAGAATAAAACAATTTCTTGATAAACAAAAATATCTTTAATGACATACTCAAGGCCTTCTATAGATAATTTATAAACGCTTTCTTTTAGTTGTTATTTATTTTTTGTTTATTTACTATTGTTTATATATATATATATATATATATATATATATATACATATATATATATATATATATATATATATATATATATATACATATATATATATATATATATATATATATATATATATATATATATTACACATAAGGGCAAGTCAAAATGTCTATAGACACTTAACAAGTAAATAAAACCACTTAATTCCACTTACAGGACTTTTATTTAGGCCCGTTTTATAATAATTCCCCTTAACTTCTATGCACTTAATACAACTCTTAATTACTTCTGAATCTTCTGGATTCCATCCTAGAAGAAACTTTATAGTTTCCTGCGCTGCCATTTTGCATGACTAGTGATACTCAAACAGTTAATAGATTTAACACCTTTAATTGTACATTTAGTTTTAAATTACAGGTAACCCCCCGTATACACGGTCGTTAGGTTCCTAAAAAATGCCGTGTTATACGAAACAAAGAACTTATAAAAAACCAGGGTTCTGTTCCAAAAATTAACAAAACTATACTATTTTCTTTTTATGATTAAGAGAAATATAGAAGCTACAATGATTGTTTATAATTACGGTTATTAAAGTATTGAAAACTCAGTGTTCTATACTTTAGTCTTACGATAATAAAGGATTCGCTATTGAAACGCACGCAAACATTTAAAAATGATCAATATTCAATTATTAAACATTTTTTGACCGGAATGATTTTTGTGACTTGTAGAATTGATAGCAAATTTATGATAGCGGGTTCAGCCACAATCTCATAACTATATTATTAACTGAGGGCTGATTTTTCACTGAATTTCGTATTAAACTTTTCGCTTCGTTTCTTTTTAACAGTAAATTGATTCTGTTAATTCTACAAATGTTTAATTGCAGTATAAATTATTCAGTGTCATTTTAAGAAATATGAAAAATACGATTCATAAAGAAAAAATAAATTAAACGCAATTACAACTTCACATTCACTAAAAGACATTGTAAATTCATGAAACTGTAAATTATTGCCACTGATTTTCAGTTTCTATGAAGTAGACATACAAACACTAATGATATTTAGTACTATTAAAAATAAATAGTTATTTTAATTCTCGAATCAAATGAGCAATGATGTCATCAATAAATAGATGTCGTTTCAATTAACGATAAACGTGGGATAAACTATTTATTTTATCTGCTAAAAATAAACATAATCTTAGAAACAACAACACTGAAGGACGTCAGGATTGAATGACTGACAGGAATCTACAATACATTGACGCGCATATATATATATATATATATATATATATATATATATATATATATATATATATATATATATATACATATATTCCTAATGTACATTTTTTACCAACGCGCGCACGGTGCAAAAAAAATAACACGTTCCAAATGTAATAAATTAACAGTAAATCTATTAAACTGTTCTCGATCGTTGTTACTTCAGTCAATAACATATCTGGCAATAATTCAAATTCCACACGGTCGTTTGCATTGTACACATACTTTCGTGAACGTTCCAGCACTACCACTACAAGCGACTCTCCTTAGATATGGCCTGGGAACGATGCCAAGAACATTGCAACTTTTATTTTCAAGTTCAAAGTTTTCGCTTTTCATTTGTAAATCTGTGGGGCTCGGCCGGGCACGAAACGCAAGAGAAATGACGTATTGTATTAAACGGGAATTCATTGAGGACATACGACAAAAGGACATCATTTTCGAATCGGGACAGGGCTGTTGTATTACAATCGAGTGGATTTACACTATCGAATAACTTTTAATTGGTCTGCACTTTTTTCAATTCAGATTTTTTTAATATAAATTTAAATAAATACATAGATATACATACACACATATCTATCTATCTAATATATATATATATATATATATATATATATATATATATATATATATATATATATATATATATATATACAAAAATATGTATTAATTCGAATTTCATCCAGTACTTTATAAGTGTGTGATAACAATAAACATAAAATCACATTATGCAGCATTGTTAAATCACAACTTTACACATAAATTCGCTGTCATGTACCACATATGTGTTTATCGAGTGATTAAGAGAACCCCTAACATGGAAACAACATTATTAGAGCATTAAATTTCAGTAAATGAAATGATCTTCGCAGTCCTGCTAAAATATAACATAACATTTCTGAAAGGTAAATATTAAGGATATTTCCTATCAAATGTTGATTTCCATTATATTACGTTGGTGTAAAAATAATTGCGGTTTTTATCATGTTAAGATTGGCACCGATTTTTCCAGTTACCGTTATCTTTTGTCACAGTCATGAGATACCATCATTGTAAAGAATGAAATTAGCATTACTGATTTCAGCTTATGTCTATTGTTTTCATTCTCTAGTATTGACGGATATAACCTCTTAGATTAGCCATGGAAAAAATGCAAATACACGCGATTTTGTTGCATGAGCTTAAATTGTGTGTAAGGCAACAGTAACTGCTCGAAATACCAAATTTGTTTTTGGTAGTGAGTCAATTAGTGAACGCGCAACTGAAACTGAGTTGTATTATTCAAAAATACTGAAATAAAATTGAATATACAACTAGCTTCCATTACTGATATGTATACCGTTTTACATGAGAGACAATGATAAATAACAATAATTAAGATGTATGTTTGTAATTAAAACTGTACTCAATACTCACAAAATAGTTCCACAAAATTTTAATGTCAATAATAAACAATAAAATTTAACTGCCGAGCACTCTCCTCAATTAAATACTGGTAATATTATTTATAGTTTACGCCACGAATGTCTAGTTTTGTAATTATTTTGAAATAATTTATCGTTGCTTAATTTGATTGATTTCTACACAAATATATATATATATATATATATATATATATATATATATATATATATATAAATGTACGTATGTATATACAGGAACTGTATAAATTAAACGAAATACTTATTAATTAATTTTATATCAGCAGCATCCATGCGTCCAATGAGGAACACGCACACTTAAATTTAATTAACAACTGTTATCAACAATCCCACAAATATACAGGAATATAATTGTATAAATGGTACGCTGGTACTGCTAAGATAAATTGTTAGCTTCATACAGTTGTTCAATAACAATGGGGCGTTCGGATGGAACTGAAGTTCCAAACGCATGCACATATTATACACCAAAACGTGTTTTCGGATACGTGTCTGTCTCTCTGTATGTATCATAAAAAATTCACTATTCTATTTTGTTGTAAATTGGCACTAATTAACATAATTAAACGATCTGGTCGTGTAATAGCTTGTGTTCGATACGAGAATTGAACTGTTAATGGTCTTTTTAATTTTTTTCCTTATGTTTGAATTTATTGTCATGGCGATAGATCGAAAAAATACAGGTTTTTTTTATCAGATAGAATAAAAAGAATCGTAATTAAAGTTTAGACCTTGAAGAAAAGATGTAAGATAGATATATTTTCTTTTAGTTGATAAGGTTCCAGATGGTCAGATCAATTGTCGTTTCAGTTTCCGTTTCAATTCAACCGCCATTTAAAAAAAAAACTAGATAAAACTATAAGACATAATAATAATTTTGCGTTAAATTCACTTTTATAGAAGAACTTTTTTATCTCACAAACAACAAAAAACTTTCTGATCAAGAATGTTCACTGAACGATTACAGACCATTTTTGATCACTACTAATGGCTATGCCATCATTTACACAGACCACTAAGATATAGAAAAGTCCGATTCAGTCTGATATAGAAAGATCTGATTTGTCTGCACCTTAGCGCTCTAAGGATGACGACATAGTCATCGAAATGCGAATAGACAATAATTAAAACCTATCTACTATATAATAAATTATTGAACATTTTTGATCAAACATTTTTTTGTTTGTGGGGTGAAAGAAGGAAAAGTTATTTCTGAAAAACAAATCTAAGTTTTAGAACATTTAAACAATCGACAGAAATCTAGAGGGAGATATAAAAGTTGTAAGTGAAAACTTATCCTTATTCCAGTACTATAAAATATATCAGGGCATGACACAATGTAATTTTATTACCTAAGCACGCGATTTAATTTGACATACAATGATAATATGAAACATGTCACAAATAAAATAAAATCTTTTACTGAATAAACTCATAACTGTATAGTCGAAATACCATAAATCAATTACACAAAGGTTTTATCATACTATGGAAAAAATTAAGTGTTTACTTTCATTTCTTAAAATCAATTAAAATAAACATACTTTTGACAGTGATTTAAGGTTATGCAGAATACCTGAACTAATATTCAAACTATTAGAAAACTATATTTGTTTGGAACATAAGTATATTTTTATCTATTTAATTCTGAAATAACTTAATAATTTAACAGATAATTTTAATCTTTTGTCACTTGAAACTAAACTATTTACTAACAAAAACTAGATACGAACTAAATCATGGGCGAAACATAAATCTCAATGATATTTACAAATTGATTCGCTTATGCTAACAAAAATTTGAAGAGTTCGATAACATGTCCAAAGGTGAAATAAGTTTATAAATTAATAATCATTACATATATAAGTACAAAACACACACAGATAAAGTGAAGAGCTCAGAATTTATATAATTATATTATCGATTGGCAATGATTTCAATTGGTAGGTAAAATTTGATAAACGAAAACAGTATTTAATAATACACGAAGAGGATTAAAATAAATTCATCGTAAAAATGATAGAAAATATAATTATTTCGACTTGGTAATACATCACATTAAACAAGCAATGCACTTGTGACGGAGGGCAACTGAGGTTAATAACGTCAACTGGTATTCTACATATGACTTATGACATGCTTTTATTCTAATAAGAATTCAAATGTAACTTTTTTTGCGAGTGACAATCTGAAATTATTATTAACCTGAATAATTCAATAAGCGCATTGAATAAATTGACATTTCTGTTGATACACATTTACTTATTTATAAATGGTTATTTAAATGGCTTTAGATTTAATAAATACAGAAGCATAAATAAAAGATCAAAAAAGAAGTACTTGCTTGGAAAATAACATTTACTGAATAGATTTTATTCATAACTTTTCAACAGAACGGATATGATTCAATATATGTAATTGATTTTTTTATATTAAATCCATTTTTTAATTATATGTACAAATACAATCAACAATTCCTATACAGTAGCCATTGCGATTATAATTATTATGTAAAATGTTTGTTTTCACCAAAAAAATTAACTATCATTATAGAAAATATTTCATGTTTATTAATACCAGAGAAAAAGATTTCAATTCCAGTCTATATTGTTAAACTCTTGTTCAACAGCGAGTTTGCATAGCGTAATTCGGTTTTTTTTTTGGAACACTACCACAAGTTTGTTAATAAGAACGTCCATAACTCAATTGTTTATACAATTATCAATTTGACACACCGTTTTTCATTTTTTTAAAAAAGTACCATAACAAGTCAATGATTTAGGCTACACTGACTCGATCCTGTTATTTCATAATTCCAAAATCAATGTTCAAATCATTCTAGTATAAACAGTTTTATAATGAACACACATGATTATTGAAAATAAAATAAAAACCAGCCATTCGTCTCTCAACAATAATAGCACTACTATATACAAAAATCGACTGGATTTTAATATTTAATTATTGACAAAGAATAAAAGAATGTTTAAATAAAAAAATGGTACCAATAAACTTAATTTATATATTTTATTATTATTATCATAAATATATCGTTAAAACAATATTTTTTACTTTCAGGAAGGAATAATTAGTTCTAGCCGTTGAAAGTGGCGCAATAAGATTTACATCTACGTATCGATATGAATATCAGTGTCAAGAAATCACTGTAATGTAAAACTGTAGTGAGAAATAATGCAATATGCAGTGAATAAATAAATTTTTTTCATGTACACAACGACTATTTTATTTAATAGCGTGGCTACTTACATAGAAACATTTTATTTTAAAATTTTATATATATATATATATATATATATATATATATATATATATAAATATAATCACTCAAGAAATCTTTAAAAAAATTTAATTAAAATATGACTTCCACAGACTATTAAATTTTAATTACCGCTGATCTAATGTATAAAAAAATGATAATTAGATTCAACATTCAATTAATAATACTTTGTAGAAGAGTTACAACAGCTCGTCCTCCTTGGGCAGGTAAAAACAACTATTTAATAATTTTAAATCAAAATATAATCTATGCATATCACCTATTTCTAGTTTCACACACATAGTGAATTAATAACAAAATAACCATACGCATGAAACAAAAACAAAATTTTAAACAACAAACATTATATTTATACGGAGAACATCTCATTATTTTCCAAATATTTATCATTGAACACATTAATATATATATATATATATATATATATATATATATATATATATATATATATATATATATATAATTCGTTTTTAATAATTTCTACAGAATGTATTCACTTAGATTTTCCTGTAACTTGGCGTGTGAGGATCGTCATAGAATTACATAGTCAACAATCATCAATAGTTTTAATAGACTTTTTTATGTTTTGTGAAGTGAAAAATAGAACTGTTTTGTTTACACAGGGAAAAAATCAAAAAGAATATTAAAAAACGTACTGTTATTCTTTTCATTATTTTTAATAACATTTAAAATACAATTGTTTTATTAACAGTGATGTAATTTTAAATACTAAAAAACTGTGCTGTGACCAAACTCGAATAACACAAGCGTGCACACATTGTAGTAAGATAAACTATGTATTAAGTGGCTTACACACATGTTTGATTTTAGAATAGCTTTTAACACAAGCTCGCTAAAATTCAAATACGTCTAGTGTTCTGTATGCAACAATGTTAACTATTTCACAGCACCGTGCCACAAATAGTTCGAAACCCTGATGATACAACACACTATGTTAAGTATTGATGAGATGCATTCTAATTCGTGTACTTCTGATTGTTGCTTTTCATATTTCAATAATAAATTGATCGACAATCGAAGTATTAAACTTTTGCAGCAAAGACTCTCAAAACGAAGTCACTGATAATATTCTTGCGCCATGGCTGTTCCCCAAAAGGGACGACTATATAAGATAATTGTTGATATGATTAAGTACAAGTGTGACCAAATTTACGTTCATAAATGAAAAATCTAGATTTTTCTGCACCTCTGCCTTAGTACGTCGACGTCACAACCAAAATATGCATAACCAACTTTTAAAAACAATCAAGGATTTACTGAACGTTTTTAACAAGTAAAAGTTTTGCGGTCTGTTTTTAAAGCTTTTAAAGACTTTTAGTAACGACATGATTTTTTAATTAAACGTGTACATACGAATAAAATCTAATTGGTTTTTTCAATTTTTTGATTGAATTAAAAATGTAACTGTTCATATGTAACTTGACACGGTGTTTTCTTGTGTGAAAAAATAATTATTAGCACAACTATCGATGAACAATTGACACACTAAACTCTGTATTTAGGGTTATGGTTCATTTTCTTTGAATAGATTCTAACAGCGAACGACTTCAATTAATTTTAATCCACACAAGCATCTCAGCTTCTCAAGTATACGTACAACATGACACATTTAATAAATGTTATTAACAATGCGATAGTTACATTGAAACACACCAAGTGGCAACAAAACTATATTGCTACAATGGATGACTAGAATTATTTTCAAGTGCAATAATAAAGTAATACTGACATGAAATTGTGACAGCCTCGAGCTACAGGATATTTCCAATTATCTGTTAAAAATATATCACCGTTGAATAATTGTCGGTCTGTTTATACAATGGCACACATTTATGGTCATTTTTTAAAGAAATAAAAAACGAAATAAATAGAATATAAAATAGAGAAATAAAATAGAAGTCACTACTAAGAGGTAAAGTTTTGAATGAATTTAATATTTCTAGAACAGATATGATGCGATTTTTTTTATTTTAATGACTGTCATTTAATTATATAGTTAATTCAATGGATGCTTTCAATACACTGCAACGGTGCATTATAGTATGCCGTTAAGTATGCAGCGCTTAATTAATCAAATGAACGGAATGCAGCAATAATCTTATTATCCTTTTAATAATCTCTATAATTTTAAATAATTTTTTCTATATAACACCATTGCCCTTAAATATCGCTATTGAACTAAAAATATGCGTGAATTTATTATTTGACATTAAATATAAAAATGACAATTTAAAATAACAATTACAATTGTTACATACATTAAATTTGATCGATTCATTTGTAGCTTCTAAAATTATTCAATTATCGTATATGACAAAAACGATAACCGCATAATTATCATTTTAATATAATAATCGTATTATGATTATTATATTAAAATAAAAAAAATGTTATTCATACCAGTTACTTATTTCGAAATTATAAATCATTGCTCGATTAGAGGTACTTCTATCCACTGTAAAATGTGTGTATCCTTAAACGCTTTTAACTGAAGAATTGGATGAAATAATAGATAGCTAGAGAAAATCTGCAAAGCTGCAACAATACATTAAACATGACGTATGGTTAAAATCTACTTATGACCAAATATATTTCTGACAAAGATAAAGAATAGTGAATAATATACACTACAACAACAACATTGAATACTAGACCATACAAATGAAAGGATATATATAAATTACAAATAAAAGGAAATTGGAATCAAGGAAAACATCAAAAACTAACTGACTTGTATACAAATATTTTATTCCCTAGTAGAATTATAATACAAATATAGATTAGGTTCTGTTTGTTTTTCTGAAATATTAAGTACAATACAGTTAAACAGACTGTTTGAAACAATTATGTTCAAAAATATGTCGACAAGGAGACTGCAATCGTGTGATAAAGCAAACAATTTCGAGCATACCAAACTTTTCTTTATTCAAAAATGTATTAATCTGACAGTGTTATGAAGTATGATATTTTTATTTAGTACCGTATAAAAATGCATGTGTACTTCTACACACACATAACTATGCCAGTGTACATATAAATCTTCATTTACAGATTTTATAAGTGCAGGTAATTTTAATTTTCATTGTATTCGAGTTTAAAATTTTAATTAGTATTATATTAAAAATTAAGGCAATGGCATTGGGTATGAACTCTACTCTGATATGTTCTGTAAATTGACTCCACTATCAACTGATTTGAATTAAATTAAACGAAGTGAAAACATATGGAAGGATTTTTAAACATCACTAAATATATGCCAATTAATAATATGAAATTAGTTATTCGTTTGGAAAAATGATCTCATACTTGAATGTCTGACAATTACAAACGGTCTGGTATTAATTAGCTGCATAAATCAAAGAGTGTTTATATATATATATATATATATATATACACATAAAATGTGTAAAGAACAGCTAAAGAGCAAAATTTGAATTTTACAAATGAATTCTTTCCCCTCCCCCATAAATTCCCTCCCCCCATTTTTTTACGATCAATGAGCATTTTTGATTGTTTCTTATGGCATTTAGACTACAATGTTATAATCCTCAAAGTGCTACAGGACAGAAAAATCTAACAGATGTATGTTCCTTGGCGCTCTGAGGATGATGGTATTGCCATCTAAATCCACATAAGCAGCGATAAAAAATGATAAATAATCAATTATTAAACATATTTGATCAGAATATTTTTTGTTGTTCTCCGAGATGAAGTAAGAATTAATTTGTGCAACCCATTAAATTATAACAGCGACGTACCAAAAATAACGCATTTTATTTTTAATCTCCAATCAAATCCATGTTTCATTCCAGATACAAAAGCTATCAGGATAACTGGAGAAACTAAAAATTAATCATGTGTATGTTTGTGTGAATGGATGAGAGCAAAATTTCATCGAGAATATTCATTCAAGGAACTTAAAAGATTCAAAAATGAATGCTATGTTTACATTGACAAGTGATCGAATAATATTTTATGAATGATTTTCAGAAAAAAAACTAAAAGGATTTGAAATTAACTTTATTTATATATTTTTATGAGAAAATAACACCAACTTTTATGAAAAATGTTTTCAGTCAGTCTAATGGACGTCCTTCAATTTAAGTACATTGTATTACAAATTAAATACATAATTCTTTAATTTTCGATTTTATAACTCTAAAAGATTTTTTTAAAGATATCAGCGTTTATGCAGCAATTCCAAATTTTTACTTTTGGTTTATACAAAGAAAAGAAGCTGCATAGTCTTATAGAACTCAAAATGCCTTCTCTACATCAATACTTTATTTTAAAGCTCATCAATGTCCACTGTCATTTCTTGATATGGACACAGAAATCACATTTACTATAAAACAATTTTTAAATGTTTTAATTTACTGTTTAACTATAATCACTTCTTTAATTGTGCCTAAACGCCGATGATAAAGAACACTAGAGCTGTTAAATGTTACCAGTCAATCTACTTTCCCCTACATTCTCTATGTAACCAGTACACAATTGTATTTCATTTCAAAGCAACCAAATTCAACATTTATATAATAATAACAACTATTTTGGGAAGTGAAGACAAAAGGTTTTATAGTCAACTATCATCAATGTCACAATGAAGTTCTGAAACAGAATATTTTTTTTAGAAATGAATTCTTTTTTCACCCCACAAACTGCACAAAAATTCTGGTCAAAAATCTTCCAAAAATCATTTTTAATTATTCATACGCATTTCAAGCACGATGACAACGTTTTCAGAGCATTACAGTACAGAAAAATCTTTTGAAAGAAAGATAAATCGCGGATTTATTTCTACTATAGCGATTAACGTTTCAGACTGTTTCCTTTATAATAATTTTTTAAATTGATCAAAGGCAGAAAAATAAACTGTCTTAAATATAAGAGGAAATTGAAAAGTTCAGTTCAATATTTTTTTAATTTTGAATACAAATAAGTTAGTTAAATTTTCCTGTGCCTTGACGTTCTGATGACGATAAATATAAACAATCCAACAAAGATCAATAATGATATAATGAAAATATTTAATCAGAAAAAAATGGAGGTTTGTGGAGTGTAAAATAATACATTTATAAAAGTGTACTTGACATTTTGTCTCATCAACCCTGGATTATCTAACTAAAAAATAAATTCTAAATAAAATATAATTCTTACAATACATAACAATATATACTAAAAGGAACATGTTTATTACACATTTCCTTGTTTAAATCACACAGTTTTTTTACAACTTATCTATTTGGATATATTAGTGAGATATTTCGAAAACAGTGAGTTTTTAAGTGAATGAGGTACATAAATACTGTATTTCGAACCAAACATATCTGGATATTTTATTGTTAAATTTTAAAATGAAAACGAAGTTACAACAATAACAAAAATCTAAAATGAAAAAGGAATATCTGTTGACTGATATACAATTAAACCAATTTACAATACATATTGTATCTGCAGTATGAGTCACATGAATATAAAAATAACTAAATTTGGAATTCTAGAAAAAAAAACTGAACGAGGTACGCAATTAACTTATCCTACATCATTTTAAATCGATATTTTGACATGAATCACACAAGAACACGAATACATATCTGCCGTTTTGATATTTTAAACAGATAACATCATCAATCAATGAGCATTGATAGTTAATTATGAAGGCACTGTCAATTTTTCATCCACGAATACAGGAAAAAAATCAAAACATCGAAATAGAATCCGCAGCGCAGCCGTCGATCACAAATTAATTAATTGAAATAAATTATTATTCATTTGACAACGATGCGAACATACGCGTCCAATCTCTTGCGTTGCGGATCGCTTCGGGCTGATTGTGTTTCCATAATTCGGCGACGTCGTGCGCGAGGGGGTCGTCGGGATTCGGAGCGCACAACAATGCTTGAATTGACAATAATACGGTACGGATTTGTAAAGCGGGACTCCACTTATCTTTCAGTATATCGAGGCAGATACGGCCGAGCCGATCGATATTCGGGTGATATATTTTCGTCATGAAACGCACTTTCGGCGGTGTCATCGGATATTCTTCAGGTAGAAATAATTCTAACCTAAACTGGCCACCCTCGTACGGCGAGTCTCTGGGTCCATTGATTATGACGTGGAAAAAACGAGAGTTGAGTTCGTCCGGTACGGCTGTTATGCCCGGTACGGGTTCTTGCATTAAACGCATTGTTTCCTTCATGATTCTTTTCGGTAAATTCTGAGACATGATGGCAAAACGATCCGCAATCTTTCAATATAAACGATTGGTAGTAATACTTCAACGAGACACACACACTGTATACAAGTCGACTTGCCTATTCACCGCTTGTCTCTTACAATACACACGAACTGTCAGATAGAGTTATTTATTCGAAAAACGTCGAATAAAATGAAAGTACACGTCTACAATGTATGTCGACGTTCAAAAACGTTTCAGTCGCGTTTAAAACATACCGTTTTACTAACTAGAACACTTTTTCAGCGTTAAAATTAATAATATCTGACTGAGATTCGCCGGTCAGTTGTAACGTCGATGTTATCCTAACCTCAAAAACTGTAATGCGCGAACGTCACTGTATTTATGTTATAATTATAGGGTTGGCACATATTTGTGTTCCACTACATATATTTATATGTATGCATAGTTAAAAAAGTAATCGTTTAAAACAATTCTTATTTAAAAAGATAATGTGTAGAAAACAATACATCTACGATCAATAATATAAATATAAAAAGATAAATATACTTTCATATTACACTGTAACCTTGTATTTTGAACCTTATTATGAATGGTATTTGTTTATTTTATTTAGAATAAGATCAATAGTTTTTAATGGCATATTATGAGTTACTTTTATAATATATAAAATTAAAGTACGTACAATGCCACAATATTAAATACACATTTGCAAAAGAATTCTTTTGTCAACGCACGCTCGCAAAAAAGTTCGAATCGAAAATATTTAATAAAAAAAAGAATTACAATACAAAGTGGAGACTGCAGAGTACAATGGTTCCAAAAATGATGTGAGGGTAATTTTATTAGAAAACAAATTGAAAATTAATAACGGTGCATTTATCGGTAAGGAAAAATATATAAAAACTTGTTATTATCCTCCATACATAGAAAAATAAGCAACACTTTCAAAAAATAGGCTATGAAACAGTTTACACTGCTAATAATAGTCTATAAAACACGTTAGGCATATACAAAAGATACGATCAGTATTTTGGATTAATCCAGTACTTAATAAAATAATTTAGAACAAATTAGTTTCAAATAGTTTTTAATCTGTGACAATTGTTTTCATTTGTCATTAATAATGACAAATGTATAAACAGTCATTATTAATAGATAAAATTAGGAAACAACATATTGTTGTTTCCATGAATGGTAATTAACAGATTAATAACTTCAAATTTAATTTTCGATCCGATTTTTTAATTTTATTTTAGTATTTCGAGTGTTTATATTGAAAATTAAAAACAGTAATTAATATTTAATAACACCTACATAATAATATCTAAGTGTGTATCTTGAATTGATAAGTTGTCAAGCTATTTTCTCTTTAAATTCGAACAGAAGCACATACCTTGATGTGATGATAATAAAATTCAAAATTAATTAATAAATAAAACCAAATTTGAAAAACTTTTTTCACAGTTATTTTTCGATTCATTTTCTTAATTTCGTTTACATATTTTCAAGTGATTATATTACTAAAAACAGTAATTAATAGTGAATAACAACTACATAATTATATATAAGTAGGGAAATGATAAAGTATGAATATATGTTATCTTTATATTCGAATAGAAGCATATAATTTGATGTGATAATAATGGAATTCAGAATAAATTAATGAATAAACCCCGCAATTAAGATTACTCGAGTCTAAAGTAGCTTTTTTCAAATACACGGCCACCTACTGCGGTTATATCAGTGTATAACACACGGCAATACGAAGAACAAGCCTCTTCATTCCGGTAAAGCTTTTAAAGTCGACAGAGATCTTCTCATTATGCGCGAGCGTACGTTCAAATTGAACGAGTGGTCTGAGAAGAGTAATTATAATGTATAATGAGCGTAAAGCCTGAAGTAAAAAGTATGTTGTGATTCGATGTACATGGCGGGATACGGACGAGTCTAGTACGTATGCACAAAGGAATTAATATTGACAGACGTGGAAAATGTAACCGTTGCTTGAAGTTCAAGCACGAAACAGTCGCCTGAAGTGGTTTACTGTGAGGCGATGACCAAGTGTTATGCATTTATTATGAAGTAGCATACGATATATAGACTTTTTAACACGGAATATTTAAATGCGAAACAAAAAAATGAAGTTGAAATCAGATACTGACACATTGCAGAATTTGCTAGACCACAATTAGATTTCGTAAGTGATTCTCTCTCACTCACTGCACAAAATACAAACATTTATTCTTATATGCGATGGCATCTCTCTGGAAATTTATATAAGCGATTATCGAAATAAGCAATAACCAATTATTGAACGTTTTTATTAGAAAGTTCGACGGAGAGTGGAAAATCATTGCTAAATATATTAAATCATTTTATCTCGCATTATACATACATGTATGTACAAACAAATTTGTAGATAAATGATGTAAATAACATATTGCATTAAACAAATGTCCTGGCTTTTTGCTTTAGATATTAATTATGAAAATTGCAATTAATGTTAATATTGCACCATGACTATCAATTATCAAAAAGATAAATGAAATAAATAAATATTAATATTTCATAATTACTAAAACTGTTCTTAGAATATAAATGAGATACTTTTTAATTAATTCATATAAATCTGTTTTTAGTAAAAAAAAAATACAGTCATCTTATTATCCTCGTGTAATCCTATATCGCTAATTCCATAATAATCAAGAATGTCTATTGTTCTATAATTTCATCTTGTTTTTAAAAGTGAATTCAACCAGTTCCCGAGATTTCAGTTCGAAAAGCCCATAAGTAAGAAAGGGTATCCTGTTTTCGATGTCGAAAAACGTAGTTTTTACTAGTTGTTGGAATAAACGACATTGCTGCTTGCTTTGTTGTTGAGTGTACAACTGGATTATCGAGATTTCGTTGCAATAATAATGAGTTTGTCTTAGTCACCACATTCAAGCGTAACTTGGTGTTGGTTCACTCAGATACCAATTCCCAGGAGATATCAGACAACCTTACAGCAGTCCGTGTCCTAAGTCGATAATGAACCACACTTTAATGTGCGACTAAAGGTACATCTTGACCCGAGTCTTAGATGGCATCAAGCATTTTTAGTACCACGTGATCGTAGTGCAGTTCGTATAGCTTTGAAAGTTGGTTGAAATTCAACATTCCAATCCATTCTAGTTATGCTTACTACTTGGTATTAGATGAGAAAATAGCCTCGTTTAACAAACAATAAAAAATATATTACTATTTGTTAAATGAGCTTATTTTCTGTTATCATACTTTCTACCAATTATAATTTTTAATTATGTTTCGAACATACGATAGTCTACATAATGATTAATAATATTAAATATGAATAAAACAACACAAAATTATTGTTTTAGCTTTACAACATAACAACGAAAAGTAGTACCTCAACTATTGTAACAAATATATGTTATAGCATTAAGTGTTTTGACTTTTTTATAGAAGCAGTAGTAGCAGAGTAATGAAAGTCTCTAGTTAAGATGTATTTTCATGTTTAAGCTATGCTAGTCGAGCTTTGTAAGTCTCAAGTCAAAACGTACCTTAAGACACACCAAATTTTCGTCAAAAATAAAGAAAAACTACAACTGTGAGTCGCAATTTTTATGCGGTTTAGTGGAAATACTGTTTTTGTTTTGTTTATTTGATTTAGTTTCCATTTTCGAAAACAAAACAACCTTGTGTCTGTCGAGTAGAAATGATATTTCAGCTTTGTACATGTACAACTTTTCAAAATGTCATTTCTCGGAACCATTTGAAAAATGATCTATAGCAACCTATGAACGATATTTCTTTGTTTTAACTTGACAACGCAGTATGTGTTTTATTCAACCGATTCGAACCGATTCACTCCATATGAGTAATAAGTTGTTGATAAAAAGCGCTCGTTTCATTCGTCGATAATACAAACAAACATACGACCGGTTCTTGTTCATTCTCGTTCATAATCTCATGTGCTCATGCGGTTAGATTTTACAGCTTGTTGTCTCACAGCTGCGTTGCTGGTTTGTGGCATCGCGCAGCACAATAGAAAAATACGACGAAGGGTCCGAGAAACAGTATGTCAGAGAAAGATGCAATCTTTAACGTCAATGTCAATCTAGCGGTTTGTGATCAGTTTCGAGTTATTTTACATCAATGAATATATTGATTAAACTAGCTAAGATAATAAATGCTTGAGTATTTAGTTCAAACACAACTTTGGCCTTTCAGATTTTATTTTTTTTGAGAAATTTTTGAAACAATGATAGTCTGTATGCACTTTTAAAGAGATATACTTATTAAAATGAAATAAAATTGTTAAAAACTATCAAAGGTTTTCTCTTTTATTCTGAGTATATGTGTATCCTATATATATATATATAAATTTCAAATTAATTTGTCAAGCTTTTTAAGAGAAATTTTGATTTCAATCTATAAGTATTTTTACACCTACTCTTCTACAGCAATGAACAGTATAAAAAAATAAAGAAATTGTACAAGTATTCACACATGATATAAACACTAGTTAATTATTATAAATTGATAGCAAAGTTAAGTATGTATTACGGATACATTATTTAACAAAAGCATCTGAAATTTGCGAAAATATGCACTCGATAAACAGTAGCAAAAAGTTATTAATGGAATTTACGATAGTCAGTGTCCTAAACATTAACTTAGAAATGATTTTAATGTTTTCTAATCTAAAGTATCAAATTATATTTTATCTTCAAAGGCAGAGATAATCGATTTCAAATTTTAAATATAGTTTCAGAATGAAACAAATAATAATCTTATACATTTTTTCAACGGTCCCAAGCATAAAAATGATAGCGTTTAGAATGTTGCACCTGGACGGTTGCACACTTATCGATAAATCGATAGCGGTGTTTAACAAGGCTACTTGTTAACATTTTGACTATTTTTACAACTTGTTTAAAGTAAAAATAAAAATACGCTGATTTTTCACAAATGAATTCTTTTTCACGCCACAAACCATAAGTCTTCTGATCGAAAATGTTCAATAAATCATTATTGATTGTTGCTTATGCCCATTACTTTTATTTATAAGACAATTCCACAGAGTGCTATTAAAACAGAATACTATTAAACGTTTTATCTTTCATTTCAAAAAGTCCTTGATTTAAATCTCTGAAAACTTATCGTAACTCATACCTTTATAACAAATCACGACTCAAATAACAGTTATCTCTCTGTATCATCAAATTGAATTCGGACAAGACACTTATTGGGTTAAAAATATATTGTCATATCTCAGAAAAAAAATCAATCGTATCATTTAAGATTTTATTACACGTTTTCATTTCATTCTTTTCATCATAGCTTATTGGAAATTCGCCTATCAGATTTAATAATGGTTCATTAAAGAATTCAATTAAAGTCAGCTGGAAAAAAACTCGATTACACACGTTCTCCTCGATATTTTAACAGGTATATTTTTATAGTTCAACAATATCCCTGACACAAGATTCTAATTGAACGATTCTCGATAAAAATCAATTGAAACATAGATTTGTACGATAGAGGTTTTGTACATTTTCATAGAGTGTATTTGTCTTTCAATAAAATGTCGACCGGTAGTAAACGGCTCGATTGCCTATTTTTAAATCAAAATGCACGAGAAGTTTATATAAGCTAAGATAACAGTATTTCAAACTTTAATTAAATGAATTTAGAGTGGGAGGACACGCCGTGAATTTAATATCATAAAGATCACCTCGAGAAATTCATAAAATTTAATAAAAGTGACACTGATAATATAGAGATCCTCTTATAAGATTAGTAATTGAATATATTATTGCGAGTAAATTGAAATGCGTTTTCTTCTTTTCGACAAAGAGAATCGGATGAATTATGTATGTGTGTGCCTGTGTGTTTCTTGAAGAAATTGACTAGTCAGAAAATTTTATCGTATTGATTCCTTTTGAAAATATACACCGATGCCTTATAGGAAAATATACAAAAGTGGAAAAATCTGACTGTAAATATAAAACGTGGATTTTTACAATGAATATGATTTATTTTATAAATTTTTCAAAATTAAACTTGTATATTATTGAAACCTATAGTTTTTGTTTATACAAGTTAGATTTTTTGAACAAATATTAATTATAATTAAGTCAACACTAAAAAAAAATTTAATGAGTACAAGTAGATGACAGTGCAAATAAAATTTTAGCTAAATCAGTATAAACTTTCATCTGAATTTTTTTAATATATGACTTTTTACCCGCCACTACACAATCCACAAAAAAGTCTAATCAAAAATGTTCACTGATTATCGACCATTTTTAATTGTTGCTTATGTGCATTTTGATAGCGATGTCATTATTCCTTAAAGCGTATAGGTACAGAAAATTTTGTTTTTCTATACTATAACACTCTGGTCTATTAGTTAAAATTTAAATATATATTTAAAATTTCGCGCTACTTTCGATACATCTACAGCACACTAGTATACAACGACACCTTCTGAAACAACTGCACATATGCATTATATTTGATAAAAATACAAAAAACATAATAACCAATTCTTGTGAATATCACTAAAAATATATTTATTATCACATTTTAAAAATTTAAAAATAGACGGTTTAATTTCTGATTTTAAGAATGGAATATTTAAATTCTCTTATGATCTTATCGGAATTTTCATTCTCTTGTCTCATTTTTGAGAGCCACTGTAATTCCTACTCATCAAACAAAATATACTGGAAATATATTCTAATTGGAACTTTATTAAGAACATAATAGATTGAATTATATGAATTTCGGATTTAAAACGAAGTTAGATTTTATTCATACTTTACAACACCAATAAAAATCTTTACTCGGTAAACTGTTTTTTCTAAAAAAAAATAAAATAAGAATCTAGTATTTAAGAACAGTTTAGGTTGCAGAATAAAACGAACAAACGACAATTTACTTAACTGAAATATGTATGATATTTGAACATATATATATCCTTACATATAAGTAGACAGATAAAAAGATAAACAGAGAAAGAAAGACATTTTTTACAAATACTAAAAAACCATTGTTTTAAATGAAACTTAATGAAAAAAGATGCGTTTTCCGGTCGAAACCGATGTGAATAACTCGCATTCCTTCTGACGGCCTTTTTAAAAATAAATCAACTCGAAAAATATGCGACTTTTAATAAAACAAGGAAATATCTTGACGTTTAGCTCGACTCTCACGAAGTTTATTCCTGCTGTGGATCAATTTCAAAACCGCATTTCTGTACGAAGTATCTTTAAAGTCTGGTTGAAAAATTCGCATGTTTGTTTATTTTTTTTATTTAAAAAAATATATTTTGGTAAATAGATCGGTGGTTTTAGATTTATAATAATACATTTTAGGAATGTATTGGGGATAGTGAAAGAAGTTATACATGACAACAATGGGTGTCATAAAATTGAATTAAAATGATTTTTCCAACCATAATTTCGATTCAATTTGTCAATATTATTACTTGACATTCGAATATGAAAACGCCCTGATTTCAGTTTAGCAAAACAAAACATTTTATATTTAAATGATGTCATTTACTGACATAAATTAAAAGTTCTATTTAAATATGAATAAAAAAACGCAAATGTCTATTATATTTATGAAAATAAATATTAGTCAATCTTATAATTACGATATTAATCATATATTTCAAAGTGTTAAACATGACAGCACTACAACAATGTTTCATGATTCATAAGTTAGCAGATTTCTACTCTGTAGGGAAATGAGATAGAAGACAATATAAACAAAGAATCTGAACGTGAATGACAAATCTATACACTTTTGTTTAAATCGATATTTCTGATTATTCGGTTTTCAACTATCTTTGATCTTGTCATATTTTCGCAGCTTACTAATTTACAAACTGGAAACAATATTCAACAAAAATTTTGGAGTGTTAAAGGTAACAACGCTATAACAATGTTCATTGTTCACAAGTTGCAGTTTTGCACTGTCGGAAAAATGAGATAGAAGATAATGTATAGAAAGAGAGTGAGAAAGAAATGATGCACTACATATTTTTATACAAATCTGGATACTTTTTTAAAACATAGATACCTACAATAAATTGTTATTTAACTATTTTAGATGTTGCCATATTTTCACAGCTTACTAACAAACTGTAAAACATGCCAAATTTTGATGTATTAGAATTAATTTCACTAAAATGATACAGGGAATTTTGACATAGATTCAAACTGAAAAAAAAAGAATAAATATATAGTTTTACAATGAGTAAGAAGATAATACCATTGAACATTGGGAGAAACATTATATATTCTTTTAAAAATGCATAAACTGTTATTCATATATAAAAATCTGTAATAATTTGATTTTCAACTATTTTTCAAATTATCAAATTTTCACAGCCTACTAATCCGAAAACTGAAACAAACGTTCAATGAATAACAATCAATTTCTACAATCGGCACAGGAAATCTTAATAAAAATTAAAATAAGCTTTCATCTGTCCATAAACTCTACGCACAAAAAATTAAAAACAATTTTCATCTTTTAAAAATAGTTTTTTGTCAATTGGGTAAATCTCATAAAAGTATTTGTAAAAATATTAAAAATCCAAAATTTAATTTATCCTTAAACGATATACAGGTCGATTTCAAAGTTTAAATGCAATTCCTGAATAAAAAAATACGAATAATCTTACAGACTTTCATTAATTCTGTTAGTACTTTTGTAATTATTCCATCCTACGTAATTTAAATGTATTCCGCACTATTGTACAATGAAAGTTTTTTTTTAATAAAGATTTATGTAAAACAAGGGCATCGCATTTAATTTCTGAATGGAATGACGTCATCGCACGTACAAAGATTTATATTTAAAATAAAGTTAACTTAATTTCTTCATTTACACCGAGTGCAGTTTAATTAGAATTAATTAAACATCACGGGGCTCCGTATAAACGAACCTTGAAAAGTCAATCTCGATGTTTTATAAAGAAAATATTTAGTCCGTGCTCAGTTTAACTTTTATGTAAGTTATTTGTTCCCCTTCAACTGGCCAGAGTTATCAATCAAATAAATATATAATACATCATGACAGAAAGTTTTCTCTATAGTATATAAAGGGGCTCATATTTAACCCATTTAAGGGAGTGAATTCTCTGCTTGACTCTGGTTAAACTTGTAATGTATTTTCGATAGATTCGGTTTGTTTTCATTCACATATTAAAAAATGTTCAAATATGAAAACTTATTTTCACCACAGAAATCACAGACTTTTACTGATCAGAAGTGTTGACAATAAATCGATTTTTATTGTTGTTAGTGCGCATTTTGATTGCGATGCTATCATAGAAAATGGTTAATTCCCAAACAGATTACCTAATTATGTGTACGTAGTCTCAACATTACAGTTAGATTGTCTGAGAATGATTATTATATTCTATTACTGAAATAAGATCGAATAAATGAAACACAAAAGTATCGGAAAGAAAAGTGATAGTTTCTTTCACGAAGAAAGAATATTTTTCATTCATTCTACAGACTATAAACAAAATGTTCAATAATTAATTCTTTCTGATGCTCGTGCGCATTTCTACAGTGATTCCATCAACTTAACAGCGCTTAGGTACAGACAAATCTATAAGAGGTTTGAAAATGATAGAATCGTTATCCAAACACATGTAGAAACGAACAAAAAAAATCAATATTAGACATTTTTGATTAGATTTTCTTTTTGCTCGTGGAATGAAAAAAGAATTGATCTACAACATTAAATTTAGCCCAAGTGTCTGTAATGTACGGTGATAAAAACTTTCATATAAAACTGTTTTTTTATAAAACGGCGAACGAACTCTTATAACAACTATTAAACTGTTGAAGTAAATAACCCATTGTTGAACTTGTGAAAGTGCTAAATGAGATCATTTAGCAGTATACAAGTACAATTCTAAACTCTGTCGTATGATATATTTCGTTGACACTGAAATCTTTGAACAAATATATAATTCTTGATTCCCTAAAACGTTTCGTCCCCCACGGCGGAGGAATCGCGTTACGGTTATTCATTGCGTAGACAGACACACATATACAACTCTGAAAGTTCACAAAGTAAATATCCAGAAGTACATTAGGGATGACTAAAGCGCGAGACTAATTTTATTGCGTGCGCGAGTAGTTTACTTGAGTGCTTGTTTATTCGTCTGATAATTTCTTTTTATCACAATACAGTCCTGACACTTGCTAAATTCTGTATCATAAATTAATTCTTTACTCGTTCTATTAGGTTGGTGCGAAAATAATCGCGGTTCTTACGTATCGAGTATAAAGACGCGAGATACACGATAGACTTCTGGAGTCCTGGAATTAACGAATTCGTCGAAAGCGCTTTGAGCTGATGCTTGAATCTTTGAAAATCTTCTCTCGTAGGAAATTACTCAAATGTTTACAAAAATGATAATCTGTCGGAGAGACAGGTCCGGAGAATAAGGCGGCTTTTACTGTTTAAATATAAACAATAAAAACGTTTTTCTGATCAAGAATGTTCAATAAATTATTCTTGATCATTTTTAATTGTTTGCTTAAAAGCATTTCGATAGTGATGTCATAATTTGACGCTCTGAAGATAATAGCATCGTCATCAAAACATGCATCAACAATTAAAATGATCACTAATCATTTACTGATCATTTTTTAATCAGAAAAATGTGTTTGTGGGATGAAAAAAAAACATTTGAAAATAGTGTGTAATCGTTATTGAGAATTTATACAATAGTAGATACAGAAAACTGTAAGTTGTTTTCATTAAAAAGAAAACCTTTATTTATTTTTATAAATTTCTGTGTACATATAAACCGTACACGTACTTTTATACATTAAACTAATTATATGTTTTTGTACAGTCGCGCGAACATAAACATAAAACAAGTGTTTTTTTTTGTATGCGATATCTATTTAAAAAAACGTCGGCAAATCAGTACTAGGAGATATAAAACACATCTAGTCTCTTCTTCTTTCATGAACATTTTATTCAAATTTATATTTACTTATACCACGTGCTATATATAACATGTGTCTTGCTCAACGTAAGTCTTGTTTTGCCAACGTCGTAATTTAATATAAATCATGTGCTCAGCAGATCAAATGAACAGTCAAGAAAGAAGAATGTACGGACGCACATATTTATCAAAAATAGTAAAATGATAAATGTATTTTTCTGTTTCATTATTCATGTGGGGGGGGTTCAAATTAATTTCAGTACAGAGTAAAAATAATGGTTTAAAGTACAAAGACCGTTTCATAATCGAATTATTCTCTCAATCCGCAAACGTTTTTTGATCAAAAATGTCTATTGATCATATCTGATTGTTAATCGGCAAATCAATCCTGAGGGCTGGTTTACATTAGGATAGTAGGCGGTCGAGTATACTAGCATACTTTTTCTCTAGACCTCTCTACTGTGGTGGGAGAAGAGGATAGTAGAGTGTACTATTATTCCATATGTCCTATCCACTCTACTTTCACTATCTCAAAGTGTTTACCAGCAACGGGACAGTACGCATTCTATCACCGTACTCTACCGCTTACTATCCCAAGTAAACCAGACATAAGAGTGATGAAATACAGAAAAATCTAAACATTTATCGTCAGAGAAAAATGTAACGGATTGTGGGGTGATTCAAACATTCATTTGCACAAGTAAAACTATGCATTCTTTTCACAATCGAATTCTCTCTTCATCACATAAAATACAAGAAAAATTTCTCATCAAAAATATTCAAGATATTATTATTGATTATTTTTGATTGGTGCTCATGCGAATTTCGATGATCCTCAGAGCGCCAAGGTACAGAAAAAATTAATATTTTCAAAATCGAATACATTCTATTTATATTGTTACTTCTTACATCTAAATATTTTTCTTCGCCACATCTTCAACAGTTTGCTGTTTCTTACAGATTCATTCGACAGAAATAGTAAACAATTTGTTGTAATGCTTGAAAGTCGATGTATACGCCAAGGAATTTCGATTAACCCAATGTCAATAAGATTTGTTTGAAATGTCGTGAAAATAGAACGAAAAAGTAATTTTTTTTAAAAAAAGAAAATTTTGTAAAAAATGCATTTTTTTTAAGTGACAACAATATGCATTGTCAATTAAATCCCAAGGTAACGTCAATTATGTTATTATTATATATAGGCACAACTTATAGACCTTTCGAAATGATACTGAAATGTTTTTTTTTTCGGTTTAGTCAAATTTTCATCAGTCACATGCGCTCTAAACAGTTTAACAGCTCCAATGCGTTTTTAAATGATTCGGTGATCAAAAATGTAGAAGAATTGATCAATTTTAATTGTTATTTATACACATTTCGATTCTCAGAGCGGTGAATTACAGAAAAATCTAAATATTTTTGATCAGGAATGTTTTATGAAGAGTGAAAGTCATTTGTGAAGAAAAAGTTTGCAGTTTTACATAAGAATTTCTCTCATACCCGCAAATCATCTCTAATCAAAAATGTTCAATATTTGATTATTGACTGTTTTTGATTATTATTTATACGCATTTCCACTGCGATAGCATTATCCTCAGAGCTCTTACTGAATCAATTTACAGACTGATTTAATCTCTTACAGAACAGAGAAGCCATTCATGTTTTATTCTAGATACAGATGATATAATCCCACATATATATATATATATATATATATATATATATATATATATATATAATGGTGTGTTATCGAAAGTATTGATCAATTAGATCAATTCAGCACTCGACAAAAGCCCCATTAACTGACACTCGACTCCATACCGAACGGTCTCTATAAAAATCGACAAGCCTCGCGCTTCTATATCCGGCGCAATAGCACTTTTTTGCCCCGGTCACGTACTGTTGTGGAAAATTGAAATAACTACACTCGCACAGCACACATTTGTCGAATAACGACAGTGTTAACAGGTTATCTATTTAATTTACACCGAAAACGTCGTTATGTGATAATTTACGATATCCTTGAAATGATAATTGATACATCTGCAGCAATGCGAGCCGTACGAGTCGAAATTCCAAGGTATATTACTTTTCGTATGAAAGCGAAAAGCGTACGTACGAGAACGCAATGCAGGTACTATTTTATTCTTATGGAAACAGTTACAGCATTTTCTCACGAACGTAATTTGGTGCATTCAAATTTATGCATATAATGGTGAGATCTGAGTACTTTAAGGGCAAGTAAATACGTATGCAAGCATACACATTACAGGTATATATATAGTGTAAAAATAACATTTACGTGGAAGCATGACTTTTGTCCATTAAACAAAAATTAGGAACTATGCAGTTCGTTATGATTAATTATTAATGCCGTGTGAAAATTGTAGTACTTGGTACAGTCGTAAATATTTTCATATAAAATATAAATATGAGGACGTGTAAGGTCTGTTTGAAAAAGATCTAGTAAGCGCGTGGGCATATTTCATATTTCCCGCCTAACATATTTATGTTAAGTTACTGTTCTGCGAAGCGGTGTGCTATGGAAAGAGGTTTTACACATAACAGTCTAACATTGGCTAAATGCACTTTCACAAATGAACTCTTTTTTCATCCTAAAGAGTAAAACAAAAAAAATTCTGATCAAAAATATTCAATAAATCATCATTGATCATTTTTGATTGTTACTTTTGCAAATTTCGATCATTCTCAGAGCACCAAAGTACGAAAAATCTGATCATTGATCAAAATATGATCTGACTTTTTTCTCTGTACCCTACTACTGTGTTTTTGTGTTATTACAAATAAATTTCCACTCTCCTCAACCGCAGAATCTTATTTGTGATTGAAATATTCAATAATTGATTACTGATCATTTTGAAAATTACTTATGTGCATTTGAGAAAACCATCATAGAATTCCTTACGATACAGAAAAATAAGATACATATTTTCCTGTATCTTTGCATTCGAAGGATGACAGAATCACCATATAAATACAAAGAAGCATCTTTCAAAAATGATCACTAATTACTTATTGAACATTTTTTATCAATAAAATTATTCGTGATGTGAAAAATTTTATATTTCTATTTTTATATCTTTTTTTAAAAAAATAGATGTATATACAGACTGTATTAATATATTATTTTTATTTTTCAGCCTCTGCATTATTTCGCTAGTATATCTTTTATATCTTGAACATAATGCACTAATTAAGATTATTCATATGTTGATTCTTAAACAGTGAACTTGCAGAAAACCGCATTATAATAAAATACAGGAGCGTATAAGAAAATAGAAACGCCATTTATTTTCAAATGTATTCTTTTAAATTACGTATCTAAATAAATACTTTCGTACAGTTATGCAGTTAAGACGTTTGTAAGATTTAATGTAAGAGCACTGATATATTTATGTGTGTTTTGGCACAGTTTCATGAAGTACACATGGGTATAATTATACACTTGTGTCAAAAGGTTGAAGAACCGTCAGATAACAAAAAGTGAATTTAGTTTTGCACTAATGATACACACACACACACACATATATATATATATATATATATATATATATAAATATATAAATATATATATATATATATATATATATAAACATATATATATAAATATATATATATAAATATATATAAATATATATAAATATATATAAATATATAAAAATATATATAAATATATATAAATATATATAAATATATATAAATATATATAAATATATATAAATATATATATATATATATATATATATATATATATATATATATATAACAATCGATTTCTTCATCGACTATGTACTCCAAATATTTCAGTCCTGATGATGACTTTTCAACATGGTCAAAATTAAATCATAGAATATATTAGGTGTAAAAATAAGTTTATTTTTGATACGGTCATTTTTACTGTTTGAGCACTTCTATTTTTATTGTGTAAAACTGAATTCTACGCCTTTAAATTGAACCAATTATAATTATGTCTGAAATTAAGAAAAATCTCGTCGTTTTATGATTTTGAAATGTCAACCTTAGGATTTAAAAATACTATATATCTTGGCCAAACAGTTGGCATAACCTCACAAAACGGTAATGAAGACAATGGTGGCGTCCGAAAAGCAACATATTAGCCATTACATACATTCCAGTTGAAAACAATGCTGTCGAAGCAGCGGGAATGATTTGCTCGGCTTTGGAGGAAGATGCGACGCATAAAACAAGAAAAAAAATGCTAAAACCGATGAATAGGTCCGAGAATTCATTACAACTGCATCGAATTAAAGCGGTTATCTTTTTCCGACAAAGAATGCGCCAGTTACCCGACAGATGAAACAAAGTTATACAAAATAATGGAGGATATTTGTAATGGAGGATAAATGTATTACATTTTTCAGTAAACATTCATTTTCTATTGAAAAAAGCACCGAATTAATTTTTACATATAATTTAATCCAACTTTTCCATCTTTTTATGTAAAAAAAACGATCACATGTTTAGAATTAAATTAAAAACTTGTAAAAAGTAAAATTTCTATACAAATTTTCGAACCTGCATTGACTTCATCAAGAACAGACTGAAATGTGATGTCAGTAAGAAATGTTAATGTTTTGTTTCATTTTTGGAATCCCCAACACCAATAACACTTACATGATATTCTGAATTTTAATCTAAATTCTTACACAAATACACAAACGTTTCTCAATATACATTCCATATAACTGAATAAAAATATTAAAGAGTTGAGTATCTACACTCTGTTGTACATACCGCTTAATTACAAAAATATATATCCATATACATACATAATGACTTATTAAATACGACACTGTTGTGAATGATTTACGCGCTGCGGGAAACGAATATCGTCGTTTATACTCCGACAGTAATCTCTTTCAATAGCTTTATGTAATTCGCACGCATAGTTGAATGCAGCTCCCTAGATACACTCGAATACAAAGCATTCGTTAAGGGGATGCAACTAGGGAAGTTTCTGAGCGCGCTATCATTTTTTACACGCGAAACTAAGTTCGTTTCGATTAGTTACGTTGAATTGTTGAATTTGTCTTCGCTAGTACCATACACACACATTTTCGCTAATGATGTGTCATTAATATTAAATAACAGTAAGATTTCTCGGAAGTAATCTTCGTTGAAAAATCTTATTAATTTCTTTAATTAATTTCGTCGTCAATAATGGAAAATGTTTATGATAAATTATCTCGAATAGTAGTAATCCGGTTTTATTACACTATTTGATGTCTATATAGATTTAAATAGATTTGAATAAGAATTTATAAAATCTTCATGATTTTTGGTTTAAAATTTAGATATTTTTTTACGTTTCAACGCGAATTCTTTTCTTTCACAAACCACAAAAAATCTGATAAAATATGTTAAGTAAATGATCATTGAGCCTTTTATCTTCCGTGCGTTAAGCAGAGAAAATCAGATTTTTTGTATCTTCACGCTCTGAAGATGATATCATGGTTGAAATGAAGTTGGCTGTGAAAATCACTTCATAGCGAATAAAAACAAAGAAAAAGTTGAAAAAAATCCAGAGTTTAAAATAATTTACTGCCTTTATACGAAGATGTGCTTAAATAGTAGAATTTTTTTACTATTATTTAATTATTAGATAAATTTGATCAACTAAACGCACTCGCTGAAACTTGTACGCTTTTAACATTATACATACGCCATTTTTAATATATAAATAAATTTCAAAGTTGCTACAGAATTGAATAATTGACGCACATATAATACTTTTCATACATTTTTGAATGTTCAAGAGCTACAGGAAATATTATTTTCAAACTGTATTTATAAATAATAAAAAATACAACTATATAGTAATTCCACTCACCAAAGCAGAATATGTTTAATCTCTACTCGTTTAAGACTGATTGAGTCTTCATTTTTGCAGTTAATAGTTTAAGATCTGGCTATAGATATCTACTATAGATTATTAATATAAAAGTTTAGGAAAAATGACAAGGAAACCTAATATTGTCTCGGGAACTGCACAGAGTAGCTTTGAAAGCCGCAGTTAGCCCACCATTGATAGACATACGAACATATATATATATATATATATATATATATATATATATATATATATATATATATATATGTATGTATATATATATATATATATATATATATAATGTGTATGTATATATATATATTATAGTATTTTGTGGATAATTTTGATTTTATATTTATATATATATATATATATATATATATATATATATATATATACTTATTAAAAACAAAACAATAAAAATCAAATTTTATTTTTAGAAAAATCACGAATGGCTGATTTGTTTTCTAATCGTATTTCAACTAAAAAAAAGTATTCGCATTTTAATTCGACTCCTGTACTCGTTTTGGCCGTCCTATTTATTTCATTGTTATATTAATTCGCAATAGATAGTCTGTCAGGAAACCGCATTTATCTTCCGTGCTATCTTGAAAATAATTTATCTCATCTATTTTTACACAAAATATCGCGTGATTGTAAACGTTCAATGGAATGTCTATACGCAGAGAAACTTAACAGACGTCGTGTATGTACACATTTTGATTTATTCGTGGTCTATTTTTTTTTTATTGATATAGATTTTCAGTCGTCTATTTGCAATATTAATAATCAGAACGGATATATACATGCTTCGTTGTAACAGCAAACAACGCGTCCCTGACGGATCAGTGTTTATTTTTCTCATGCAAGTCAAATTCTGTATTTTTCTTATCGTCAAATACATTGTTTAATATATTTACACGAAACATGTGCACATTTTCAAATTTAATCCATGAGTATACATTTTCCATGAAAGATATTCTGGAGGAGAGGCAGTTGAAGTGGTATGGACATACATGCAGATCAAATGATGAATTTTAAGTGCGAAAATGTTTAGAAGAAAGGCCCGAAGAAGAGGAAGAAAGAAACCAAGAACTATGTACGAAGGATACATAGAACAGCTAGGAAGAAGGCGGGGAAGCACCATGCAGGAGATGAAAGAATTGACTAGTAATAAAGATGGATGAAAGAGATGGACCGAGACCACTCCCACGTTGAAAGGTAGATAGGCAGAAACGAGAAAGAAAAAAGGAATATACATTTTTGATATTCTGTATTTTACAAATTTCAATAAAATATATTACCGAAGTAATTCTTTCAAAAATAAATTGAGATGAGATATTGAAATCTCCGCTTGTTTCAGTTAGGATATAAATTTATCTAAGCAATCTTTGCATCTACACAACGTACTTTAACAGTATTGTGAACTTGTTTAATTAGCTATTTATTTTCTGCGTTACCGAAACAGCATGGCATATTTGATCCCATCGTATCAATTACTCTCTCTTTTAATCATATCGATTTACATGAAACTTAATCCTATTCTGCATAACAATTACAGCATTGTACTACATTAATAATAATGGATATTAAACCTTTCACTACAACAGAGTCTGACTGAAATCGACCTTATACTAAGGAAGTCCATGAGATAAATGACACCCAGGTACGCACACAAAGCTACGAAAAATGTACTTACATGTCAATCAATTTACTGTATCGAAATATGTACAATAGAATAATTTTGACATATTATTTATTAAAGCTATAACATGTACTGTAAATATGAAAGTCGTCTTTCGCAAATGAAAATTCTTTTCTAGTTAACATGCAAAAAATTGTTCAGATCAAAAATGTTCAATAAAACATTATTAATCATTTTTGGTTCCTACTTATGCATATTTCGATGACGATGTTATCGTCTTTAGAGCGCCAAGATGCACAGAAACGTTTTTTATAGTCGGTATTTAAAAGAAATTGAGTACATTTTTGAAACGAGTGTACAATTTTTAAAACATGTTTTAACATTAATACCTTTTTAACAGTTTGTGAGATCTATATGAATATATTGATTCGATGATTTGATTTCAAACGGCGAAAGTCAGAGTATCCAGTATTGAGTACAGACCCCTTATTTACGAATTACCATGATCAGAAGAAAAATGGATATTCTTTCGCAAAGCACTATTTAAATAACAAGAGCCAGTAAGTATTCAATAGTATTTCTGTGAACAGAATTCAATTGCGCTAAGCAATTTAATAACTTTTACAGTTGAGAAGAGTTTGTTTTTCAATTCCCAAGCAAAGCCTACTATATTCAAATCATATATATATATATATATATATATATATATATATATATATATATATATATATATATATAGAGAGAGAGAGAGAGAGAGAGAGAGAGAGTGTTGCCGGTTTATTTTTAATAATAGAAACAATATTTTACCATATTAATTTGCCCGTGATGCATAAGCATTGTATCTGTCTAATGTCAATGTAAATTCAATAACGGCTTTATAAATAATTCATCGTCCAAAAATTACTCATACATTGTCCTCTATAGCGACTGTGTAACGGATATAAAGTTTAAAAAGTACTTTGAGGGGACAATGTCGTTTATTTTCCAGTGTATATTTAAACAAGCACGGATTTGCATTTAATGAATTCGCTGAGTATAACGCGATTAAGTAAACTTCAAAGAACCCTTCCTGTTTTGTTTACAGCGCTTGGTCAAAAGACACCATCGAGTTCATCCGGCACATGAACATCAAATGTAAATATATAAAAAATATATTTATTTTCACACGTCGATTCGAAACCTCTATGAAAACGATTCGCGTAATGTCAACTACAGTAAATGTTAATAAACGTCAATTGTTCCAAGTAAGAGAACGTGTTTTTTTTTTGGTAATAAATTTGATCTAAATTTCTGAAAAAAATTTAAATATCGAAATACTGAAACGTATGTTGAGTGTTGGAAGGTTTGACGAATTCATACAAGGATTTCTATAAAATTCTCAGTAACTGTCCTGAGCTCTTGAAAAAATCTATTCAAGATAAAAATATGTCCCAAGACCAACAATACTACGGTTTAATTCTATAATATTTTATATTATACTTTGCAATATTACAAAAGAATCCTCTGTTGCATGATTGTATAATTTTTTCTTTACTTTATTCAATTTAATCAATTTATTATTTGTTGCAAAATAATTGCGTTTATCTTTTTGCATTAAAATTATTGGACTTTACACTAAATTTATAAACACAAACATTCTGACTGTTATTACTACAACTTGTATTTTTATTAAATTGTCTTGTTTTATTTATCTTTTAAATGAAAAAATAAAAAGGAAATAAAAGAATGACAAAGTTTTAATAACATTAAATGTCCCGCCTTGGCACTTTTCAAATCTAGTTACCTTAGGTATTAAAGTGGAAATATTTCATTCGATGCATAAGAAAAAAAATCGTTCAATTATACCGAATTAGTTGAAAGAAGTTATAAAATAAAAATGATACAAGATGATAGAAATAATATTACAAATTATACTAAAACAAGTTTAGATACGATATATTTGTATTTCGTTACGCTTATGTTTTGTTATTAACGTAATTGATACTTTTCTTTGTAAATAAATTAAATACCGAAAATCTGTGCAATTAAAATTTTTAAATATTTCTCTGAAATGTTTCTACATTACATAAACACGCTAGTGCTGTACGAATATGAATGTCTGCAAATATATGAATATTTTGAATGTGTGCTTACCTTTTTTCGGCGTGATTGTTGCACCATTTTGACGTTTCCCTTCTTGTAACAATGATTGGTTTTCGGAGAGGATATTTTTACTACTTGTATTAAGACTCATTTTAATTACGAAATCTACACTTCTAATGCACTAAATTTACACTTCACGTACGTATATTATAATTTCATTTAAATATTTAAATATGTATCTGTAAAAAAATAAATTATTTCGAGATTTGAATTCAATCTGTCGTGTTGATGTTACGAGTGCGAGTGATGTTGAGATTTATTTATCGTCGCGATAAATATAAATATTAACTGATTAGTCGTAAAACACGTGCTACTCAATATTGCATAACACATAATCAAAACAACATTTCTTTTATAAATACTGACACTTTTTTTATCTACACCTCCCGTCAAACGACATTCTGTCAAAGGGACATGCCTTGCATTTTCCCGCTATGGTTATCAAACTGTCCCTAGACTGTGATCAACATTCCTTCGAACTATTGAAGAATGTACATTCTAACAATACGTAGAGGGTGTTTCTCCCCACCAGAACGTAATGATCTTTTATATATATGAAAAAAAAGTTGTTACGTACGTCACTTACCGGTCAATAATAAATAAAACGTTCGGTGTTTCGTATTAAATTAAAATATAATCGCGGTATAACGAACTCTGCAGACACGTGGTTTTGTACAAACACAAGCATCATTCCCGTCTGTGAAATCTAAAACGGGAGTGTAGTAACAACTGCAAGCCATACTAACGTGGATATGGTGTAAGTAGGGAGGAAAGGGAACGCAATGATTCATCAACGGTAGCCGGGCGCGATCTATTCGGGGTTAGGTGTACTTCGTTGTAAATACGTTTGTCTGCAACCAAACACCGGGCGATAAGTGCTTCATGCACGATCGTACGTTTTGCGAATACGCACTTTATTTTTCTGCAATTAAAAAAAAACGGTTTACGAAACGAATTCATCCGTTACAATAATTTAATAACGGTATTATAAATCGTATACATTATTTAAAATAAAATTATATTTATAAAAGCATCTGCTGCACGGTATAATCAGACAAATTAGCAATACAGTTCTGACACTATGGATAAATTCACTTACGAAAATGAGTTATTTTTTACTTCATAAACATTTTTTTGAGATTTTTCCTTACCTTAACACTCTAAAGATGATGGTATCGCCATCCAAATGCTCATAAACAACAATAAAAATAGGATCGATAATTACTGATCAAATAAATTATTTATAGTTTGTGGAGGAAAGGGGATTTATTTGTGAAAGTACGAAGAACTTTTTTTGAAACTTACCTTTATGTTTATGATTTGCTTGTGTGATCTTTTTCTCATTTTTCTTTCACTTCTCTTCAACTTCAAACTGATATTTGGACATTCATTCTTCATCATCGACGGATTTCTTATAAAGAGCTTAATATTCTTCCTCCACTTTTCTTCCATTTAGACTTTTTTATGCTGAAGAACTCCAACAACTTTCTATTTTTGCTACATCCTCTTCCAGCAATAACACAATTGTACTTAAATTAATCAAGGGCGGATTATAAAATATTTTTATAATTTGATACTCTGCTCTGTTCAGATAAACTATTGATGAGATGGATGAAATCTTCGGACGTTACTAACAATGGATTATCAAAAATGTTGATGTCTGTGCCTCTTTTCACAAATGAATATCCCCTCATCCTATAAACAACAAAAATATTCTAATCAATAAATGATACTGATCATGCCATCATCTTCAAAGTGTTAAGGTAGAGAAAAAGCTGTTTTGTGTATTATATTAGGTGTATTTTAATAGAATATAAAATGAAAATTGTTTCTCTTTTCCTATAATGATTGGAAAAGATTTTCCTTTTTCGAATTCTACTAATTTTTCTTCAAGATTCATTTTATTGATTTAATTAAACTTATTAATATTATATGAATTCTAGATAATATATCTTCAAAAATTAATAATTCATATAATTGATTAATTAAGTATAACACCGACAATTAAATTCAAAGTGAAATATCAAACCTATTATTATTTGACTGTTGTTGATTATTTAATGTTATGATTATGTTATGTTTTATGTTATGATTATTTAAATTTAAATTTCGCATTGAAATACAATTAACAGAGATTCCTAATGAAAAGGATTTTTTTGAACTTTATATATAAAACAACCAAAGCGATTATATTTATGTCTTTGAACTATGTTTAATTCGTTTATTTTTTGAAAAAATACTCTAACATTATATAAATATAATCACACAAATATAGGTCAATATATTAATAGATTTTTTTTGAATTACATATATGTAGTTAAACATCACAATATTTTCATTACGTATTCGGCTCGTGAATGTGCATCAGTATTAATCAATATAAGTCAAAAAATTTTTTAAAAAGTACTACAGTTTGGGCTTGATACAGCCTTTCTAAAAAAATACTAAATGAAATATTCGTAATCACGCTGATTTCTGCAATATATCACTTAATTTAATTAATAGTAGTATTGTAATAGTTCATTTATTTTTTAAAAATGCTGATCAAAGTTAAGGTTAGAATATGTAGTAATATATACATATATATATATATATATATATATATATATATATATATATATATATATATATATATATATATATATATATATATATATATAAATTTATATGTGTAAATTTGCACATAGGAATATGGTTATTTGATTATAATACTTCTCTATTAGACTTTAACAGGTAAAGAAATAGAAATTGACATCGAACCAACTGATAAAGTAGAACGAATCAAGGAACGAGTTGAAGAAAAAGAAGGAATTCCACCTCAACAACAACGGTTGATTTTTTCAGGAAAACAAATGTGAGACGATCGTTTGACTTTGAATGAAAGGTTTAAAATTGAAATATATTTTAATCGCACTTCTGTTGTAGGAACGATGAAAAGACCGCACAAGACTATAAAGTTCAAGGAGGGTCTGTACTTCATTTGGTATTAGCGTTGCGAGGAGGAGTTTTTATTTAATCGTAAAATGTGATTATTTATGTTAAGCGAATTTTGTATTTATGTTTAATATGTCAATAAATACTTTTATGACTTAATTTGTTAATTACATGAAATAAATAAGAATATACTTTTTTTTAAAATATTGTTTTAGTTTTTGTTTAGTATAATCAGGCATGAAAGTAATCAAAAAAAACATTAAATATCTACATATGGAAACATAAAAATTAATCATTGCTTTATTATGAATTTTTTACAATATGGTGAGTTGTGTATTTATATATATATTTAGATAAAATGGTTGTATTCAGTAATTCATTTTGGTGCATATTTATCGCAATAGAAATTTTTAAATGTGCATCAACTTATTTTTATTGAGAATAATATATTATTTAAATGAATAAAAAGATAGTGTGTGCTAATGATAAAAAAGAAAAGAAAAGTATAAAAAAGTTAGGTTATATTGTGTTTTAAATATTGCTTTTTTAAGAAATATAAAACCTTATTAAATATATAAAGAAGAAAAAAAAACAGAAAATTATTTTTTAAATGGAATCAGAAGGTAATGATCTTTATGAAAGTAAAAACAAGCGAATTATTACCATCTTAAAATCTAAACTTTAAAAAAATTTAAAGTATTTCTGTATAAATAATATTTGTGCTTGTAAATACCCTTGTTATTGTTTTAGAAGTGGCAGAAAATTCTAAAACTTGTTCATCAAAAAAATCAAACAATGATTCAGTTGCTGGTTCTTCAGGTTATACAAAACCTTCAAAATCAGTCAACAAGAAACATGTTAAAGATTCAGATTCGTCTGATGAAGATGATGATTGTATAGAATTAGATGAAGAGAAGTCAGAAAGTGAAGAAGAATGTGACAATGATGATTGGGATCAAGAATGTCTAGTTTTACCAAATGAAACCAGGAGTAACGCTCTAACCGGATGTAAATATCTGATCATATGAAGTAATTTCACAATTTTAGTTTTCAATTTTTCAGATCATAAAAAGGACGAATCGGCCGAGCCGTTAATTAAAAAAAAGAAAATATCAAATGATTTCAGTTTGAATTCAATTTTAAATTCGAAAGCAATAAAAGATCAGCTTGCCAAACGTTGGTTTGAAAAGACACCTTTTCAGAACGAAGATATCGATTTAATATCAGATCCTTTCCAATTATGTACGATAAACAACTTTATTGATAATGAGAAAATTTTGAACTCGGCTCGTTTAGAAATGAATCGTTTATACTGGAATAATAGATGTTTAGATTTATACGAATTTTTCCAAACACAAGATTTAGTAGATTGCAAATATGAATCTATCTTGAGTATTTATAAATTTTTAAAATCAGATGTCATGACATGGGTATAGCATAATTTTAAATACGATTATATAAATTGTATGAATGTAAAATAGTTAATTTTTAGGTTGCAGATTTGACTGGATTAAAATTAAGTAAAATATCAGCATCATGTTCATTGTATACACATACTGATTATCTTCTTGTTCATGATGATTTACAAGGAGATCGTAGTATTGCCTTTGTTCTTTATCTTACTGATCCACCTTTAACAGATAAAGAACCAGAATTATGGCAAGACCATTTTGGAGGATCTCTGCAATTATTTTCTAAAGATAGGGATGGTCATCCCAATGTGCCTTGCCGTGAAATATATCCAAGAAATAATCAGTTTGTATTTTTCAAAGTTACTAATGACTCATATCATCAGGTCTGATATTTAAATTAAATAATTTTCATATAAAAATTATAAATAAAATATAAATTTTAGGTAGCTGAAGTGAAAACAATGGATCATTGTCGGATGAGTATAAATGGCTGGTTTCATTGTGATAACGAATGTCAGCAAATACCTCCTAGACTGAGAACACCGACAGAGGGTTTGTTTGGTTCAGAAAAAATAATTCCTCGTTATGATTTCAATGACAAAATCAGTGATTGGATTTCACCGATGTATTTAGAAGAAGAAACAAAAACAAGTATCCAAGAGCAAATAGAAGAAAATTCAGAAATAAGTTTAGCAAGTTATTTCTTACCAGATAAATTTTCAGATGTTATTAATGCTCTTAGTTGTAAAGGTAATTAAGTATATACACACACACATATATATGTACATTGATAAATAATTTATTTTAGACATTGAATGGAAATGGGCAGGACCACCAAATAGAAGACATTATGAAGTTGCAGTATTAACTACTCTCCCAGAAACTGTAATAACCTTCATAGAGTTATTTCAATCAGTTGAGATGTTTTCTTTACTTCAAGACTATACAGAATTAGATTTGATTCCAGATTCTGCTCAGAACCCATCTATGCGTATTGAGTTACAGAGATGGAGTTCTAATTGCTATCTGGTAAATAATTGTATTAATTACAATTGTATATGCATTATTAAAGATTATGTCAAATGTAAATTTCAGAAAATATTACACATTTTTGTTCTACGTTGATTGAAATGTAAATTATTATGGTTAAAATATATACTGTTTATTTATAGTTGATGTCAGAAAAACAATGGTTCTCAGAAACTGAATTGGATGTAATAATATACCTTGGATGTAAAAACGAAATTGCCGGAGGACAAACGATGTATCTGGCTCGAAGCGATAATGATCAAGAGGCCTTAGTGACACTTCTGCCAAAGAATAACACTTTGAATTTAGTGTACCGTGAATCAGAGACTGCTAGAGTCGTTCAACATATATCTCACAGGAGTGAAAATCAACTGTTTTATATGTTAGTTTGTTCCTATCAACAGAGATAATAGTTTTTGTATTGTATATGAAAATAAAGTTTTTTTTATACCAATAATAATTTTGTATCATATCTACCAATACTCATTTCAAATCTTAATTATAGAATTCTAATGAAAAAGAAAAATTACTACAATACAGTTATGAATACTGTAGTTAACATCACTTTCACAACTGAATGGTCTTTTTCACCCCCCAAACTACAAAATTTTTCCAGATCAAAAGTATTCAACAAATCATTAACTGTTACTTATGTGCAATTTGATGATGCCATTATCTTTATAGTGCCAAGGTATAAGAAAATAATTTTCTAATGATGATGGCATCGCCGTCGAAATACTTATAAAAATAATTAAAAATTATCTATAATGATTTTCTGAATATTTTTGATCAAAAAAAGATTCGAGTTTGTGGAGTCTGAGAAAAATACATTTGTGATGGGTTAGATTAGATCAAATCAGATAAAGTAAGGTAAGATCAGATTTGGTCAAACTAATAATAGAAGACAGAAACTTAAGCGCCATAAAAGATGTAGGCCATCAGTACAATACATCAAAGAAATTACAAGCATAAAAACAAACATTTTATTTCTCCGTAAGAAAATTATAAACATCTCATTTTCATAAAAAAAATCTTTATCACATAAACAATAAAATCAATAGATATATAATAGATAACATTAAGTAGGGTACGTCGCGCTAATATTAAAAATACAACCGGAACTGGATGCATCCGTTTTGATTTTTTTTTTTTTGCAAATACTGATATAACCTTGATAAAAAATATTGCAAATTCTAAGAGATTACAAAAGGTTCATTAAGTAGAACAATTGATTTAAAATTGAGCGGAAAAACTATTAACTCTTAATTAGAACGGCGTACAATTGATAAAAAATATAAATTGAAAATTATTTAATCGTCAGTTTTGATTAGAAGCAAGAATACACTTTATATCAAATGTAAAAAAGGTTGAGTTTTGCGTATTAGAATTAACTGATTATTACATTTAGATTCAACTAGAAATCCATTGATCTAAATAGAATGCGGATATTGTTAATATTCGGATTAACATCAATAAAAGTGAATACTTAAAAATTATATAATTATTTACTATTATAATAAACATCTACAAAAATCTTTGACTTGCATACTTTTTAAATTAGAATCTTTTTATTTAATGAAATTAATTATATTCAAATATATATATATATATATATATATATATATATATATATATATATATATATATATATATTAGTACGTATTGTTCAAGGCCAACTAGGTTTTTTGAAAATTTCCCTAGCGATAAAACTCAAGATATGACACTTCAACAGCAAGATTGCTAATAATACTTGATAAAGTCTGGATAAAAGGGATTGAATCCCAAGACTCGGCTACACACGACAGGATTAGAGAGAAGATTAGCCAATATCAGACAATAACCGAAAATCGTAAAAAAAAGTACATATTGCTAATGAAAAGCATACATCCTTTTGGTCATATTTTATATTGATTTACATATTCTAAAACGCTTTAATATTTTTACCAGGATGAGATTTTTATCGCATTTCTTTGAATTATTTCTTTATATTATATTTTGATGCCTATGTACATCTCGATACCATCATCCTCTGAGAGATAAGATACAGAAAAATCTGAATAAACAGAAAAAATATTTGTTTCTGCGTTAGTTCTTTACAGATGGTGGGGGAAAACTAATGATTTGTTAAATTGGACTTCAACTCTACTTATTGTTATCAATATGCAAATAATTAGAATAATAACAAAATTATAAATATATATATATATATATATATATATATATATATATATATATATATATATATATATACAATATATATAGGAGTATTTTTCGTAGGTTGATTGTAATAATAATTATATTTATTATTTTAATGTACATTATAATATATATAAATATATATATATTGATATTATTTATAGTCATTTCTGATTATTACATAAAAAATAAATTTTAATTAGTTAGGCACCCACAAGAAATTTATTTGAAACGCATGAACATCCATTTATATATTTTTACGTGTACTTTTTTTATTACATGCATTATGTGAAACGATTTATAAATCATGTCCTTATCAATAAAAAACGTGATTCTAAAATTTTATTCTCAATGCTGTTTCTCTCTCTCTCTCTCTATATATATGTATATATATATATATATATATATATATATATATACACATATATATATATATATATATATATGTAGGAGTATTTTTAGTAGATTGATTGTAATAATAATTATATTTATTATTTTAATGTAGATTATAATATATATATATATATATATATATATATATATATATATATATATATATATATATACATATATTGATATTATTTATAGTCATTTCTGATTATTACATAAAAAATAAATTTTAATTAGTTAGGCACCCACAAGCAATTTATTTGAAACGCATGAACATCTATTTACATATTTTTACGTGTACTTTTTTATTACATGCATTATGTGAAATGATTTATAAATCATGTTCTTATCAATAAAAAAAGTGATTCTAAAATTTTATTCTCAATGCTGTTTCTCTCTCCTCTCTCTCTCTCTGTATATATATATATATGTATGTATATATATATATATATATATATATATATATATATATATATATATATATAATGAGATAAATCAAAAAGGAACAAGGATAATCAACTAAAATATTTTGTTTATATTTTAGTGTCCCTCGAAAAAATCGATATAAGAATGGGAAACGAAACAGAAGTGACATGTAATTTATATAAATGGAAAGAGAATTCAGGATTTAGGATAATTATAGATGTCTAACCAGAGGCACACTCATGATTTAATCTTGGGAGGGGGCGAGCGGTCGAGTTGCACGAATAAAAAAAAATTAATGCGAATTCAATGAAATTCATCAGACGATTATAAAAAATTATTTAAAGAATAAAATCGAGTTTTCTTTTCTTTTTACAATGTTCTCGAATTACTTTTGTGGTTACATTAATGTCTCTGTGTATATACGAGCATTTTCGCAAGATGATTTTGTTTGTTTTTCTAGTGTTTTTTCACTTTTCTTTTGGTGGATGCCAGGGCCTCTTATCCCTCTCCCTGGGTTCGTCATTGGAACAAACATTAGTAAACTGTACCAAAATTTAATAAAGAGAATTCAAAAGTAGATTGAAAAAAAGAATAATTATTGGATAGCGCAAAGTATGAAAATGTGGAAAATTTCATGATTTTCAAAAACGTTAGTTGCTAGAATGTTAAAAAAGAGAAAATGTGTCGTTGATTTATAGACGAGATGTTGAATTATTGTGTGAACGAACACATAATAGTTGATATTGGAAGGGATTAGTATAATATTTCAATTATAATGAAAGAGTAATAAATGCAGTATAGTTAGGAGAAATTTCAATGGTGGAGGGTGATATCACGCATAATAAATTTTGAAATAATTTTAAAGATTTGCAGTAATACGTTCTAGTGTGATCAATTTTGCGCATTACTATATATATATATATATATATATATATATATATATATATATATATATATATATATATAGAGAGAGAGAGAGAGAGAGAGAGAGAGAGATAAATAGATATAGATATGTGTGTGTGTGTAAGAAACTTGCTCTCAAAATAAAGTACGAATGAGAGAGTTTGACCTATATTACTCCACCTTTATTATTAATGTTAATCTTTAAAAAGATTCAATAACGATAAGATATGTTTTATTAGTAGTGTTTTATAAGTTTTACTACTTTTATTAGTGTACAAATGGAAACCACTAATCGAATCGAGATATGTACTTCAATTCGGAATTCAAAAAAAAAAACATTTATGATTTGAACTTTCTTTTATTAATCCATCTAAATAACTCGGAGGCATTTTTTTTAAAAAAAAATTGAAAGAGAAAATTTCTTGTTACAATTAATAACGAATTGCTATAATTAGAGGATTGAAAGGAAACGTTTATGTAACATGACAATATTATAATTTATGTTCCAAGTTTGTACGAAATAAACACATTACATTAAAATGTTGACTGTCTATCGAAGGTGATTTTAAATAAGTCTTGTGGTACGATAGACTGTTTTTATTATAATCTTTCCGCGTTTCGCGAAAGAAATGAGTGTGAATTGATGAAAATATATTTTTTAAGTTGAAAATATATTCTAAAATATTTCTAAAAAAATATCTTTCATTAGTCATTTAACTCATACATGCACACACAATCATATATATATATATATATATATATATATATATATATATATATATATATATATATATATGGTGTGTAACTATGCAGTTTAAATTAAAGTTTATATGTTCTCTTAATAGGAAATTACAAATGTATTGTTTTCAGAAATGCGCGACGAAATTCCAATAGAAACTAAAGAAGACAGTACTTTAGAACTAATTATAAGTCTTAATTAAAATGACATAAGTATGTTACATTCCTTATATATATATATATATATAGATATATATATGATGCAATACACAAGCTTCCGAAAATTTATATACAAATTATTTGTATAATATTTGTAACAATATTTTTTTTTAGATTTATAACATGAGTAATATGTATGGATATACATATATATATATATATATATATATATATATATATATATGTATGTATACTAAAATGTTTATTTAATAATTTGACTGAAAAAGGAATAAATTATATTGAGTCCTCCTTCCAACTCACAATGTTTTTTTTTTCATTATTGTTGATGTTGGGTAAAGCTTCTATAATATCTTAAAAATTGTTTAATAATTATACCTGTAAACATTTAATCTTTTTAAACAATTATATATGTATATATATATATATATATATATATATATATATATATATATATATATATATATATATATATACACAAGTGTGTATTTATTGGATAAAGTTCCATACACACAAGTTTCTTTATAACTTTTGACGATTTACACGCGCATAAATAAACAGAACAAATTCATCAACATGAACATTTATTAAGAATTTAGGATCAAGCGTCACCGAACAAATCGGGAGAAAACCTCACTCGTACGAGAAATAGGCACTACTATTTATTTATCAGTAACCATAGCTAGTAACTAAGTAAAACAAATAGCAGCGTCACTAACTGTTAACTTACACGAGGGAAAATTTAAATATGTTTTACTACAACGACAACCTATAAACATAACAAAACTGAAAATCTACTTTGTGTGAAATTTCATGCTATGTTAAATTAAGTGTACGATTCCGTGCTCATAAAGGTATGAAAATCATAACAATGTTTTGTAATGACCTTTAAAATTTCAATTTCATTCATTAACAAACATGTTTCTGGTAATTGTCTGTTATCGCCTGCTTATAACAATGAGCATATGTAATGAAATCATATATATATATATATATATATATATATATATATATATATATATATATATATATAGAGAGAGAGAGAGAGAGAGAGAGATATTTTGTAAAATTTTAATAAGATTTACTGCATTGTTTCATAGAGTTTAATTACAATTCAAAGAAAGTTTGAGTATAACCTACGATTTTCGTACTTTTACTCCATATAATAGTATAAAATGGAGTTTGCCTTTATGTATTTATATACTTTTGTTCTTCGATTCTTGTTTCAGATTACTTGTTGCGGACAGACAGTGTTTTGTAGCAATGAAAATTTTAGCATGTTTACTTTTAAAAGTAACAGAGATGCTCACATAAAATAATCTGACCATTGATTACATTTTGCAACAATTGTGTTCGTCATACGAGAGGCAGTAACGGCTGGCCTCAATTGTAACCACTAGTAATAATGATTATTGAAACTATATGTTAATTGTTGATTGATTTGTCGAAAAGTATCTGATAGTTATAAAAGTGCCGATAGCCATATAAAATAATTATTAATTTTGTTCATTTTGAATTGAAACAGTGCCGTATTTACTAAAAGTAAAAGTCATTTCCAGGAGGGTACTAGAATTCTAATGGGGTAGCATGGTTTCGACACGTTGCGTCTCCTCGTGGTGAAAATGCAAACATATTCAATTAGGTTAACATAGATTAAAAGATTGTTTTATTATTTGGGGTTGAAAGGCACGCCAACACCTAAGTTCATTGGCGCCTGTAGGTTAAAAGACAGTTATCTGATTGGACAAGTATTTTCAAACAAGATTCACAGCGTTTGATACAAGTACTGGAATTTTTTTTAAAAAATATGTGTATGTGTAAGAATTTCTTGTATTTATTACGTTTTTATTAAAAACATGATCTCGGGTTAATATAAAACTCAATGCTCACCGATATTTTGTGAATTAAACATTTATTTCATCTGTTCCACATTTTATGTATTACATAATAGGTATGTGTTTATGGAAGTTTGATATTTTTTTTCACTTACCATTTTTTTTATTGTTATTTCATGCCTATAATTACGCACATTTTCTAGGCATGTTTTATTTGAATTTTTTCTAGGATAACAAAACAGGAAAAAATAAAAAATCAAAATGGTCATTTTCAAAAACGAATTTTCACAGCCTATAAAGCAAACATTTTTTTTCTGGCCAAGTCTTCAGTTATTAATCATTTAATTGTTGTGCAGCATCCGTCCATTTTGATAGTGATGTCATTCTCCTCAGAACTTGTGATTGTTCTGAAACTTAGTGCTCTGGGATTAGCACATCATTATCGAAATGTGTATAAGTACTAATCAGAATGATTAATATTAACAATCAAGTCTTTTGAAAAGACCAAATTAATGAATGGTTTATAAGGATAGGAATAATTAAGTTAAGAGATTGAATATAGCCATAGAGAATTTTCAACAGTATTAATCAATCATTAGTTATTTTATAAAAGTGTAAATCAAAACGAGTAAATTTTTTGCAAAAATTCAATAGACATGCCATATTGACGTAACTATCTATACCAAAAAATTATCTTTAGATTTGAATTTCCTTTATCAACTTCAATTTATTATCAAAATAATTTTCAATCGATTTAAAGTAATTAGCATGCACGTTCATTTCTTCTAACTGATCGATTAACCATCTCAAATCGACGAAGAAGATCATCACGAGGTCATCGTCAAAATTATGATTCACTGATTTACAAAAATGCATTTTTTTCGATCTTACGATCCGTTTTAAACCAGAGTCGTCCTTCAGCCGATTCGTAATGTATTCGATAAGTAACGTGTCGAAAGCAGCAGGGTTCAAAGCCGTGTTCGCGTCCATCAGACGATTCGTTAGGAATCCGTTAATAAATATCAACATTTGTCTAGATATCGTATTGCTGTCTAACATTTCGTTGATGAATCTCAGACGAGTTAAGACTGATCTATCGCCATTTGCAAGGTTAACTCCGAGACCGAAATTTAGTATTTTTTCTTTAGCATCACTCAAGAGTTGTTCGTCAGATTTTCTCTCTATTATTGTATTAATTTGTCGACTAAAACCGATTTTACTTGTTTGTCTGTTATTATTTGGTTTAATTACGCGCCGTTCATGAGGGCTGATCTTTATTATACTGTTTACTTGTCGACGAAAGCAGCTCTCCCTCTCGGTCTCGGGTTCTAAATCATTTTCGTCTTCATTTTGGCCTAAAGTATACTGTAAAGCTTTCTCCCTAGCAATCCAGCTGTTTTCTATTGTTTTTGTTTCAAGCAGATGTTGCGTTATAAAATACCACTTTAGAATGAAAAATAAAGGATTTATCGTATTCATCTGTTCTAATTCTTGCAATTTTTGAGCTTTCTCCTCAAAACTCCACCCCAGCATCTGCAAGTACTCCTTGTCCGATATTTGCATAGATGGAATCGTCTGAGTTTTCTTTTTAACATATTCCAAATCGAGTTCGTCGATACATTTATTCAACTCGACGAAATATTCTTTTAGTAATGTTTTTGCCATAAGAATCAACATCGGTACTTTGACAGTTTTATTATGAGCAGCTTCGATCATCGATGGTATTTCCAGTAATTTTTCATCATTCGGAGAGAATATCTTCAGATTTATGTACGTAGTCGTCAAAATATTAATAATCTTTAATCGCATGTTTTTTTCATTATAATCGACGAGGTGTGCGTTTTTCAAATGAAATACTATATCGGGGAACTTATTTTCGATTTCAGTTCTTATAGCCAAGAGGACGAGAGCATTTCTGAAACCCATTTCAAGTATGTTCAGATTCGTACACATGTCTGAGGTGAAATTGGTGTTACTAAGACTAGAAGCCCAGTCGACGAACAGCAACATTGCTCTGTCCGATTTAGAATCGTAACTTTGCTGGGGAGTGATCAGCTTTGATAAATATTTCAAATCGGACAGGCTTTCTATATCGTCGATAATTTTTAAGAAATCCATCCTCGTAATATTCGTCGCGCACTGTAACTGTCGGAAGAAGTATTCTTTGAGTAGAGCACTGTCAGATTTTCCTTTATCCTGGATGGCATTGTCAGCAGACTCTATTACGTAACGCAGCATCGGTATTGAAACCGACGGGTCCTGAATGCACTGAATTAAATTTTCAATATCTACTTCCGATTGTTGCGACCGTAAGATTTTTAATTTGTTAACTGCTTGCGTCGTTAGTGCTTCTCGGTCGAGCATTTGGGGCGAAACGCTCATTATTACGCACAAAAAGAATCTGAAATTAAATTAATTTTTAATGTTCGTGAACGTAAAAGAATTTATGATGTGCAGTGAAATGATTGGAGAACTCGAATGGGAAATTTCAGAAAGAAAGAAAACACGCGTTTTTGTTTTGCCTGCAGTTTGTTTCGTTTCGAATAGTAGAAATTGTTTTAAGATGAGCCGAGATGTTTAAGATATCTTTCAAGAATTGGTGACATGTATCTGAAAAGTATTTAGCTGGATGGAAAATCAGTGTTTGATTCAAGAAATCCCTACGAACATACTTTTCATAGAAAAAATATGTAAAAAATCTGTGGTGTAGAGAATTTGGTGGTAGAAATTATTTTAAGATAAAACTGAACTGAGACCTGAGATATTGTTCAAAAACTCGAACGTGTATCTAAAAGTAATCATTCCACGACAAAAAAAAAACCCGATGCCTAATAACTAGTTGTCACTGCGGTCGTAATTTTCAAAGAAAAAATATCAAAAAAATCTGAGATGTACAGAACTTAATGTACCTTCGAGTAATAGAAATTATATCAAGGTTTTCTTACATAAATTTGAGATATTTGCCTTAAACTGGAGTCATGTATGTAAAAATAGCTATTCTACAGCACAAATTCATTGTCTGACTGAAAATGTTACTGTGGGTGTAATTTTCATAGAAAAAATATAAAAAAATCTAATATAAAGAGAATTTAATGCACTTTTTCATCAGAGAAATTATAGTGAGTTTTACGCAGAGAAATCTGAGATATTTCTCAAAGATGACGACATGTATCTTGAAAATAGATAGTTTGAAAGTGATCATTTTCCATCAGATTCAATTAACTTAAAATTGAAAGCAATAACTCATAATTAAATACTTTATATTAGAATAAAATTTATGACTGTAAATATAAATCGCAATGCAATACCAAAAAAATACTTAATTAAATATGCGATGGGATTTTATAAAACACACTTTTTTGAGTATTTGTTACTAAATATGATTTTTTGTCGATTATTATTTGATACCTAAACATGTAAACGAAACAAATACCATTGCATTTAATGAAATGATTAATTGAAAATTACAGGTTTTCATACAATGATCAACTCAAGGCAATAGATGGCAGTGAAATGTCACTTTTATTTTGATTAGTGAATGTTAATAATTTCACTGTACAGGATTTGATTAAATAGAAATATCTACATCAATTCAATGGTATAGATATTTTCAATAATGCACTGGCTGACATTTTAAGATTGACAGATAGACACCCGTTATCAGGATTGTGACACTTCCTCTGTATTCTTAGTTCTTTGTCCATAACGCAATGTTGTTGGCATTGATTTAACTATTACTATTTAAACAGTGTTATATATATATATATATATATATATATATATATATATATATATTTATGTGTAACACAACGTATATATGTTTATAATTTACATGTTTATTACAAATCATATACAAATCTTGAGCAATAATTAGAAATCCTAGCAGTAATTTGCAATAAAAGTATACAACATTATAGATCGTTATCGGTTTGTACACTGTATTTATTAGTTTTTTATCCTATACTGAAAGAAAATTGAATTTGTAACTATTTCAGTAAGTGAAAACATTTTAATTTATGTTACATAATCTGTTACAAAGTTATTTATAATGTATATAAAACAAATGAAAAAATTTATTGCTCATTTCTTGTATAGTAGTAAGTTTGTTCGATATCATATTAAACAACTTTTTTAATAACAATTTGTTATCGAATAATAAAAATTAATATATCGTTCCGGTACCGGGAATCGAACCCGAGCCTCCTGGGTGAGAGCCAGGTATCCTAGCCACTAGACCATACCGGACATGATGTCATTCTATTTACATCCGTTTAAAAACATATGTAAAGAGGGTTTCTTTTATACATTTAATTATATTGATTTATCCTTTTGAAAATATTCCTTCGAAATTAAATGTTCTCTTAGTTTTCAATATTTTTTTATTATATATAAATAAGTGTTTATTTTTAATTTCAATCTATTCCAAAAATAACCGGATATTTAGTATTTCTATCACAACACAGTGGATTATTTTTAGGCACAATTTAACATTTTTATTTATAGTTTAAAATTCATTTAAAGGACACTTCAAACACATCCGGTATGGTCTAGTGGCTAGGATACCTGGCTCTCACCCAGGAGGCTCGGGTTCGATTCCCGGTACCGGAATTTTTTATATACATGCCTCTTATTTGATCAATATTTATGTATACTTAAATGTAATGATACAACATTTTACAATAAAACATGCCATTAAGAGGGATACCCTACAGGTTAAGAATCTTTGACTTAAAGTATCTTTTGAAAAAAAGAAAACAGAAGATAATGGATAAGTTCTTGTGAACAGATTAGATAGATTCGAGTCGAAAATAAAAAATATACAAACGAGCATCACTATCAAAAAATCACACACAAACATTAGGAGTCACTGAATCATTACAAAATCATGTTTAATAAAAGTATAAAACATAACACAATTTTATTAATAAAATGTAATGAGTGCTCCCGTCTAAATGTATATTAATTTTTTTTGTTATATAATCTATATGTATACTGTTAAAATAATTGTCAATGAGATTTGTAATTTAAAATTAAGTAGTAGTTTAATTTATGACATTTTATACGTTTCTGCCGGTTTTCTTCCTTTTGGATCAGTCAACCTCTTATCTAACTGACCCAAAAATACAATTATACTTTTATTAATATTTATATTCAGAAAATTCAGTAATGAAACATAAATATTTAAAATAAAATCTAACAGAAATTATATATATATATATATATATATATATATATATATATATATATATATTAATAAATTCATTATTATTGTCAAGAAAAATATTTTAAAAAGACCGAAATTCTTTACATTATTTTAAAATCTGGTTTAAAACCATACAAAAATAAAATTCAATATGAAACAAATTTCCTCGCCGAAATTTATATTCAATCGTTTTATAGCAAAAAAAATTAGTTCCGACATTAATTTTATAATGAATAATTTGACTTGAAATTTAAAGTTTATTGTTTTATTTATGTATTAGTAACTAGTAATATATTAATAGTTTTATTTGAGATTTGGAATTTAAGTTTTTATTTATTTAATTAATTCTTTAACCAATGCATTTTCAATTAAAAAAGGTCCTGTAATCAAATATTTCCAAACAATATTCAGAAAAAGTATTGAATATGGACACAGTTTATAATTTGTACGTCTCTGAATAATTTTTAATTAAAAAACGAAAGTAAAATTCTACCTGAAATGATTTTTTCCGCCGAAATTTGCATTCGTTTATTTTATTATAAATACCACGACTGATCGATAACTAATAATAAATAATTTCATTTCAAATTCTTTTTTTATTCATTTAATTATATTTGTATTTCATGCATTTTTAGTCAAAAAGATCCAATAATCCAATATTTGTTCAGAATAAAATCGAAGATCTCTTAATTACATTTCTGTCATTGATAAGAAAAATATTACAAATATAAAAATGTAATCGTATCAGTATAAAATATCAGTATCCAAATAAAAAAAAATGTCAGCATGAATAATTTTTTTCTGCATAAATTCAAATGTTTTATAATCAATTTTTATCGTTGTCAGTTCAATTTATAACACAATTTGACTTCAAAATCACCATATAATATTTTCTTATTTATTGTGTAATATATATTTCTAATAGATTTATTGTTAAAAAATTCAAAATTATCATAGAATGGTATTTAATAAAATAGGTCATATGGGTACGTGATACTTTAAATAATTTTTTTAGCATTAACGAAAAAAAAAATAAGAAATATATTTCCACTATTATAATTTTTTTATATCTTTATGTTCAAATTTATTTTAAAAACAGTTTAGTACCAAATTAATTTTGCTGCATAAAACCATATTCAATTGTTTTCTGTTTTTTTTTCTTTTATCTTGTTTACTCAATTTAGAATAAACTTCGAATCGGTTTATTAATTTATTTTGTAACATTAATATTATAAAATAAAAAAATAAATGTATTTATAAATATGCAATACTTCAATAATGAAATATTTCAACCTTTGTATATATTGTCAGAAGTTTCAAGACACAATAAACGAAAACTGATGTTAAATAATCAAATAATTCATCATTTACCTCGTGGAGCTTTATGACAGAAATAAAAAAAAAAGTGTAAGACTTTTTTTATAAAAAAAACGTATTTTCGTGTTTTCGAATGTTATTTATCTTTCAAAATAAAAAAATGCGATGTTCAGTCGTTGGCTTTTAATTTTTTCAGTAAACAAATAGCGAAAATAAAATAATAGAATTGTATATAGATGTGTATCATTTTTAAGAAAACTGATAAACGGATATTTTCAATTATTTTAGAGGTTGCTGATTTATAAAAATAACTTACACAATTTTTATTATAGGAACCGAGCATGTCCATCGGCGCAAAATGTCAAACATGATCAACGAGTCCACATTCGCACAACAGAATAAACAAATAAATAAAAAAAATGTTTCAAGCGTCTGATATATATGTATTTAAAAACCCAATCAAGACGTGATAAACTTTCGAACAATAATCACAAACGGGAGACGGTGTTGACGGCAATTAATTTATGTTTTCTTTGAATTCGAAACAATACTTTGTTTTTAATGGTTATTGGTATTTTATAATACACCTGCCCACCGTCGTGTCCCCCTTCCGAGACTGATAACCGGCGAAAACGTACACGCAAATTTAAAAACTTATATGATTCGAACATACTGACCGCTCAGTAGGCACACATGTAATTACTTGTGCCACCTACCATTTTATTTACCATATCAATTCAAATCGGCGTAAAAAAACATACGAACACACAAGAATTAATTGAAAACCGGGCAGGTATATTTTTTTATAAAATTTTGTTTTATTTTTCACCTACATCATTAAATATGGCTCGACGTTTAAATTAAATAATCGTTTGGAAAACACACAAAGTATCCGCAAAGCTGAAATTATTAATGGGTTTTTTCGATGAAATTTTATGTGTAAATGCGGTTTTTTTTAAAGGGACACACGCGCATACGCCATTTTTAAAATCCACGTCTACATTGTATTAGGAACGCAGGGATTACTAAGAGATATTTATGCCAGGAATCTTCAACGTGTAACATACATGTCATCATTCCGCTTATACATTTTCTGACGAATACTGTTAGATGATGTGGAAATATCACTTGTGTTTCGTCTATTGTTAATTTTGTTGCATGCGGTTATCTTTGTTATTATAATTTTTAGTTTTAGTTTTACAAACGAGATAGAAAAAAATATTTTTCGTTCTGGTTTCATTCACAGGAGAACAGGACTTCAGCTAAACTAGATATAAAAGCGAATTATCAATTCAAGGAGAGTAGGAACTATTAATAGAAATAGATATAGATTGTTTTATTATATATATATATATATATATATATATATATATATATATATATATATATATATATATATATATATTAATTATATAACTAGAAAAAAAATTCTGACAATAAATTTTTCAAATATGATTTTTATGATCATAAATCCGATATGTGTTTTTACCCACAGGAAAAAAAGACAGGTTATTGTTTATGTAAAATCAAGTATATATACAAATAAACTTTTTGAATATTTTTCATTATTATATCTGATAACTGTTTGGGTTAAAATAATAGTATTTATGTACAAAATTAAATTCAAAAATAATAATTATCTCTACTATTATTGTTTTTCAAGTATTTTTCATTTTATATACGTAGATCCATCTGTGTGTGAATAATGCATTCATGTAGAGAAAATAAATAATACAAATTTTTTTAGTAAAATTATATATATATATATATATATATATATATATATATATATTATATATATGAAGAAACGTGTTATTATAGTATTTTACATTAATATGTCTGAAGATTTTTGGAGTCAAATTATTATTTATTTATAAAATTAGATTAAAAGATTTGATTTATTTCCTAACATATTAAATATTTTTTAAATGTCGTTTTTAATAACCTTTTGCCTTGCGCATATGCGTACAAACTTACAAAAAAGTATATACGTGTACGACACAGACTTTACGATAGTGAAAATAAATAGGGAAGACATTCTTGCTCAGGCCCTAAATTATAACCCGACACATCGAAAATGAAATATAATCTGTGTTTATAGATTATGAAAACGTGAAATTGTGAACAGAACAGATTTATCCTTATTATTTGTATAGAAACTAACTTATATTTTTTTCTGAATATTGGATTCCATGTTTTAGACTAGTCATAAATTGGTGACTCTCCTATGCAATGCAAAATAAATTTACAATATTTTCACAGTTGTGTTTAAGAAATGTTTAGGATGAATTAATAGCATTTATTTATTTTAAAAGATTTTCTAATTTTCTGGATTAACTTCTACAAATGATACAACATTTATACGTACACATCCGTGTGTTTGTATATCAAAAAACTAAAAAAATGTACAGGTTATATTTTTCTAATAAAATAAAATATATAATCAGTAACATTTTGTCCTTGCATTTAAGAATTGTTTAGGTTAAATTAATAATATTTGCATACAAATAAGATTAAAAGTTGTTACTTTATTTTCTATACTTTTTTAAATTTTTAATACACTTAGACGTGTGTGTATATGTATATACATATATATATATATATATATATATATATATATATATATATATATATATATAAATATATATATATACATATATATATATATATATATACACATATATATATATATATATATATATACATATATACACACATATATATATATATATATATATATATATATATATATATGTGTGTGTGTGTGTGTGTACAAGTATTTATAACAAATTCACTGTTTATACAGGTGTGTAATATGCAAGATAGTCTTTTATATATGGATAATCTATTAGAAATATTGACAATTATATTTTATTAAACATGAAATTATAAATTAATATCGCTATTGTATATATCTATCATATTAGAGATCAAGAATATAAATCAATTGAAGAATACTTTAGGCATATCAGCATACACGATTGTTGAATGGATATTCTTCATATTATCAATTTTTGTTCATTCTATTACATTTTTATTTAGATTGATGATAAAATAATTAACTCGTACTCTTAGGATCACAAAGGATATCAATCAAACAAAACACCTTACATATTCACTACCTGGAGTTTTTTAAATATATATATATATATATATATATATATATATATATATATATATATATATACAAAATATATGTTCTTATAAATAATAGTAAAACCAATTGTTATTAATAGTTTTGTCTATAATAAAAGAGAAAATAAAAGCATATGTATTCATATGTATTTGTTCTGTACATACAGGTTACCATATGTTAATAAAAAAAATAATTTTATAGTTTTTATATATATTTTTTTAATTATAGTTACAACAAATACTAATTAAGGTTGTAATATAAAGTATAATATTGTATCCTTTATATTACACCTTACTTTCAGTCTATCTATATGTATGTATGCATATGTGCGTGTATATATATATATATATATATATATATATATATATATATATATATATATATGTACCCAAAAGTGAGAATTATTCAATATATACTTTATACACAAAATTTTAAATAGGTTAATAAAAATAAAAATACTATAAAATAATTTATGCAAATAATAAAATTAACTGAGGTATATTCTCAACGCTAATTAATTTTATTATTTGCACAAATTATTTCCAATATTTTAAGTACATCATTAACATTAAGCATGCCTATTTCACTTGTCTATTTAAAAAAAATAGAACAATAACATACAAATCAAATAAAATTAATTTAGTGATAACGACACTACAAAACAACGAATTCAGTCGTAATAAAATATAACGATTAATAAATTTAGAAACAATCGCTCGTTTCACCTGACAGTCGTGCGAGCAATGTCAAGAAATTCATGCCAGCGATACAAAATATCAGCAAAAATACCAACTGTTTCACATATAATATCTCTAAATATTTTTTGGACAGCTTTCATATCATTTAAAAAACCTGTACAAAATTAAATATTCTCGTACTGGGTTTATATAATTGTTTAATTTAATTTTAAATGCGTGGTCATTCCCTCCATAAAAAGATGGAGCAGTTCTGTGATTTAATTTCGATCCTACTGTTGAACTCATCATTAGGAATGAAATAATTAAAGTGTAGTGACGATGAATAACAAAAGAAATCGATTGTAATTTATTGAAAATGTGTTTTGTTATTGTGGTTGAAATCACTTTCACAAATGAATTTTCATTTCACATTAATCAAATATTTTTTTCCTGATAAAAATATTAATTTTATCTGAAAATACATATTTAGTAGTGAAATTTTTCATAAAAAAAATTGTTTTCTTGCGGAGTAATTTTTTTTTGTGAAAGTGAGTTTAACTAGACTATAAGGATAAGAAGAATTCAAACTGCGATACTGAGTTTCGCAATAAATAAAGTTATCCATCATGCCAATAAAATTATATGGGATTTATTTAACAAGAAAATTACATAAAAACAAAATAGGTGAAACTGGGGCTGGTAGTCACAAATTTAAGATTATAAATTTGATTTTTAAGAAAAAGGAATTTCGTGACATTATTTTTCATCTTAATGATTTTTTCGTTTTGTCATTTGATAAAATTATAAATACTTCACAGATTTATTTATTTGACTCGGTTTAAAAAAATAAGTGCATTGTGATAACCTAACCCGCTTCGAAGCTGTTTGTCTCAACTTATGAGACTGATTTTCCCTGATATTTTCAATGACTTAGATATGAAATTTGTTTAGTGATTTCTGGAAAAGTGATTGATAATCAAGTATTGAACATTTTATCGCGGTCTGTGGGTTGAGTGACAAATAAATCTGTGAAAGTATACCACGGTTTTTTTTAGAAACGGTTTAACGATTAACGGTTTAGATTTTGATTTCCGACGATTTAATTTTACTCTTGCAACTTAAACACTGTCAAGGAAATGGCAGTATTTCCTTTCTTTATTATCTTATATGTATTTATATCCATCTTAATAGCTTCTACAAGTAATAACAGTTTTAATTTTCAAAGATTGAGGAATTTTAGCTAATTAATATGTATATACATATATATATATATATATATATATATATATACATACTAGGAGGCTTTGCCCTCTCCTCACTTTGCATACCAACCCCCGGACTAGCTACGCTCACCCACTTCTCAATTATAAGGCTATATATGCAATCGAATGAAACAATAAACAAAGTATTTAAAACTCATGTGTATATAATTATTATCAGATATATAACAACGTAATCGTTATATATATATATATATATATATATATATATATATATATATGTATGTATGTATGTGTGTAGTATGTCTATATAAACACGGCAGTACATTATTTTTTGCAACCTTTTAGTTTTTTGTGGTTAAATACTATTTTATATATATATATATATATATATATATATATATATATATATATATATATATATATATATATATATATATATATATAAACACAAACTTCTATTGTGCTGTAATTTGCAGATATTATTAGGATTATAACTACATAATATAATTATATTTATATTCTTTACAAATATTTTGTTGCATTTTTTTTTTTAAAAAAAAAACACTCCGACTTATTATATTAAAAATAATAATAAAATACCAATTGCAGCCCTGTACAACTACCAAATACAATATTTACAGTATCGATCTGTTTGAAACATTCACTGAGCATGTGCGATTTATTGATGAAACCTTTCACGTTTACCAGAAATCATTTATGTGTCGTTCTACAGCGTTCCTGGCGAAACGAACAAAACGAGGAGACACACAATAAAATTCAAACGGGGTCATTAATAAAATTGCAAAAGAGATGTATTCGTTTCGTATTAATCAATCGTCCTTGTCGAGTGCGACGAGTACATTCATTCTTAAATAATAAATGTTAAATTGGTTCGCGTGGGGGAATCATATTGAATAAAAGCGACCTATTATCCGTGATGGTGCAAGGTCGACCGGGGACACAATAAGAATAATTTTTAACGATGTCTATAAATAGGCTGAGAGGTAAATTGGTCTTCCGAAAATTCAGATGAATCTGAGAAATATTCTTTTGATGGAGACTTGTACAAATGGATCTTCATTCTACACGAATTGTACAAATATGTTCAATTGACTATTCAATCGTTCTGATTATTGTTTATGAACATTTTGTTGGTGGTCCCATCTTATTAAAAAATGCAAACACAGTTATGCAAGTGAATTTGATCCCAATAACAAAATCTTTAATTAATGAAGTGATTTGTTTATAGTAACTATTTTAGAAAACGTAGTGTAGGTATGAGGAATAATAATTCCAGAATTTTGTATTTAAATGTAATATAATATACTTTGATCTGATGATTTTCGTCCTCTTGGACATTTGAGTATATTTTCTCTCTTACTAATTTCGGCACGTGTTCCATCGTAGATATGTTTTAAAGACTCGATTTTTCCAAAAAATCTAATATCTATGTTAAGATGGTAAACGTGCTGAAATAATAATGAACAGATACACGGATGATCCAAAAACATCTAATTAGGTTTTCTGTACATTACCAATATGAGTATGACAGCATTCATAATGCATAAAAGCAACAATCAAAAATAATCTGTTAACAATTATTAAATATTTTTGATCAAAAAAAACTTTTTTAATTTGTGGACGACCTTTTTAATTGGTGAGAAATATCTTTACTTTCATAAATGAATTTTTCATATCACTCCATAGATAAAATAAAATGTCGCATTAAAAATGCTCAATAATTGATTACTGATCGGGTTTGAGTGTTGCTTATGTGCATTTCGATATCAATGATATTATCGTCATATTTTAATGTACAAAAAAATCTGATCAAATTTTCGAAAATTGATCAACAATGATTTATTGGACATTTTTTTGACCAGAAAAATGTCTGTAGTTTATGAGGTGAAGAAAGAATCCATTTATTCAATAACTTAATGTTTTCATTTTTTCATGCCAAGATTTGACCCCTGTATACAGAATATACTTTTATATAAAAATAAAACTTTCGTTCAGGAACTCTTTATTTCCTTTTTATATTTATTTGACAAGCTAATCATTTTTATTTTATTAACTTTGTTTATTACTGTTTTTCCTATATATTATGCTATTATACTTAGTTCATTTTAAAGTTCTATGAACTATACATGGGCATACATACTTTCCAGGTCTATATATTATTTGTCTTCTAATTTTCGGCCAGTTCATTTTCATCACCATATTATCTGATTTTTTTAAATACAGATATCTTTGTATCTCGGCGTTTTGAAGATGATACTGGTATTGAAACTGACATGTGACACAATGAAGGATGATCAATAATGATTTACTGAACATTTTCGAATAGAAAAATTAATTTTTCAGACAGGAAAATTTGAATTGAGTGTCTACACTCAGTCAGTCATTCAATTCAACTGATTTGACCGGCGTCGATGCATCTTGACACGTTGTCTTCCATCCGACGTAAGAACAAATACTGTAAATATCTACTATACAGAGAGAAAGCAAGAAAGCACAGAACCGGACACAGTGAGCTGAATATCTGTGTACCCTCGAGCGATACAACTACAAACGTACGAGCGTGCTACAAACACACACACATGTGTAACGCAGAGATAGGCGATCTGCATTCAACGCATGCTCACTGTTCGAGAGACCTTCCTCGCACTGTGTGTAGTGCGAGGAGTGTCCCTACATTTCTTCACCGCGGCCTGTTTACAGCATCATCTCCATCCGACGTACACAGGGAGTCAATTTTTTCGTCAATTGGTCCTGTGCGTTGACGTAGACTTGACATCCGAGTTTGTTGTTATTGTCATATCATCAGACCACTGACCTGGAGATAGCGATTCAGTCAAGATTTCATCGCCGTTAATAAATCTGCATCAATCACGTTCTCGTCTCATCGATATAACATTTCTTTACAAGTTCGAATTCAGTGGTCAGATTTATTTTTTTTTTTTTATACCGACTTCGTATAAAATCTGCTGACTGACTGTCGAGTATCTCTCGGTTGTATTTGGTTTTTCCGAACAGGTCTGTGAAGTGTTGTGTTTTTATGTTTGTTGTTAGTGCCGTTATTGTTCCTCATGGTGCAATTTGGAAAATAAATCCGAGCGATTTTCAACCGGAAACGCGTTTGGATATATTCTAAGATTTTAGGTAAATATATACACTTTTTCAATTGATTTTTAATAATCATTTAATAACAAAACATTTAGTTTTGCACTGTGACTAAATGCACTTTCACAAATGTTTACCCTGTAATTGTGGGATGAAGTAAAGTTAATTTGTGAAAGTGAATTTAAGAAATAACTGTTGATTTGATTTTTTCAATAATAAATAATTGTGATAGAACACAATCATAATTGACAATAAATCAATGTACAGTTTGATAATAAAATGTGTATGCTGTTTACCGCTTTTATTGAAAAATTTACCATTTCATATAGAAATACAAATCTTTAGAGACTCACCTCCACTTGTATACAAAATTTAAATACTCTGTTTTTTTGAATTCATTTTTTTTAATAATAAAGATAATGATTTAAGTAAACAATTTCTAGCAACTGAAAAAGGCAATAAAGTATCTTTTTCCTCTATTTTAGTATTAGGTAAAATTTATTGCCTCAAAATACGTATCATTATCGGTTATTGGACATTTTAATGAAATGATATTTCAATGTTTACCGTTTTTATTGAAAACAGAATATTTATGGAAAGTGTAAATATTTGTCGAATGAATGAACAATTTATTTCTTTATATTTCAATCATAATTAAAAGTCAATATATAAAAAAGATAATTATTAATTATTGGATATTTTAATAGAATGAAATTTCAATGTTTACCGTTTTTATTAAAAATAGAATGTTTATCAAAAATATAAATATTTGTTAAGTTAATGAACGATTTAGTTTCCTATATTTCAATAATAATTAAATTTAGTGTATAAAAAACGATAATTATCAATTATTGGAGATTTTAATAAAATGAAATTTCAGTGTTTATCGTTTTTATGAAAAGAGAATGAATATTAAAAATGGAAATATTTGTCAATCATTTTTTTTTCTTATATTTCAATAATAATTAAATTATCCAAATTATATTATCTTTGTAAAAGTAAGGTTATTTCTTCATTTATTGCACTGGAGCTAAATTCACTTTTAGAAATATTTTTTTTACTCATCCCACAGAGAAATAAAATGTTCAATAACTATTTTTTTATAATTTGTGATTGTTGCTTATGCATATTTAGATGGCGATTCCAACATCCTCAGAGCGATATAAGCTACAGAAAAGTCTGATCTTATTTTTCTGTACATTAATACTCTGAGAATGATGGTATCGCCATTGAAATGCTCACAAGTAATCAAAAATGATCAGTAATCAATTATTGAACATTCTTGATTAGAAAAATGTCTGTGCTTTGTGGTTTAAGTGAAAAATTCATCAATGTAAAAAAATTCTTTAGGCAAACTTCTGTAATTTCAACCACTAGTTGCCATTAGAAAATGATTTAGTAAGTTTTACAAATGAATTATTTTCTTAGCTCAGAAATGTTAAATAAATCATTATTAATCATTCTTGATCGTTGCTTGTGCGCATTTCGATGACGAATGCTATTATTTTCAGAGCGCGGATATGCATTTCTTTATAATGAAAACATTAATCTTTATTAATCAGATTTCCTTAATTAAATGTTTGATGATCAGATGTTTCACTACCCTGGCGTTTCTATTCTAAAAATTCTATTTTGTTAAGCATGGGAACCGACCAGAAAAAAATCTGGTTTGTGGGTTGAAGAAAAATTGATTTGTAGATATCAAAAATCTTAATCTTTGTATTTAACGAAAAAGCAAAACATTGAATAACTAAACTGCTTTCTAAGCCATGCTTTAATGATTGGCAAATTGATAACTGACGATTCGAATTACAGAAATTGAACTACAGAATTACATTTTTTTTCAAAAATGAATTTTTCACTCATCTCACAATCCACAAAAAAATGTCTGATAAAAAATTTTCAATAATTGATTATTGATCATTTGTGATTGGTGCTTTTGCGCATTTCAATGACTGCTATCATCTTCAATGCGCTAAGCTGCAGAAAAATCTTTTACTACAATAATAATAAAATTATATATTGAATATGATTAAAACGGCATTTTTTGTAATTCTCGTCTCATAAACTTAACAAATTTTATTAATTTAATCACTGAATCAACGGTGTTTAATATATATATATATATATATATATATATATATATATAATAAACTAGTTTCAACTAATCTTAATAATAAGTATCATTTTATCTCCGTTTAACAAATTCAAATATTAAGTAACATATAAATCGTACAAAAACGTGATACTATTACATAGTTTCTTGTGAAAGCTGGTTAGAAAAAATGTTCAAGCTGTTTAACAAGCACATTATTAAATATTTTATACATTTATTTTTCGGTCGACTGATGTATTAATTAAAAAATATTGATAAAGTACCGAATATAGTTGCAATTCAATCACAGGTCTTGTTACAAAGTTACGAACAGGTGTTTTAATTCGACTTTTGACATTAAAAAAAACTCGATAACCATTGGTTTATTTCGAACAGTGGTTATTTTTTTCGTAACAAATTTAGTTATCTGATATTAAGTATGAACGCGTTATTACTTTATTAATTGTTATCGTTTTTATTGGATATTTCAATCATTTGAAGGGTATCTAATGTGGGTAGAATTTAATAGAAGAAAAAATATTTAATTTTTATGGAATGAAAGATTAATGAACTACAAATTAAATAAGACAAATATAAAAAAACTAACTGGTGAATGTTTAATTTTTATATAAACATTCGTTTGACAAATGAATTCTTTTCTCGTCCACAAACAACAAGACAGTATGATTAAAATTATTCAATAAATGATTATTGATTGTGTCTGCCAACATCATAAGAGCTCCAAGATAAAGAAAAATCTTAAAAAGAAATAGAAACGTTTATTTCTGGAATGAACTGGATGTTGAAAATATTGCTTGTTTCAGTGAATAAAACATTTATGAATTGACTGAAGAGGGAATTAGTCAAATTTAAGTATTGTTTCTTATTATAACCCTTGATATTGGTTTTGTTCGAGTTGAACAGCTGTATTTACAATTATTGTTGGATTTTCGTTAATATTTTCGAAATAGAGTTATAACGAACAAGGGATATGACGAACTGATTACTATAGCGAGCAAATGTTTACATGGATTTGGTTCATAATAATTTCTATACAAACATTGACTTTTATAACGAGATCAAGACACGGATATACAGAGAAAATCTGATCTAAGAATTTTTACATTGAACATGTTTGAGCAGAAAAGCAGGATGAAAAAGAATTCATTGTAAAAATGAATTTAACTAGTGTCGGAAAGATATTCTGGCTTAAAAAGTTTTCCACTTATTGAAAAATGCTTGCCGATAAAACGAAAAAGATAATAAATAACTTGCTTTCGTTCATTTCTTTAATTAAGACATGCATTACTTTTTAAACATCATGCAAATTTAAAACATAAATGTTAATTGTGGATAATAATTTATCATAAAATTTAATACACATTTCAATGGCGATGCTTTTATTTTCAAGCTCCGAGGTACAGATAAAGGTTGCTTTTATTTTGATTTTTATTTCTCAATCAATTCTTAAAGATTGTCTTTGAGAATGGTAGTGATTTCAACAGGCAAGAGTGTCTAAAAAGGAAATTGTTGACGGTTAATTTGTGAGTTTGATCAAGTAAAAGTACATTGAAAAATTATAAAAAAAGTGTACGACACCTTTTCTCAATTTTTGAATAATGAGTTCGAATGGAAGTAGATCTTTTAACCAAATATTTAAAACAATCCACGGAAGAATGGAAAATATGCTATAAAATTTATCAAACTAAACCCTGCGAATTACAGTAATCATTCAACGGTGTTATAAATAACACTGATTTATATTTCTTCTTTATTTAGTAAACATTCTGCTCAATAGCTCTGCCTCATTCACCCTCACATATTTGCTTCAATATCTTTAATAATATGCATTTTCTATAAATATAAATGCACTGGCATGGAATATTCAATGCCTTTGTATTGAAGTCGTTTTTTCCGACATTCTTTCCTCGTCTAATCGTATTAAACGAGTCTATTCGATCGAATTTCGATATTTAACAAAAAATGACGTATTCTGTTAAAATAAACGACGAGCTGATAATAGAATGAGCGGTTTAATGGAATGAAAAGGGATAATTTGTTGTTTCGACAGGATTTTACTTTCGCCTATGACAGAATTCGTTAATTTCGCGTCCGCGTTTTTTCGTTCGTGTTCGACGCCGATTTTGCATTAAATCAATTAAGATATTCGGTAAATTTCGTCTCTGTAATCGATTTATATTCCGTACTAAACCGTAAATGAAAATTTATGTGCGAACGTTAAATGAATTAAGATCGACATATAATAAATATTTATTCCAGTTTCATTTTATCGTGTATTTTCGATGAATTTACAAACGCCGAGTATGGAATAAATAAATACTTAGTTTCCTAGATTTAGGGTCATGGCATTGATTCATTACTAGATTGTTTCATTTTCATAAATCATAAATAATCGAAAATATATTTTCAATATATGATGACGTCTTTGAACGGATATGTAAATATGTTTTAAAATGCAAAATCATGCAAGTACAATCAAGTAGAGAGTTTTTTTTCCATAACAGGTCGTGACACTGATTACAAACTGAATTATTCGACTTACAAGAATCGCAAATAATAACAGTCAAATATTATTTTTAATATAAGGTTATGCAATTGAAGAACGATGTAAATATTATGTTTTAAAAACATTTCGATGAAAAACATTGATACAGACAGTACAGATGATGCTCTAAATTCCTTTACACAAATGATTTTTTTCTACCGCACGAACCTACTCAAAAATGTTCAGTTAATGATTATTGATTGTTTTTGATTGTTGTTTATATACATTTCGATGGCAATGCCATCATCCTTAGAGCACCGAGTTATATAAGAAAAATGAGTTTGTATGTTTAAATTCTTTGAGCAGTATCTAGCATGAGAGAAATTAATCAGTTATTTCACCTTTTATAGAAATAAGAATCGTGCATTGGCAATTAAATTAAAAATATATAAAAAGTAAGACTGAATATTCAGTTTTTTATAACATCCCTATTCATGCATTTTAAAACTATTGCTTTCTTTAGCAAAGGATTTTAAAAAAGTGGCGAGGAGAGACAGTAAAAATTATAGGATTGTCACTTGTTGGAAAACTTTTCACAGAATTTTCTGTTCTAAAATTATTAATAATGATAATAATAATTTAGAATACTGTCTTATCTGTATTCTTGATCAGTTATAGTTCGAAAAAGAACGCTACCAAAATGTTAATTTAATTTAAATAATATTTACTGTAAAATATTCAAAATTAAAGAAAAATAATGTAAATTTTAATTAAGATTGCTTCACATGTGAATATTAATTCGTATACATTTTTAGTATTTGTAGCATTAATTACGAATAACACTTTTTTTTGGTTAAAATATTCATTATTTGATTATTGTCTTGCTTTATTATTGAAATTTATCAACAGGATTCAGAAACTAGACATTCTGTCATATTGATCGTAAGTTTCAATATAGTTTTTTAACACTGTAGCTAAATTCTTTTCACAAATTAATTTCTCGCTTACCCACAAACCACAATTTTTCTCTCTGATCAGAAATATTAAGTTTTTTCTGTACCTTGACACTGTCAGAATGATGTCATCGTCATATAATTGCGCCTTATCAACAATCAAACATTATCAATAATCAATTATTGAACATTTCATTTATAAAATCATGGATATTTTTTAGTCGTCAGTTTTTTTTAATATTTCTTGCAAATTGATAGTTGAGTGAACCAACATGAAAGTCTGTTTAATGTATAGCTAAGTCGAAGTTTTATTTCTTATCTTTTTTATTTTCCTTAACAGACAATAATTTTTAATTACGTCACCCTCTTTTACTTGCAATTATGCTTTAGATTATTTTATAAAAATGTCACAATAAACGTATTAATAAAAAATGATCACTAGGGATTTATTAAAAATTTTTGATCAGAAAAATTTTGTTTGTGGTTTGTGGAGTGAAAAAATGAACAAATATATGCAATATTTCTAGCAGGAGTTTCGGATATCGACAACTCTCGTATCACTTGAAGTTTGATATAGAATTTCTTTTTTAAAATTATAATCTGTCGTTCCTTAAGGATTCCGTTAAAGTTTTTTGGCAAATTCTTAGATAATTTGAAGGATTACCGTTCAGCATTTCCATAAGCCACTAATGATTTATAAATACTTTTACATCTAACTACATATATATATATATATATATATATATATATATATATATATATATATATATATATATATAAGGACGAATGTGTTTAGATATAAAAGTTTTCACTTCAAAACAGTTTTTTCGCATGTGTCAATATGAAAACGCACAGGACATTAACAAACAACGACATAGCGTAAAAGGAAAGTTTCAGCCCTAAAAAAAAGTATGAAAAATAATTCAATCCAGAACTCTAATGTAACAACAAATCGAGTTTGAAAAAAATAGACTTCAGCGTCGCCCGTTAAACACGAATGACGTTACAGTTCTATGCCGTTCTTTTTTTGTACGAAGTTCATTGGATTTAGTTCAAGGTTCGAAATCGAATTATACGTTCTGTAAATGCATTAGCGATTGAAAAAAAAACACATCAGACGGCCGTGAATGGCTGTTAAAAAGAGCTGTACGTCTGTTCACGAGCTATCCACGAGCTAACTCTTATCGAAGCGATTTTCAGAATGAATCACACGAGTGAGTGTCGAATAGAACACTTAATCGATGTACAAATCATGTATTGGTACGTGGATACTTTTTTTTGATATTAGTGATCTTGGGATAAAGAGCAATTAAATAAGTTTATTGGAGAATGTTGAATTTGTTATTGAAGAAGACATTTTCAATTTGATATTTTTATAACTGTTGCCATTTGGAGAACAAGGATATCATCTTTAGTAGATCTTAATTGTGTGGAGACTTGACCTAGAAATTCGAACTCCATGAATACACATTGGTCATCAGATCGATATTAACAGCAGACTATTGTTTTGTTATATGTACACATACATTATATATACATACATATATATATATATATATATATATATATATATATATATATATATATATATATATATAACGAGAGAGAGTGAGAGAAAAGATATATCTGGTACAGAACAGCAAAATAATATTGAAATATTCAAACTTCTTGTGCGAGAAAACCTGTATAACGATTTTTTTTAAGATTCAATTAAAGAATAAATTGATTAGTGTCAGGGGATTGTGTAAAAAGAATTCTTTTTTAAACCGTCAGCTCTTTTGTCAGTAGTGAAAGGGCTGTAAAAATAGATGAAAGAACTCTGTTCAGTGAATATAAGAAACCCTTGTAAAGTTTGATTAAAGTGACTGGAGACTATGAGATTTTGAGATGAAAATTAATCATAATCATAATCTGATCACAGACGGTGTATTGATAGAAAGAGCAGTGGTGATGTAAAGAAGTCTGGATTTTTTAACAATAGTTAGAACGAGTTATAGATGGAAATTGGTATCGTTAATAAATTTTGTGACTTTGGATTTATTATATATATATATATATATATATATATATATATATGCAGTGGCCTACTTAAGATTTTTTTTGAGGATACTTTTTTTGGGAATAAACGGATATTTTTTTAAAATGTGAATTCAATTAAATTCATTAGTTGGTTATAAAAATTTATTTAAAGAATAAAATTCAGTTCTCTTTTCTTTTTATAAAGCTCTTCAATTACTTTAGCCGTAGTGACATTAATCTCTCTGTATATATATATATATATATATATATATATATATATATATATATATATATATATATATATATATAATTCATTACAAGAGAAATGCTTAATAAATGTTTAAAAAATCAAAAATTTAATGAAAATAAAAACAACGCAGAAAACAGTTTTCAGCACCTTAGTGCTTATCATTAGCCTGTCCTTAAATTTAAAGTGATAGAACACCAAAAAATCTGTTACAAATTGATCTGATGAAGAAAATTCTGAAAAGTTTTTTTTACAGTTTAACTCTGAGCATATTGTCATCGTCATCAAAATCCACTAACAATAAAAAATGACCAGTAAATCAATTTCAAAAGCGAATTCTCTTTGTTCATCTTACAAAACAAAAATCTTTCTGGTCAAAACTATTCAATAAATCATTATTGATCATTTTGGGTTGTTGCTGGCGCGTATTTTGATGACGATGCGACGACATTCTCAGAGCGTCAAGATATAGAAAAATCTGTATCTGAAAAGAATTAGATTCTTTTAAATCAAAGAAAACAAATGAAATTGCACAGTTGTAGTTATTATTAAACAAAAAGTTAAATCCTAAACGAATTGTATTTTTAACTTTCGTAAACACTTTCTAAGCGTTTCTCATCCGGCGAACAATTTTATCGATAATTTATAAGAAAAGAGGATACAAATAATAAACCATAAAACGTAATTTAATATGGAAAAAATGTCAGATATTTCTTGCACAAACTCTTACATAAAAATCAAGCAGAAACCAGATAAAGTCATGTTTAATTTATGTCAGGGAAACCATTCACATACGAACAAAGATATGCGTGCTGTGTACAAAACCAGATGACGTGCAAGATAAGGATGAACTTTGATATCGAATAAGTTTCGTTTCGTAACTACCGCACATACATATATACGTCACACAGATCGACGAAACGTCATATTTAATCGAAATGATAACCGGTACTCGTACATTCTTGGATACAAATGACATTTACGGATTTCTTTTTCCAATATTCGTCGACAGATGTTTTCGTTCTGTTCATTCGGCCGCATATATACTGTGCCGTGCGATTGTTTCGATTCGTTTGTCTTTTTACAATGCGTTTACCCTTAAATTAACCCTTCTTGTACCTGATATACAACAAGAGGGTTACTTAATTGATGACAAACAGTGCGAGACCGCACTGATAGAGTATACTCTGTTATTATTTCTCTTCGGCTTCAGTGCGTTTGTTATTATAACGTTACTACTTCAGGTTTTCTTTTGTTCGTATTGTTTATTATTCGAAACAATGGAATTAATGTCAATAATTAATTCAGTGGAGGGGGGTTCATTGCGACAGAGTAAACAATGACCTTTATTTATTCCGAACAATTAAACAACGTTGCAAACACTGTTCGCTGTTTAGTCTATGTAATTACTTTGGAATTTTTAGATTTTTGTTGTCGCTTGTGTGTATGTACACATGTGCATACACACAAGCATACATACATACATATATATATATATATATATATATATATAGAGAGAGAGAGAGAGAGAGAGAGAGAGAGGAAGGGAGAGAAAGAGAAAATGATTTAACGTAGGCTTCCACGAAAGTAATAAAAAAAAACTTGTTATCTTTCATTTAGTAGTTTAGTTCAATTGTATTTTAGTATTGAATTGAACTAGATTCCAAATAAAAAATAATATGACTTTTGTTAACCCCTACACCCCCTTTTAATACTACCATGTGGAAAACTAAATTGAACCATATATATATATATATATATATATATATATATATATATATATATATATATATATATATATATATATATATAAGCTGATTGAACTTAGGCTTCCAATAGAAAGTATTAAAAAACGCAAAATTTTTTTAGAAAAATATTCCCATTTAGTATTGAATTGAATTAAAATACTAAATAAAAAATAACAACTTTTCTTAACCCATGCAGCTTCTTTTAATACTTCCATGTGGAAGCCTAAATTGAATCATATCTCTCTCTCACTCTCTCTTAGATATATATATATATATATATATATATATATATATATATATTGAACTTCAAAAATTATTAACAGAGAGCTAAAAGTAATGATTCTCTGAAAGAAATCAATGAAAAATGGGTCTGATTCAACTCTCCTACCATTTAATGATAGACTTTTATTTTGATGTAAGTTTGCACATTTTGTTGAACATTTGTTAAAGTTTTTTTATCAGTTTTCTCGTGGCGTTTCATTAAACACTTCCTTTTCTGTATTGAGAAAGCGATATTAATTATATTCCATATTCGGTTTGAATTCTTGCGATAAGATTGTAATTAAATGCGATTCTATAATGAAAATAGCAATTGTGCAGTTTTATTCGCCGTAATGAAGAGAACATTGTTTAGAAATAGTGAACTCTACGACATTGAAGCTGGCATTAAAATTCCAGAATATTAATTGTTTACTTTCATGATTTGTTATATGTGTCTGTGTTTATCTACATCGATCATCAGTGTGTCAAACGTTTTTTTTAGTTTTGAAATTCATGTATTTACTGTTTTTGAAATGGTGTTCTTAAATACTTGATTTGTTAATAGATTGTTTTATTTTTCGGCATTGAGTGTTAGAAAAAATACAAAATTTTAAATTTAAATATTAGGAGATTTCAAAATGACGTGAATTTAATATCGATGAACTTTAAACACCCTTTTTAAGAGAAATAACTGAGTTTTGACTCGTTAAAATACTTTATGCAAATAAAAAGGCTTTATAGGTTTCTTAGTCCAGTTAACGACTAATTGACAACCGTAGGGATATAAAATGTTCAATTGATTGGAAAAAGTATCAAATTTTATTTCCATAAAAATTGTGACAAAAATTCAATATTTTTTTCGGACAAAAATCTAAAATCGCAAAGCTGATATTTTTTCAGTACTATCGAATGTTCAGTACAAATTGATTTCATGAAAAACTGTGTTTAGTACCCAAATTTCCAGATATTTGGACTGATCGATTTTTAACTAATTTGGACAGTTTCGGACATTTTTCTCTGTTCATAAAAAATACTTTATGTTTCTAAATAACTCAGATTTGTCACCGCAGTATTACAAAATGTTGTTAGAATAAGTGAATATTATTTGTTGTTTGTGAGAATAAGTGAGTGTGTATTTAAATAGTAGACCTATTAAGTGAGTGTAATTGTTGTGAAAATAAAATTTAAAATGAACTTGTTATGTATAAAAACCTAGACACTAATATTAAAAAAGTAACACAAAAAGCATCTATGACAAAATGTCATACGAAAGAATGTGCATGATTTTATGTTTCAAACCGTTTCTATTTGAATAAATGAAAGTTACAACGAAAGGTCTTACAGGTTTTAACGACACTGCTTATTTTCGGATGGATGTAAAAGGATGCCGTTTAAATTGCTAGAATCGCAGAAAAGCAACTTTTTACGATCTAATTTGAATGCTAAATCTGAATCCCAGGTAAGAATGTATTACAATGATAGGAATTTTAATAAACTAGTTTTAGTAGTTTAGTATAAACTAGTTACTAGTTTTAATTTAACAGAAATATAGTAAGAGGGAATGAGAAACTTTCCGAGATTATGTGGTATAAAATTTTTAAAGAAATGTTTAATATCATCATCAGAGATTCAAGGCTTAAAAAGAGGTTAGTCTGTAAATTTTCTATAATTTGGCGCTCAATCAGAAAGGATCAATGATCAATTACTGAAAATTGTTCATCTGAGTATTTATTTGTGGTTTAAGTGATTAGTCAACAATTCATCTATCTACGAAAGTGAAGTTAACTGGAGTACTAAAACTATTATGTGTACACTTATTGATAATACACTTGGGCAAAATTTTACAATCGTTACTTTTAACAAAATGTAAGAACTCTCGTTTTTAGAATTGATCCTCATGTTATCATAAATTGTCCCCCATCCCACTTTTAGCACATGAAAAATGTTTCATTATCCCTATATATGATTTTATGAGTGTGTCAAGACAGCTAAATACTCAAATTTGGAATTAAAAACCAATCCTAAAAGTAGTATTTCTCCCAGAATAGAACAAAAATATTGCTCGAATAAACGAAAAATGTGTTTAAATTCAATGCAAATGAGAATCGAAGCTGTAATTAACTAAATGTGTAGAATAAAATATTGAATAATATAATTAAATTCAAATTATTTTTAGACTTTACCAAGAGATGTTTTGTTGTTTACGGAGTGAAAAAAGAAATTCATGTGCGAAACTGAATTTAGCCAAAGTATCAGAAATGAAACCGATTTGTTATTTCAAGACACGTGTTAATTTTTATTTTATATAAACGTGTGGATGTTAATGGAGAACTGTCAATAATAAAACGTATGAAAAAAACATAATTCTTCAGTAAGACGCTAATGTTGAATGAAATATCTAGAAAGGTCAAGTTCGTCAACATCCGGTAATCGGATATGGCACATTAATGGATCCAAAGTTGGTTCTATATACATGTTGAATGTACAATAACGTACACATATGCAGAATGTAAATATTTGTGAATATTATTTTACAGTTTTATTCAATCTACAAGTTAAAAATATATCGTTTACACATTTATTCTTTTTTGATGGTAATATTATTCTTTTTATAGACATGCATTAGTAACATTAGCCAGCGGCATCGAGATATACAGTTTATTTTATGAATGAAAGAAAAAGTATATTTTTTTGTGGAAACATTTTGATATATATATATATATATATATATATATATATATATATATATATATACATACATATATATATATATATATATATATATATATATATATATATTAGGTGAGTCATAAGTACATGTAATTTTTTCAGTATTGTTTTTTTTTCATGATTCATTGTAAAAAACCCTTCCTAACTATTTTTTTTAATAGCGCATGATTCTTTTCAGCAATTGTGTTATAAATAGAATGAAATTACGATTTTTATGTTGGTCGAGGTTTAAAGATCAAATAACTTGTTTACCGTGACTTGGGACCTGGTGCATTTAAGACATACAATATAAGATTTTTTTTAAAAAAACAACAGTGTATATAGCAATGTATTATAGCTAGAAGAAATATTCAAATTGTGTACGGTAAAGAGTGTTTATCTGTCAGAACTTATCAGAGTTGATACAAAAAAATTCATAAAAATTAAGCCTTGAAGGTAAACCACGATCAGAAAGGCCTCTAACATATTCAAAAGATGGTCTCGTCGCCGTAGTGGATGATGACTCGAAAATAACGACACGTGAGTTAATAGAAAAGATGGATGTCTCACAGTCAACAAGGGTTCCGACATCGGTACGAACTCGAAACAAGTGCGTCATTTGGGTTCCACATGTTGTGTTCAAAAAAATATCAGACAGAATAGTGACCTGCATTAGACTCTTAAACCGTTAAAATAAAACGCCTTTTCCACAGATCTTAACGAATGGATCCTCCACGATTCTATCAGAAAACAGTATCAACTAGAAACCAAGAATTAAGTTGATTTTTGTGGCTCTGAACCTCTTAGGACAGCAAACACAAAAAAAAACACCTTTCTTGAACACGATAGTGATCTGAGGTGAAAGGTAGATTCTCTATAATAACGCAGAGGGGAAGAAACGGTGGTTAAATTCATGGGTGCGGCCATGCCTAACACTAAGGGCTGGGCTTACGTTAAAAAGTTATACTTTATGTCTGGCCGGATATAAGAGGGGTGTAGTCCGTTAAGAGATTTTAAAATAAAACTAGTCTTTTGATTCTGGGCTGTATGATCAATAACTGGGAAGATTCAACGAAAAACTTCAAAATAGTGTTCGTGTATTTTATATGCGGTCCGGGGAAGCCAAAATACTGTACACCGCTGCTCTAACGAGAGAAAAAAATATTGATGATTATTTTTCATCGAAGATCCTATGTTTTTTCAAAAACGAATTAAAAAATTAATTAGCCGCCAGAGAAAGGTCGCACTGAGCAATAAAAATTATATTATTGAATATTTTTTTTAATTGTGTATCAAATTAACTTCAAAAAAAAGCAAGAATTCACGATTCAACCTAATATATTTGTATGTATTGTAAAAATAAACGGACTAAAAATATTATCTGTATAAAAATTAATATACTGAATATTATTAACATTTTATGTTAAACGCGTTCGAGAATTCTTTCTCAGAACTTTCATATATTTAATAATTCTCTGTGTATTAAATATTCTCTTAACATTCTGTATATTTTTCGAGTACTGTTCGTGCAATTTCTCTTTCAGAAAACAATTTTATGTAAATATACATATCCTAAAATCCAGCAATACGTATACACAAACAACAGAGTAAACAGTGCGATTGTACAATATTATAAAAGTGTACGGAAACTGGAACATCGCATTGTAAATAATTCACCGAATAAGGTTACTGAAATCTTTTAAAACTGTCTGTATCGAAAGAAGCTGACGTGTTTTCACATAACGAAACAGTATAAAAGATCGACCTCGTTTTTCAGTTCTTGCTAATTTTTCATAATAGAATACAGGAAATGGTGCGCGAACGCACGCGAAAAAAACACATAATTTAATCGAGTCTAGCGTGAATCAATCGCGTTGCGGGGAGCCATTCGGGGACATTCTTTGTGATTTCTTTGTTACTGAACAACAGTAAGGGAAACCAGTTTCTACACATACTTCGAGATATTTATTATCGACAATGAAATATTTCATTTCGATGCGATTGACCCTGAATATGTATATACGTGAGGGGATTATTGAACTTCCGTGTAAACAAATACAAATATATATTTTTAAATGAATTGTTATTTATTAATTGGATAGTTTAGATCGGTTTAGAAAAAAATTGATGTAGTACAATTTTTCAATTATCGTTTATTTTATCAATGCCTTCTTTTTTAATCATCAAAGAAGTGGAAAGAAATATTCCTTTTTTATCTTAATATTTTAAGCCATTCAAGAGTGCAGAACTTTTATCCACCCATCGTAGAATCGAAGTGAACACTAATTGTATTTCACTGTTGAGTTAACAACTGTGTTTCTCGACATTTCGTCGTGATTGTCATGAGTTTATCTTACAAGAGAATGAGAGACTTGGTTGTTAGTTGGCACTTAGATACTAATTTCCAAGTGACGTCGATGTCTCCTGGAAATTGGTACCTGAATGAGCCACTAACTAAATCTTTCTTCAATGTGCGATTAAGACAAACTAATTTTATTACATAATGAATTTTTAACAGTTGGAATCTCATGTTGGACACGTTGATGTTCGCAATCATATATATATATATATATATATATATATATATATATATATATATATATATATATATATATATATATATATATATATATATATTAGTCCATATATATAGTTATAGGTCCATATCAGTACTAGTGTTTACGTTAGTTCTTTTTTCATGTCTTTAGAAAAAATTAACGAAAAATAATAACATTGAGTGTTCCATCTGTATGGACTTTATCTATGAAGTTGATTGCATTGTTTGTAGAGTGAAAAAAGAATACATTTGTGAAATTGATTCTTGACCGTTTTTGATTGCTACTTAAGCGTATTTCGTTGACTAATATCATCATACTCAGAGCGCTGGAGTACAAAAAAAAACTTTTCAAGTTTTTCATCACCAAATCAGACCTATCAGATTTTTCTGTGCCTTATCGATTTAAATATTAAGTGAGGTTTGAGAAAGAACACGTAGGTGCAGAAAAATATTTTTTTTCTGTATCATGGCGCCTTGAAGATGATGGTATTACTACGGAATAATTATTTTAATACGAATAAGCAATAATCAATTATTGGACATTTTTGATCAGAAAAAAATGTCTGTGCGGTGAGAAAAAAATCATTTATCGAAATTCTCCTTATTTTATTTTCATTTTTGATTTTTCAAAAGAATAACATGTTCATAACTGCGTGATTAAAGTAGCGAATATACTTTTATTTTAATGTTAAAGTTCTATAGAAATAATACAAATGATATTGCAAAGTTCAAACACGTACATGACTATTTTTTTAAGGAAATTAACATTGTTGTGTACAGTAAATACAAAGACGTCACACAGGTCGTCTGCCCTTTTTACTGATTCAACTTTAACCTTTGGCAAAATGAGAAATTTATTTTTACTAACACCGGAATATATTAATATGTAATGAGAGGTTCATTAAATTATAAGTGCCTACTTGAAATGCACTTGGAAGTCAACCAGCAAACGTTCTAATTATAACTATGGATCGAACAACCTTCACGTTGTAGAACGACGTTACGTTTTATCAAGATTCGAACACGCGACTGTTTAATGTAAATATGCTTCTCTTTAAATATTCATACGAAACGTGTTTTGGCGTCGTGACATTTAAAGACGTCAAACTTATGCAAATTCGCGTATATAAATAGAATATGTGGAAAATGGAAACTTTTTATGAAATTTTAATTACAACGGAAAAGTACTTTGCAGACGTCTACGTACATTATTAACCCTTCGTTCACTGAATTGATTTAAATTTAAAAATGAAATGATGTAAATTTTAGAAGTTTTTTTTTATTTTGTATATAAAAGCACCGTGAGAGGAATGATGTTTCATTATTTAATATTACTTTCTGTTTATGGAACTTGTTAGTCTCGACGGTACATAAAAGGTTAAACAAATTTAAATATGCAGAAATAAACAAATAAAAAATTCTTTTGTATTTTTGTAACTATGGAAACAACTAACATTTCACGTTAATTTGTTTATATTGTTACCTTTGTCATCTCAAAATTTTAAGTATAAAAATGTCACCTTATAAAGTTTTGTATCATATAATTGATTAACAATCAGTCAATAATTCAATAATAAATAAAATCCGTTAAAAATAATCTGAAATAATGTTTATAAAAAAAAATTAGTACTGAATCTCCGATTTTATTAAAAATGAGCAAAGCAAAGATACTTTAATGTATATATTACTTAATAAATTATATATATAAATAATCTATTGTACGTATCGTCTATTATACGTATATATAAGTATAATTTTATTTTTCAGATACCGCAATTATATATTCATCTAAACGCACACAATGACATCTAGATCCCGTGAAAAAGTGGCCGCCGCTTTTCGAAAATTGTTCCGATCATCGGGCGAAAGTGGAGAGCATAAAGCGAGCGGCCAGGCTTCACCAGGACATAGATTACTACGCGGTTATCGAGACGCTGTTACACCGGCCGAAGCACCTGCTAGTTTACCGTCGAGTCCTGCCGGCGGTGCGACGGGCCTCTTTAAGAAGAATCGTTCCGCCGAACGCGAGAACACTTCGTCGCATCAGAAAACAGTACGTGCTAGACGTCTTATGAAAGAACTGCAAGAAATCCAAAGATTGCAGTCGTCGAGATCGGAACCGGTGTTTTCTGTTGAGTTAGTGAATGATAATTTATTCGAATGGCATGTGAGGCTCAACCGAGTCGATCCCGAGAGTGAACTGGCCAATGATATGAGAGAGCTGAGCATTCCACATATACTTCTGCATCTTGTCTTCCCTGAAAATTTTCCGTTCGCACCACCGTTCATGAGAGTGATCTCACCACGAATTGAAAAAGGATTCGTGATGGAAGGAGGAGCGATCTGTATGGAGTTACTGACGCCGAGAGGATGGGCCAGCGCTTACACGGTCGAAGCGGTCCTCATGCAGTTCGCAGCGAGCGTTGTCAAAGGCCAAGGACGTGTCGCACGTAAAGTCAAAGGATCGAAAGATTTCAGTAGAAGATCGGCCGAAGAAAGTTTTAGGTCTCTCGTGAAAACGCACGAGAAATACGGATGGGTCACGCCTGCCCTGTCCGACGGTTAAACTCGATACGACGTTTAGGGTTTCGTTTTTAGTTTTATCGATTACAAACACGTTATCGTTTTGAATGTCATCGTTTTGAAAAATCGGTGTTCTAATATTTTCTGGACGATGTCTTTTTTCGAACTAAATTGTTGTATAGGAGTTGTTTATTGTAATATGTCTTAATGCAGTGCCATCCGCCAAAGTATAAATGTAGTTCAAAATGAATTAGTGAATGATTAGATATTGTTACGGTGATTTTTATTACGTCAGTTTTATTTTTGTATATATTCAGTAAACAAAAAGGGTTTTTTGATCTCGAACAGTAAATGCTTGTTAATTGTATCAAAGTATAAGATGTTGATTAAATAATCAATCGAAATCTTTAAGTTAAAATGAAAAATTAATAAATATTTCTTTTGTTATTTAATTTTTTCATTTGTTATGTACTTTATTATGAATTGGAAAAAATATTGAAAAATGTAATATACATAAACACAAAAAATCCATTCGATTTAAATGGCAAACAACTTTGATACATTAAAAAGCAATTTTTTGTTTAAATTGATTATACATTACTTATATTTGCATACAAATTGTGTTTAGCAAATAAAAGTAAATAATTTATCGAATGAATAATTTTCAAATTTTGCTTAAAGACTGGAAAAACAATCACCAATTATTTTATTTAAAAAGAATATTCCAAAATATATTTTATAGAAAAGTATTTACATAAGATCCGAGCTGATATATTATATCTTAAAACTTTTGTTCTCTCGTTATGCCCAACCGAAAAATATATTCGATTTCAAAGAATTTTTCCTCGTTTAAAAAAATCATTTGTTATAATGTATCAGCATTGGTATTGAATTATATATTATCGAACTATGTTACTGTCCAGTGTGTGATAAAATTTTTTATATATTTCAGATAGATTTTTAATACTCGTTTGAATTTCTTTAAGAAAGTCCAAATGATATAAATATTTTTTATATTAATTTTAAAAGAATTAGTATTGGATATTTGGTATGAATTGATTATTACAATGTTTTCGGTATCATTTTCGATTCAATAAATACTGTAAATATGTATTTAGTAGTTTTTTTTTGTTTCTAATTCATTTTTCAATAATTCGAAATTTGTCTAGATCTCATAAAACAGAGTTGCTGATATTTTGTATCAGCAGTAGAGTAAAATATTAGTTGTTACACAGCTAATAAGAAGTACTCATCAATTTATGAAACGATACAGGGAGTACATCGTATAGAATAAAGTTCATCTCTGAAAATCTATATTCGAATAGAAATCGAGTTCTATACACTATACAATTTCTGAAAGGTAATATTTACACATATTGCATATTTAAATACGTACGAAGTGCATACATTATTCATTGAAATAGTTTTTATTGTAATTTACTTTGAATAAAAATAATTTTGAAACGACTCGTTTTAAATATATGATACTAGCACCTGAAAAACAGAACGAATACTCAAACCTATGACAAAATAATAAATTTCCAAATAACTATAAATATATACATATTTATAAGTAAGCGTTGAAGAGTGCCAAAATGTCAAATTTAGAAATATATATATATGTATAAAAAAAAATACAAAAATATAAAACAGATTGACTGATAGTTTAAATTAACTGTGGAAAATAATGAGAAATTAAACAAAACAAACTCGACAGCAGAATACTTTAAAAGAAATAAGTTTGTTTTCTTCAATCATTATTAGTTCACAGTTATAAAATAGCTTCTATGTTATTCCATATATTTATACGTAAAGTTGAAACATGTTTTTAAATTTAAGATGTTTATATGTTAAAATAGGTTACATTTTATGGTCGTCAATGTAATTGATTGATTATCCGTTATCTAATAACATCATTTTGTTAAATTATCGATATCGACAGTACTCGTAAACAACGTGTACAATTTAGAAGTATAACATTCCGTTAGCGTGTATTTACATAACCGTTTAGTTTCATAAAAGGAGCGGTTTTGTTTCGAAAAGGCATGCGGAAAATTGGTTAAAGTATAACTTATCAATTTCAGTTATTGATATTTTCGAAATAAAATTTAAATGATCAGGTTTTATTTATTAACAGTTTAACAATAAGTTTTTTTTTGGCGACCATTTTATATTATTATCGTTCTCTGAAGAGTGCTTCTTGAAATAAAAATTTATATATATATATATGTGTGTGTGTGTATAATATATATATATATATATATATTTATTTTATGAAATGCATTAACGTACATAAAAATATTACATTTGCTCTGCATAAACGAAATGTGACCGAAACTTAAAACGATCAATACGTATGGTTGCATTCAACTCACTGGTTCAAATAACTTTAATAAATACCTAAATATATATAATTAATTTACGTCAATTTTATGAAAACCGGTGTCGAAATGTAACTAGTAATTATTGTTTGAATCACAGAGGTCACAAAAAGACAGAGTACTGTATAATCTATTGTGAAATATCCGTCCCGAAATCAATTGTAATTACTTTTTTTTCATAACTGAAACAAAAGGTAAGAGGTAAATCTTGAATCAAAAAGTTTTATTGTATAATGGGACCTGATCATATTAAAGGGTTTTCCAAAGCAATTAAAGGTACTTTGTCTTCCGACAGACATTGAGTGTTGGTTTCAAATGAAATAATAATAAAATATATTTTATGGATATTTACAATGTTTTAAATCCACAATTGTCAACAGTACTATTCAGTTTATTGCTGATATACTGAAAGTTTGTTATTATTTACTAATTAAAAGAGGAAAACAATGTAAAAATATATTTATACAAAAATTTATTACTGAAACATGTTACGACACAAAACATGAATCTCCTCGAAATACAATGCAGTTTCGGCTCATAACTTTTATCGGTCATAACAACTGTTTATATCACATTGTATCATATGCAAACATATAATTGACAATTGTTGTATTTAAATACAGTGTATTTTCATTGAAATATGAATGTAAAAGAAAACGTGTCAATGTAAGAACAACACCTAGTCAAATAAAATGTTGAAAAATAATAAAAAAAAAACAATAAATGTTTATTGTCAAAACTTTTGATGACGTTATTAAGGTTGTAATAAAAATTATTGCATGCTGAAATAAAAACACCAGGAATCAACATGCGGCTTGTCCTACTATCTCAAAAACATTCCATTTGAAATATAAAATAAGTCGTATTGTTGCTTTCTGCTGAGATTTGTAACTATTCATGTAAATAATGAATGTACTATTACATTGTTGTTGTCATTATAAATATAATGTATTAATAAGTGTTTATCATTCTTTATTGCTGTGTAGAAATTTCAGTTTGTTTAAAAAAGAATCAGGAATTATAATGTATTTTCCTTTTAATCAAATTATTTAAAATATAAATAAAATGTATGGAAGAATAACTCAGAGGTTAATCTTTATGTAACTAAATTTCGATTGTTTTAATAAACACCATGAATATATTTAATTTCACCAATTAATTCTTTCTTCACTGCACAAAACACTAAAATTTTTTCCGGATGCAAATGTTCATAATCATTATTTTTAATTGTTGCTTCAGTGAATTTCGATAGCTATGCCATCGTCTATAGAGCATCAAAGTACTGAAAAATGTATCTAGCAGTATGTCTTTTTGTCGTTTATTATTAAGAAAAATCATTTTTGAGTATACAAAATTATTCATACATTAAAAATTCCAAAGAGTGAATTTGGGTGAAAACGGACATACTGATTGACTTCTGAATGATTATATAAAAAATAAGAATACATACAGACACCTTATTAACTATTATAAACACAAATAATATTTATCGATTTAAAACAAGTTTAATATTGAAAAATCAATGAAACCACTAACAAATTAAGTACGAAAAACAGTCAAAAGATTGTTTTAAAACGGTATTTGAAAGTGACTGAAAACCGAACGTAACCAAAATTTAATATTGTATTTAAAGACATCAAATGTATATTTTAAATGGACCATAAAATAATAATAATAAAAACGTTAAAACAATTTTAATAATATTTTTTGTTAATTTTTCTATCGATTTACAAAATTAAAATTTAAATACCTGTCAAGAATATTCAAGTATCCACAAATATATTTCAGCCGTCCAATATGTCAATTCATTCATCTGAAATAAAAATACTCAATGTTTACAAATTTTCTGACGGACTTCTTTAATAATAATGTTTACTTACAGTATTTAATATTTGTTTATTCAAATACGTGATATGAAAATCTTACGAAAACACATTCACTGCATCTTGAAATACAAAACATGTTATCCGCGTAGGAATACTTTAGGAACAGTAAAGCACACTCAAATAGATTCATGCTCTTTATTTTCGTGAAACACCATAATATTCATAGATTCAATATCGCGATAAAATCAATAATACATTGAACGGCAGACATGTCCGTTAAGATTAATGATTATTGAGCACATTTAAACAAAACAGAACATTTTTATTCTTATGGATTACTTAACCTACAACATTAAAAAAAAAACATATCTAAAACTATACAAAATTAAACTATTATTAATGTTCAATCAGTCTCAGGTTTCAAAAAAGTATGTTTAACATATAAACAATCTGTATTTTTTGAAACCTGACACGGAAATTCTCAAAGGCAAGTATTATTATACTAACTTTGCTTCCTACGATGAAATAATTATAAATAAGTACCATACAGATGTACGCAGTGAATTTTCACTTGAGTGTTCAATTTTCTTGTGTATAAACATTAAATTTGCATTTGTTTTTTGAATTAATTTTTTATGATCATTAATACATTTCCAGTTAAATATATCCGATATTTTCATAAAAATCGATCTGATTCACTTTCACTTCATGTATATTATTATTTATTGTCTTCTTTTGTTTAAGAAAAAACAGGAATCAATTGTTTTATTCGAATTGTTTACAAACTTTTAAAAATGCGCGCTCAACGCTAATTCTTTAATTCGATTTGAATTCTCTGTATTTTTTCTGTAATTGTTGATATTTATATAAAATATATTTTATATACAAAACATATAATTTCCAAAAAAAATCTTAAAGAATAAAAAAATAACCATGAAGATTTTGTAAGTTTTCCTCTTGTACAAGAAAAGGTTATCACTTGACGCACATCTATTTTCTCTTTATACATTTTCGTCTATTATGTAAAATTTTTAACAACAATTTAAAATATAATTAATCTACAATTGTAAAAAAAAACCTAAATATTTTTGGATTGATTCATATAATATTTTGTTGAATTAAAAATACCTTAAATAAATCATGTTTCATGAAAATTTTGTTTGAATTAACTCTCAGTAAATTGTATTAAAATTTTCATCACACGTTTGTCAACAACAACCTTGAGCCTTTTTATGAGCCTATATTAAAAAAGAGTACCAGTCTGATAGTATATTAATTAATAACATTATATTTGTGTTTTCTCCAATCTTGTTTCCTGATTTAATGAATTATTAAAGAGAGGTTTGTTGGAAGTGAATATTAAATAAATATCTAATAAAGAATTGTAATCGTTTTGAGTGCGAGTGAAAGATTATTCAGAAATACTATTATTTTTTTTTATAATTACGTGTTTTCAAATAATGTTATTTTATAAAAAAAACACCGTATAATATATAAAAGGTACGAATATTATTATTAGAATTATTTTAAACTGGCTAAAATATGTAATGTAATATCGAATGGATAATAATTCGACAAAAAAGCAATGTTACTTTTTTAGAAAGTTATGTTCGATTAAAAGTGAATAATTACTTTTCTTTTTCTTTCATTTATACACTATGAATATATATATATATATATATATATATATATACATACTATATTGTTAATATAAATGAAGTATAACAAATGTGTATAGTTTCTAAATTTTATCTCTAATAACCTTTCGAAATATAAACATTGAAACTGTTTCTCAAAACTTGTAAGTTCAACAAGTAAAAGCATGTAAAAAAAATACTATATATAAAATCACAGTATGTTATTTTCTTAAAAAAAACTGGTCAAACAAATAAAAAAAATCGTGGACTAAATCAGGAAACAAGTGTTTCTACAAAAAAAAATACGCACGTAACAACGAGAATACCACGTAATTGTTTTAAATTAAATAGAAAAAAATCTATTTATCCTCGTTTATACCGCAAAACTAATAAACTTATGATTAAGAATAAAGCTATCCACGCTATCGTGGCGAGGAAACCGTGGTATACGTCCGGTTCCCAAATCTCCCATCCTCTGGTGAGCATCGCTCGTAACGACGTTGTGGCTAGTGTGAGCGGAAGGCATATCGAAATGTATCGAAGGACGAGTGGCATGCCTTCGATGGGCCAGATCACGCCGCTGAGTAACAGCGTCGGATAGAAACTGCCGAGCGCGAGCTGGATGGCGTTTCGTTCCAGTTCGCAGATCGCCGAGATGACGAAACCGAAACACATGCCGCAAAGACCTTGCAGGATGGTAAGAACGATGACCCACCCGATGTCGCCTTTACATTCGACACCGAACACAAGGATCATGAATATAAGCACGAGGGCTGTCTGGCCGCACATCACCACGAATTGGGTGACCACGTGTGAAAACAGGATCTCTCCAGGTGTTACGCCTGTGATAATACAAAGAATTAGCATTAAAAATTGAAAGGAATGCAAGTATAAAAGATCTGTTAAATAACACATCTCAGTTTCAAACTGGCTTATTGGCTGTGTTTTAGATTCATTTGTTAAACTGTCAGTATCCTCTTAATAGTCTTGGCCCCATTGAATCACCTGCGTAATATTCTGTTATAACTAATTTGAATTATTTGCAGGTAATTTTCTTGTGGATAAGCCAACGCATTTTATATAGTGGTAAACGAACTAGTAGTAGTACAACGGAAATGAAAGAAATTCAGACATATTTAACTAATAATAGAATGTTTATAAATGATTATTGATCATTTTTGCTTGTTACTTGTGTAATGTATCCACACATTTTGTTATTGAAATAAATCCTCAAAAAGTACAAAAAAAACAGCGTCTTTCAATGCACCTCCTAATAAATAAGATTAGTTTTTTATCTTGTGAAATTGTAAACAATTTTGATTCTTTCGTCAGATTTTTCTATATCTTGGCGTCCGAGGATGACAGTATCACCATCGAAAAAAGAATTATAGACTTTTACAAATATAAATAAATCTGAATACTCACCGGCAACCCACGATCTGTCCAACAACCCTTCAGTTCTTTCAATGATAAGTGCTGAAGATGTTAACGCCACCGCCAAGAAAAATACGATACTGTAATACAAAAATTTAAATTACTACGGATTTCAGTTTCATTCTTCAAAATCGCAAACACCATCCAGTTTTTTAATATTAAATATCTAACGATTATATCAAAATATTATAATGATTACTTGATTGAATGTTTTATATTTCGATATAAGAACATTTGATAATATCTGAGGTATTAATTTATTTATGGAGATTATGAACGCTACCTGACATTATTAATATCAGGTAGAGTTACAGCCATGAAACCTATAACGAATTACTCATAGGCAATCATTATCCTAATTAATTTTAAACGTTATTTAATTAAACATTGAAACATACGTTAAAATAACACCAGGCGCGACGAAATCCGTGAATGATGGATCGCTGGATCCATAAATAGGATCCTTGAATTGAATAGGAACGTCGGCGACTTTAGGATTTTGATCGCAGCTCGATAGCAGGCTTTGTGCAAAATCACGATACGAATATTGTAGATCGCGGTTTAACATCAAACCGATTTGCTGATCTGTAATTAAAAATTAGATAAATAAAATATTTTTTAGAAAAAAGATTTAACAAAAATTAAATAGTTTATACGTCGAATACTTTTTTAATACAAAGTCTGTTCAAAAAGGTCTCAAAAAGATGTATTTACAAGCATGTAGTGATTTTATCGATGACTCCCATTTGACTTTCACAAATGACTGTGATTAGAAAAACAATTATAAAAAGTGTTCCAAACGTAAAAAAAAAACAATTTGCAGTGTTAATTTTGATAATGATTACTTCGTTTGGGATTGTATTGAATTAAAAAAATATTTTTTTAATTCTACATTATATTTCATCTGTTCGGGAACTTCTATAACAGACCTTGTACATATGGCAAATTTACAGTTTTTAGCCTCTTAAAACATCTATAGAACAAAATGCAAATAAAACATCCACACATTTCTTTACTTCTTCAAAAGTCAAACACCTGTATAGTGGTTTTTTATAATATAGTTTATTTTTATATTCATAGTTTCTTTTTCATGTCTTTCATGTCACTTTAAGTATTGAACATATATGCATACTCTTTGAAATATTTCTTATGAATGTAACATTATCTTTAATACTTCTGGCTTTATTTATAGTTAAGAAAATAAAAAGAATGAACAGTTGATTCTTAAATAAAATTATTGATCATTTTTGATCGTTGCTTACTGCGCATTTTGATATCAAAATCGTCATCCTCAAAATGCCAACGTACAAAAAAATATCTTAAAAATAAAGATGGTTTTAAAAGTCTGAATATTTTTTACTTTTATTCAACAAAGATTATCTTTATGGTCCAGGATGAGAATTATATGGAAAATAATCGAACAGTTATATCCTCGGAAAAGTTATAGCAGAATAATATAGATTTTTTGTACCTCAACGCTCTGAGGATGATGACATAGGCATTAAAATGCGAATGAGCAACAATCAATACTCATCTATTAAATATTTTTAACTCAAAAATATTTTTGTGGTATGTGGGATGAGAAAAATTCATTTATGCGAATATTTTTGAGGTACGACACAATCATTTAATCAATTCTAATTCACGAAAATGTTTTTATTTTATCTGAATAATCTACCTATGATACTTATACTTTCGTGATGAGTTACGATTTGAATAAAAATCACATAAAAGTAATTTATGTTAAAATAACTAACGAACAATAAAATGTTATATGTTTGAACGGAAATAAATTTTATATTGTAGTAATATGTGATAATTATTATAACTATGTTAAATTCAAAGTACGTATGAATAATTAATGGAAATAAAACATTTATTGTACTGTTCATTTTATTACTCTTCTAACATTGAAAAATTTTAATAATATCAATATTTGATTTAAATTCAAAGAAAGATCAATAAAGATTGACATCTTTGATATAAAATCTGGAACTAATAAAAGTGAATTAATTTGAAAATATTAATTCGATCCACAACTTAAAATGATTTATGGCTCATCTATATTATGAATATTTTCAAGGTGTGTATAGTTCTTAGAAGAGCACTGGAGATGAATAAAAGATAGGACTTAATAAAATTTGTAAAATTGTTTTCCGTAGTCTGGAATTTATGATTGTTTTTCATTGCCTTCTCTTTTATGCTCTATTCATTGCATAACTTCGAAGAAATTAAAGATATGAAATCATAAAAATGTTTTCATAAATAAAAAAGTTCCGATCAAACATGTTCAGTACAAGATCGTTGCTTATGTGTATTTCAATGAGCCTTTTCTCTACCGCTGTAAGAAAGGTGGTATGGCTATCGAAATGATCATAAGATACAATCAAAAGTAATTAGCAATCATTTATTAAACATTTTAGATCAGAAAAAAAATTGTAGTTTATGAAAAGAGACAAAAATACATTTATAAAAGTGAATTTGGCCACAATACCGGAACTGTATTGTGTATTAATACATTTGAATATTTATTAAAGTGTTGATTTTCTCTAATATTACAAAGAAGCAAATTTATTAGTTACTAATTTTTTTAATTTGTACACAAAACAAAAAATTAAGAATGACTAAATCGGTTTTCATATGGATTTTATCATATTATTCGTTCTTATTTCCAGGTCGATGCAGGTTGAAAAAAGGATTTTATTGGATGTTTCGGAGATGAAGTCGTATAAACGTATAGACTTACAAATTCAACATTTTTTGGACTTTAGAGTGTTGACCATAGATTTAATAAATATAGAATAATAATACCGTATATAGTACTTATACTTTTTTCTAAATAGAATAGGTAACGCTTAATGTGATTTGACACTCTCTCTCTCTTTCTCTCTCTCTCTCTCTCTCTATATATATATATATAATACCCATGTGATATATAGTACTTTTAGAAACCACTAATTAGAAAGAATAAAAAATTGAAATAAAAAATGTTAACAATCATCGACGCTAAACCCCTAAAAATTTATTCATTGGAATTAAAAAAAAAAACTTACTTGACATATCGAGCCAGACCCGAATCTCCGACTGGTCGAGTGTCTCATCATCAGCGTCTCTGCCCAAGACCATTCTAGCAACAAGCGCGTCCGTGAAATTCTCCGTGAAATACACAGCGCCCCACGCTTCACCTGCTTTGACGGCGGCTATTGCTGACTCCGGATCCGGATAATACTCTTTTATAATCGTCTCGTTTCGAAAATGTTTCAGGTACCGACAACTGAGATTCGTGAAACTACATCCTAAGTTATGCGGACAATCTAAATACGTGTAGTTCGTGTAATTCATTTCATGATTCACTATGGCCAGTTTCAGTCCGGTCGGGTCGCGACCGATCGCCATGCAGAACAGAATTACTTGCATAACGGGTAAAGCGAAAATAAATAACATAACGCCGACGTTTCTCCACATACGAAGGAAGTTCTTCACGAGCAATGCTCGCAGTTTGCCTCTCGACGTCATGTGTAAGAAGTCGTCGCAGGAACAGTCTTTGCATTCGACACTCATGTCTGATTTTCCGGGTGGTTTGCCGTTTATCTGAAAATTGAAATCAAACAAATAAATATTGGATTTTGTGCAGTTTTTGCTAGCACAATACGATTCTGACATTGGCTAAATTCTGTTTAATAAATGAATTCTTTTTTCCAAAAAAACTGTTTTGATCAAAAGTGTTTAAAAATCAATATTAATCATTATTAATTGTTTGTATGGCAACAATCAATAATAGTTAATTGAACATTTTTTTGACTAGAATTTTTTGTTTGTAGGTTGAGAAGAGAATTCATGGATAATCTTTTGTGATATTTAGAAAATGAAAATTCGTTTATGAAAGTAAATACAGCCACTGAACTAAAAGCTAGTTGTAAAATAATTTTTAAACCATTTTTAATACAAAATAAAAAGTGACATATTCCAAAATATACGATAAAATAAAAATAAAGTAGTATATTTTTAATACCGGAATGAAAATGACTGATAATAATAAATGAAATAATAAATAAAAAATATAGACATTATTATAGATATACTTTATAAAAAAATATTTTCATTATCCTGGTGAATCATTTCAGTATTTATCTGCCATGTTCAGTGCCAGCCCTTCATACATCCTCAAGTAGCTTGTTAATAAACTAAACAGTTTATCACCAAGCTTGGGGATATCTGAAGAGACGAATCTAGTCTTGACAGTCACATATAAACTCTTTTTCCCACCATCACATATGATCGAGGGTTATTATGATTATATAGCATGTTAATGATGAAATTAAAATGTATTTTTAAGAAAAATGTATATATATTTTTTCAATAAAAAACTTACATCTAAATGAGTTCCAATTCCATTCGTATCCGTGATAAGAACTTCTTTACTCTGATGGAAATTAAGCCCTACGACGCCACTCTCCTGTGAAACATAAACGGGATCGTCCTTCCGGTGCCAGTTCAACGCACCGATACTCATATTGTTTCCAATATTCAGTTCGGTGACCGCGTTCGTCTGTCCCTGCTTCCTCGACAATTTCAAGAACACTTCCTCTAAAGACTGACAGTTGTACATCTGAAGTAAAACCTGTGGCGACTCTTCAGCCAGCAAATGTCCACTCCTCATCAAACCGATACTGTGTGCCTGTCGTGCTTCCTCGATGTAATGTGTCGTGATGATGACAGTCTTATTACCGTCTTTTGTGATCTGTACGAGATGATTCCATATACTTTGTCTGAGAAGTGGATCAACGCCGACGGTCGGTTCGTCGAGAATCAACAGTTCCGGATCGTGCATCAGCGCAACAGCGAAAGAGACTCTCCGTTGCTGACCTCCACTCAAGTTCTTCACGAGACGATTTTGACTCGGTAGATCGAGGAAATTCAACAGAAACTGTAAGCGGTCGTTGATTTCCGACGTACCCATGCCGAAGATCCAACCGAAGTACATCATCGTTTCTTTGATCGAGAATTCGCCGTACAGTGCTATTTCTTGGGGCATGTAACCGACACGTTTTCCAGGAACGCCTGAACCTTTCGTGCCTGGTTTTCCACCCAGTACCCATATTTCTCCGGTGTTTAAACGTCTTCGCCCAACAATGCACGAGAGTAGTGTTGTTTTTCCGCAGCCAGAAGCACCCAGAAGACCATAACTGGAATCAAAATAATAATTTTTATTTTACTATATGGCAATTCGAATCGGTGATGTTCGTTATACTTAAAGATTTCATATCTTAGGAACTATTTATTGAATTAAAATTCTTATTTACAAATTTTATGAAGAAAAATACACTTGATTTTTTTTTTGCTATTTAGGAATAATATTCAACGACCAGAGAATATTGAAAAATGAAATTATAATTCGATTATATCAAAGGAAGAAATTATTTAGATAATTCATTCCATTCTTTGGAATACATATATAAAAAATACACAAAGCATTAATGAACAGTGTTTTAATGTATAACAGTTGGATATAAGTAATGAAAATGAAAAATAAATAAATGGTAAAAGCGTTGAATATAGAATATCTGAGAAATGTAACAATAAAATCTCCAAAAAATAAATTGCGCAGCGAAGTCCTTAAAGAAAAACATGCACACATAAAAGAATGAGTTATACACAGAATTGAAATTACTAATTATTAAAATAATATCGTTTTTAAAAAGAGTTTTAAATTTTTCGCTATATAACACAAATTCTAAACATGTGCGCGTTGTGGCAAACCATGAATGAATAAAATTTACATATGAATTAAGATCTTACAAAAAACGTTATAAAACTTATTACTAACATTTGTAAAGAGATTATGTCAAAAAACTACTATGCATATGATTTTTATGAAGCCTTCACACACCTAATGGTGATATTAAAGACATTAAATATAAATATAATTAATTGTAGTATAAACAAATCACTGTGCAGGTGTTTGGTTTTCGAACAAGGTAAAAAATTTACATTTTGTTTTATAGAAGTGTTAAGTTTTGTTTTATAAAGAGGTTAAAATTGATATTTGTCGAATGTTCGATAAAATAAATAACTTTTTTTATAACAAAAGGTGTTATTATTTGAAATTCTTCGAATACATGACTTTTTAAATAACATTTTTATGTCCTTCAGCCAGTCATACAGCCCACAAAGTATGCTTTATTGCATCATTGCTGATTAGAAGTGTCTTCAAGTATTACGAATGTGATTATCTGACAATTACGGAGATTGAGGTGTTTATAATTCAAGATGGTTTTTAGATACATAATTAAATATACTAGAGGAAAGAATCATAAATAAGTTCGTAGATGTCTCTAAATAAAATCAATCAATAATAGATATAAGTTTTTATTTGCAATAGAAGAGATTTGATGTAATAAATATTCAAAATAGATAAGTTTACTTTGTGTGTTAATATCAGAGCTATATTTAAATGTATGTCCGTGTCTGATATACATAAGATATTTTTGTCTTAAAATAATGCAGTTTCATTGTACAATACATACACAAACAGACGTGTATATATATATATATATATATATATATATATATATGTATATAAATATAATTTTCTCATTAAATGCGCAAGTCACTATTCTTGCAATTATTAGTTCATTCTAAGAAACAAATTATTTGGCTAGTTTTGATAGTGAAGAAATTAATGCTTATTTATAATATAAAAATAGTATTGAATGCAATGTGTGTTTCTTTTTATGTATAAATCTTAAGTATCGTTGCCAATTTTTAATTGAAAGCGTTTTAATTTAAGAATGAAACTAATTAAATATTAAACAATAACGATTGATCTTTAATCGATGTATTGTTTACGAAATACGGACAATGAGGAATTGATATTTGCGAATGTTGAACAATGAGTGAGCATTTCGAACTTGAGAAAGATTGCATTCGTAGATTGAATGTTCAGATTTAAGAAGTATGACGAGATAATTGACAATGAAAGTTTGTTTAAGGGAATTATGAATATGGAGTACGAAATAAAAGATGTTTTTGAAAAAAAATACAAAAGGACCTTAATATTACAGACCGATACAACATTTAATGATTTATTAATCCTTGCATAACTCGGTACGTCTTTAACGCGGTTTCACTTTAACACGGTTAGAGAATTGCGGCAACCCTCGTATAAACACGGTACTTTTACCACACGGTTTGAAAACTGCTAGGAAAGATAGGTTCTAATAATATTTCTATTGGAGATATTCAAAAATTACTGATAGAAGAAGAGGCTGATGAAGTAGATTTAGTTGAAATGGTGTCTGAGCTAAACAAAATCAGTTCAGAGAATCATTAACACAGGTGAAAATTCTGAAGTTCAAATTTTTACCCTAAAAAGCATACAAGAATTCATAAATTTACCGAACAACTGGAATTCTATTTTTAGAATACAGATCCATCTGCTGAAAGAAGCGTAAAATTCGAAACAGAACTTCAATAGTTTGACTCCGCAGTACAAAATTTATAAAGATCTGTCAAGAAAAAACAACTAAATTAAAATAACAGATCTTTTGACAAAAGCACAACATAAAAATTTAGATGATGCAGAAGAAAGTTCTGAAGATGAGGATATTTTGGAACAAAGAACACGCGTTTTTTTAATCGTGCTGAGCAACGATGAAGAAGAAGAAAATAACCTGCATTATTTAATATTAATGTATAATACGTTAGATCAATTATTAGTTTCAACTGTTAGTTTTTGGAATCTAACCCTGTTTTTTGTATTAGTTCTTAGTCTCATATAACACAATGCTGCATAACATGACATTTTTAGGAACAAATGAATAAATGTATGAGTGGTACGTGAATAACAATCGACACGCGAATCGGGATCGTCCATTTTCGTTTTCATTTTAGAAAAACAAAAAAGGTCGTAGAGGGATTCGTGTCGTTTTTTTTTTAAAAAAAATTCGTTTGGATTTGATTCACCCACATGTGTTCTATATTGTATATAACCACCGTGTTATATGGGGGTTTCCTGTGGTTGTGAGCTAACAATAAAGGAGATAACATGTTAAAAAACTTAAATGCTATTTTCAGGAGGTCGAATATATTAATGAATACACTTTGTTATATTTTTATTAATATTAAATTTTTAGTTCCAAAAATTCTACGAAGAGCCATCGAATATGTAGATAAGTGGGTTTGAAGTGTATGTATTATAATATTATTATTCAACAATTGATTATCACCCATAACCGACATTATAAATGTTTCGATTGCTTTATTTAACCAGATACAAAAAGACTGGAAACAAATTGCTCATTGTTTCCATTCAACTCGATTACTTCGCATTAACATACGTACATACATACATACATCAAGCTAGTATAAAAATAACTCCTCGGCTGTGTATGTGTCGAATACCGTAATAGAACATCGAATGAAACAATGCCATATGCACGCGAATGTTTTTAATTGTCACATTAAATTTTATATTGACAGACGATACGCTACATTAATAACGCTATAAACCTTCTCGGAGACGTCTCCGGTGCTATTTTTTTCTCTCGTCTCCTTCGATTAATGGCATATTTATGCGTATCCAAGTTGGCAACACTTCATTTCAAGTGTTTGGTTAGTCATCGTCGATCATTCGAATCTCATACAGGCGAGCTGAATTTAAATTCGCTGAAATTATTTCGTTAAGTGCCACATATGACCTTATACGAGGTTGTTGAGCCTCTTTCATAATTGGTTATGATAATAATCATAACTTTATTGTTCAGATAGGTGATGTGACGAGTTCGAATCGTTGAATTATAGAGGCACAAAAAGCTAAATCGAATAAATAAAAAAAAATTATTTAGATGCAGTTTTCAGGACTGCATGAATTTTCAGAAAGAACTTACAAGATCTGATCAAAAATCAGCTTTTTCCGTGCCTCATGATGATGGTATAGAACAATCATATTCGAAAATGATCAACATTTGTGATCAAGAAATATTTTATCCTCTATAGAGCCGAAAATGCTCATTTATTTGTGAATATGAATTCAGGAAGTGTCAGTGTTGTGATAAATCTCACAAGTTCAGCAAACATCGAACAAAAATAAATACAGCTTTGTACAGAAATTATAAACAAAGACTAGGAAAAATAATAATAAAAGATCAAGGCTCGATGCATTTCCACGAGAAAACAATTATCTCGATGTATGTTTAATGAAATTAAATACGTACGTTATTTTTCAAATAAATAAATAAATAAAATCATTAAAGACAATGTAAAAATGCAGAACACGTGCATATAAGTTCTTATAAATATTTTTTTTAAATGCAGCATGACCTTACTAATCGTATTTTATGAATATATAATGTGCTGAAAGGTATTATTTATAAAATAATAAGCCTATTAGTTATAAAACAAAATAAATATGTAATAACAGAGCATTATATAGACGTATTAAATTATTAGAATGTCATTTCTTATATATGTATTTTAACTAAAGAGTTTCTGTTTTTGTAGCTATTAAGAAACATGTCATTTGAATATAGATTGATAAATAAAATGTATAATTACTTTTATTTTAATTAATTGCTATGATTTATTATAAATTCATATTGTTGTCATATTTACAATTATAATTTGATATAGTGGATAGATTCAATATATCTTTGGCATTTTTGAAACAAAAAAAGGAGTGGGAACAATTTCGCAATTTTTTTTTGTTTTGTGGAAACAATTTTTTAAAATTCGTTCACAAAATGGTGAATTCAAGAAACATTTTTTACGATATAGTAATTTTGAAAAACAGGGATAGACTTGTGTTCAGCGTATTTAAGAAACGAACAATATTGGATCACCAAAGTTTCTGTCTTCCACTGTGGAGAATAGAACTTCCAGTTATTCTGTTTTAAAATTATTACGTTTGAAATTATAAATAAATTTCTAGTGAAAAATGTGTTTTTTGATTTTGTTTTCAAATTGGAATAAAAAGAAATGAAAAGAAATCACATTGTCTTAATAGCATTTTTTTGGATCACCTGAGGTTCTATTATCTATAACTAGTTTCAGGATGCATGCCATTCTAGGTACATGTGTAGATATATCTAAAGAAGGCACACGGTACAAAACTAGGAGTGAAGAACAGAAATTCATGTCATTCAAAAGGATGTACGTCATCAAGATGATGCATCAATGGGACCACAGGTATAAAAATATCCAAATACAATTTTAAAATAATTGATAAAGATTATGTACGCACTCATTTACTTTGATGTGCCATGGTGTGGGTACTATTAAGGAACGTACGATGCAATCGTGGTTCCAAAAAATTCGTAGTGCAGACGAGAGGCTTGAAGATGAAGAAGGTCGTGGGTGTCCTTCTTCAGTTCATAATGACCAACTGAGGCCATTAGTTGAATCAAAACCACACACAATTCGAGAGCTTACATAAAATTAGCCTTTAGTTATCCAATAGTTCTGGACCACAAATGGAAAAATGTATATGAATTTAAAGGCCATAAACCACAATTATTTTTCTACCAACCTAATGAAAGTAAAGTGACTAAGAGTGTGCGCAAGAGATTAAAAAGTTTCTTCCAGGACTGAATACAAAACCTCACTAAATACATAGAAATTAGGGTAGATGATGTAGAAAAATTGATCTTAATAAAAAGCATGTATTCATAATAAAAGTGTTTACTTCTTAAATCTCCCTTATCTTAGATTTCCTCTTGTAGATCCATTAGCGAATTTAATGAAATATTATTTTGTTTCTTTAAGAGTCAAAACAAATACAGATCGATTAATGATCAATGTTTTGAAATGATTTTAAAAGAGAATAATCTGTATAAAAAGTGATTACAAACTTGATTACATCGAATATATACATAAAAAAAGCGAAATATAAAACTTACATAGTTCCTTTCGCGACGGTCATGTTCAGGTTACTGAGCACATGATTGGGATTCTTGTTCGAGCCGTAATGTTTGAACGCGTGCCGTACGCAAACAGCCTGTTGACGTTTCGTCCAAATGGTCGATTGTTGGTTCTGAAGTGTCGGCCTGTTTGCTGCTTCAACGACAGCAGTTACAGTTGGAATTGGAGCACCGAGCACGTCGGGAGGACCTCGATTAGGGCCTCCACCGTCGCCAGACTCTGCGTCGACGTCGGTAGGTGCTACGGCCATAGTGCCGTTACTTTCCCTGCAAGAAACAAAAACATACATTGTAATTTTGTTCACACTATAAAGATATGTGGCAATGAGTTGCGATTTGCGATTAATTAAAATCAAGGTCTATTGGGATATTTATTATTTAGATTTTTTTTTGTAGTTCTATTTGTTAGTTCAGTTCTATTATTTATTTTAAATAAACGAATGATTGAAGTAGTGCGTTTTAAAATTTCAAGTTCCAATATTGATTTCTCTACTTCTCGTGTATCAAAATTTCAAACAATTTCATAAATTATTTTTTCACTCCATAAATTACAAACAGTTTTCTGATCAAAAATGAATACTAAATCATTATTAATAATTTTTGATTGTTGCTTATTCGTATTTCGATGGCAATGGCATAGTTTATGAGATGAAAAAAGTATTGTTTATGAAACTAATAAAAGATATTTCAGAAAATAAATAAGATTAATTCTCTAACTTGTGAAATAGTAAACAATGTGTGTTGCACACAAATTTATACAGTGTTTTACTTCTATATTTAGTATGAGGTTAAATCAAAGAGCGTCAGTCTGAATTAAATGAATGATGAAAGAATAGATGCATTTTGCTTGAAGGACAATAAACAGAGAAGTTAGTTTTCATAAAATAATTCTTTTTCAGCTCTCTAAGCATAAATTCTTTTTCTGGTTATTCATTGTTTAGAAAATGTGTCTATTACTGTGATCCTGCCCGCTGTTTGGAATGAATTTATATACGTTTCTATTACTTGTTTCTTTCTCTACGTGCTAAAGATATTCTGTGTTATTTGAAAGATATTTGAAACATTTATTTAGATTCTTCTATATTTTAGCTTTCTAAATATGATTGTATCGCTATCGAAATCCAAACTGTTAGTTTTAAATAGATAGGATATAAATTAAAAACGTTTATAAGTAGAACATAAATCAGATTTAAAACTAGTCTTCAAAAATCCGCCTGACGATGGCACACGTCCCGAAACTAGTAGTTTACTAGCCAGTAGACTAGTAGTTCAGTATCGAAACTAATTTAGCAATTTACAGACATTGAGCTAATTCATAAAAGACGAAGGCTACCAGCACAACATACTTTATCTTTATTTAATCCAATTATTACGATACGATTACAATTTTTCTATCACTATCAGGTGAATATTTTTTTGTTATTCATGAAAAACTTTTACAACTTTATAAAGCACAAAAATAGATTGTCGCCTGTCTATAGGACATTTCATCTTTGATAATTTCATAAAAAAAATGCGTTCAACATTACGATATTAATACCAACACTAGATAGGTATTATTAAAAAGTATCATTAAAAATTCAAATATTAAAAAAAAACATTACTGATGCTTTTTCTGTTAACCTACTTCTGAAAACAGTTTCGATTATTATAAAATTAAATGTTTTCTGAAACCGGTTTATTAAATTTCATCACATTGGGAAGTAAGAGGTTAGTAGCTGATGAAGGAGAACAAAAATCAAGTTTTTTTTTAAGTCGGATATGCGGAGATAATAACGTGTAAATTAAAAAGCACTTCGAGCATTGTTTGTAACGCAATGGGATTTTATCTCACATGTAGTATAAAAAATACTATTTTGTTCTGTTATATAAAAGTAGTCCTTTTAACTGAATGTGTGTGCATTGACAATATGTATATATATATATATATATATATATATATATATATATATATATATATATGTCGTTAGGAGAAAATCATTCTGGACGGAAAAGTGTCTGTTTTTAAATTTACGTATGTTTATTAATTTAGTATAATTCGTTGGAGATGATTTGACTCGATTCATGGACTTTAGTTACATGATACGGGGTTTTTTCATTGAAAAAAAAACATGTGTAATGACATGATGTTTATTTTTTTTACGTTTCATCAATGGATGAATGAATATTTATCAATTTAAATTTCCTCAATTATTTTGTAAATGTTAGGTATATCAACAGTTATATTAAACTAGCTTTGTTATGCATCTACAGAACCCTTCTATAGATCTTTTCAGCACTCGTATCATGATTTAACATTCTTATCTCTCAATTTATTTACATTTTTCATTTTAGTAATTTTTATCGATTCGGAATTATATCATTTTATCTTTGATTTGAATTTTTAGAACGAATACAATTTGAATATTTCTCTATACGTGAAATTTATGAATTGGAATATGAAATTTGACTTTCAAAAGTGATTTTTTTAAGAATAATTCGAAATAAGTACAGTAACTGCATTAAAGAAAGTATTTTTTGAAGATATTTTATTAATATTTAAAAAAATGTATTTTAAGTTTATATATTGATATATAAAATATTTTTTTAAGAAATGTTATTCATTATATTTAATTATTTTGTTATTCATTATACATTTTTTTTAAAAAAAATACAGTTTTGACACTATGGATAAATTCTCTTTCACAATTGATTTCTACCCCACAAGTACTTAATTTTTAATCAGAAATATTCAATAATCAATAATGATTTATTGATCACTTTTAATCAAAAACATTTTTATAGTTGGTGAGGTGAAAAAATAATTTATTTGTGAAAGATAATACGGGCCCATTTTTTTGATATTCAAAAGTGACAACCGAATAAATCAACAGTAATGCTGTCAACGTTTTCAAAATGAACTCGTCATTCTCTAAATCACTTTTCATTATTTCCAGTTATTACATGCGTTCACTTGTAATTTCACTCGTCGCTTTTGTATTCAAAAATCTGAATTCATGTACCGGATAGTGATAGTAAAATCAAGTCAATCCACACCGAAGTATATTGAGAAATAAGTAATATCAATAGAACGTAATTCAATAAAACTAGGTGCGTGATTACCATATCTAAAATATCACGCTCGGATACATTTATAAAAAGGTAACAGTTTCTTGGTGGATACATGCAGTCGATTACATGGAACAAATATTAAAAATGACAAAAAACTCTTGGTTCTTTTTTCTCTCGTATAGAAGCTGACGTCAATGCTCTTTTACACTTTGTGTATAGACTGGTTTTATTCGGAGCGTTGACGCAAAGGAACATGTCTATAAGAATAACACACGATTCGGATGGATGAACATACCTGTTATCTTACACACTAAGAAATGTAAGTCCGACCTCAACAAGGCCATCCGCAGTATTATAATTCTTAAACACATCGATGAGGTGTATCGACGGTCCCGAAGGCCGATTTAATATGCATGTCTAATTGAGAAACATTTTAAGTGCATTGGTTTGATAATGTTTTCAGTTGTTAATGATTTCGAAAGAAATGGTTCTACGCACAACAAAAACATTCAAATGTATTGTATTAATTGGTTCAGTTAGGGATTTCTTGGGAAATCAATATATACATATTATATATATATATATATATATATATATATATATATATATATATATATATATATATATATATATATATATATATACACCGTATGTATGAACAGCGGAGACAGATATTAAAGAATTACAACTTTTCAGATCAATTCAAACCTAATTCTAAATGCATTAAATATGTGAAGCCAGAATACACCTCTGGTATTGGTTAAATTCATTTTAACAAATGAATTCTTTTACCACCTCACAAACCATAAAAAATGTTTTGATTAAAAAATAATTCAATAAATCATTATTAATTGTTGCTCATGCGCATTTCGATGGCGATGCCATCATCTTATGGCTCTTACTGATGTTAAAAATTATTATATGAACACAAATATTGAATTACACGATTATTATCTTCGGGAATAAACTATTTCACGTTTAAAAAAACTCGAATAGAAAAAAAACTTCAAATATGGCTATCATAAACCATATGGTAAATACTTTCATTATTTGCGGATTAAACACAGTACTAAAACTTATTACATAAAATTATACTTTTCCATGCTATTAAATTTTGACGTAATTCCTAATTAAACATATCTTTAAAAAGTGTTTAATAATGAAGTTTATTTTTCTTATTACAGTGAGACATATATATATATATATATATATATATATATATATATATATATATATATATATATATATATATATATAGAGGTTTAAATTAATTCAGCGCCTTTTTACTGAAAATAAATGTTTACGAAAAAATAAAGCTATATACATATATATATATATATATATATATATATATATATATATATAAACCTTTCTTTAATAGTATTTAAAAAATATAACATTATATTGAGAATTATTTTATTGAAAATAACTGTTAATTCCAGAAAAATAAATTATATATGAAAACAATGTAATAAAGTAAATAGCTTTTTAGTATTTATCAAAACAGTAATAAGAAATAATAATGTAGATATAAATAAGTATATTAATTACTACATGTATTTATTTTTATTTGCAATACGTTTATATAAGAGGAAAGGTTTAATTCTTTTATTGAGCAAAAAACTGCAATCATATTTTTCACTTTGATATCTATACAAAAAAGTACATACATATAGAATTATGTATTATATATATATATAATTATATACTTATTAACATATTGATATTATAATTAATTGTAAACCAATTGTCTATTGAAGAGTTTTTGTGTCGAGTAGGAAACTTACTCTACAGCGACGTGTACAAGTATTGGAAAATAAACAATTACCTTGAGAAAAGATATTAGATTTATATAAATTCTTTTCATATATTTTCAGTAGAGGATGTATTGTTGATTTAAAAATAATCAATTTAAATAACAAACTGACCATGGCCTACAATACTATCCAACGCTACAAAATATTTCTTAATTTGTACAGATTTGTATTTCGGTGAAAAACGGTTTCATAATAAAAAAACGATATAGTATGTCAATGTACATATGTGTATTATACATTCACATATAATACAGACACACATGTATGTATGTGTGTGTTTATATATATATATATATATATATATATATATATATATATATATATATATATATATGACAAATATTCCACCATCAAACTTTTAAAAATTTACAGATTAATGTATAAATACTGATTGTTGTATCCATAGCTAACAATTCTTGGAAAATTCATGTAGAAAATATCTGTTAGTATAATAATGTGTACGGTGCATACTCAAAGGTTAGATTCTTTAATTTATGAATTAAATAATATTTGGAGGTCCATTGTGATTAGAAGAATGTCCTGATATACTGATACAAACTATACGGTTCTGACGCTAGATAAATTCAGTTTAACAATTTGATTATTTTTCTCTCAGTCGACTACAAAAAGTTTTCTGATTAAAAATGTTTAATAAATATTTAATTAATTTCAGACTGCGAATGTATAGAAAAATCTCCTTGACATTCTAATCATAATGACATTGCTATTTACATGCGTATAAGCAACAACGAATAGTTGGTTTGTATTATGGTTTGTGGAATGAAAAAATAGAGTTAATTTGTGAAACTGATATATATATATATATATATATATGTAATTGAAAATTTGTAATTTTTGGAAATATGATCACTCTTTAAAGTTTATCTTGATTTTAAAAAGCATGCACACAGAAGACTGGCGGATAAACAATCATTTTTTTTACAAAATAAAAGCGTTTAAGATTAAAATAAAAGATTTGTCTGTTAGGCAATTTGAATATTAGAACCAGGTTGTTATTTATTTCTAGTGTCCTTAATATAAACCATACCGCACAAGAAATATCACAAGAAACCGATTTTTAGATGTTGTGTAACCAACAACAAATCCCGCTATAAAAACAATAAACGAAATTAAAAATGTATATCAGGAAACTTCAAAAAACTATGTTTCTTTTAAGGATATCGCGTAATTTTTACTGATAGTCAAATACAAAGTTTATGACTTGTTTCCCAAATTATACTTTGTTGTTATGAAGTGTGTGTTGTGTACAATGAAACAATCCGTTTATTATTTCGATAGTAGGTTAGGTAAGTTTAGATCAAGTTAATGTTAGGCTGGACTCAGATTAAAGTCTGATTATAATCCGGTTATAGTCTGGCTAGAATTAGGTTATATTTAAAAAATAATCAAGCCAGAATTAGGTCGGAGTTAAGTCGGTCAGATCAATAATATAAGAAAAATGTTTTTAAGAATTATAAATTAATGTAAAAACAATCGCGAGATGTAAACTTATTTATTACATTTTTTAATAGCACGGTAGGCCGATTAGGTTAAGAAAGGTTCAAGATAATATAGCTTAGGTCAGAATAACATGTTTTTTTAAATGCAAAAACAATAAATAATACTTCAGATATCAAAACAATACAATAATTGATTTCTAAGTGTCGACAACGCTAACTGTGTCGATCAAGAAATGTTAAAGAGATCCGATTTTCAGATGTTTTTTTAAATAAAAATAATATATGAATTTAGAAAAAAAAACACTAATGTAATAAAGTATACTTGATGTATACTCACAGCTTACATTTTATAATTACAGAGGTAAGTCAGGTCATCTACGTGGTTAGATTAGAATATTATAAATAATAGTAAAAATTCCCTGATATCAAATCAACAAAGTTCTTAGTTAATAAATTTTCAATAAATAAAAAATAAACATAACAATTGTATTTATAATAAATTTCTTGAAAGCTTCGATTATCCTGTTTCGTTTAGTCTGGCTAGAATTAGGTTATAGTCAAAAAATAATCAAACCAGAATTAGGTCGGAGTTAAGTCGGTCAGATCAATAATATAAGAAAAATGTTTTTAAGAATTATAAATTAATGTAAAAACAATTGCGAGATGTAAACTTATTTATTACATTTTTTAATAGCACGGTAGGCCGATTAGGTTAAGAGAGGTTCAAGATAATATAGCTTAGGTCAGAATAACATGTTTTTTTAAATGAAAAAAAAAAACAATACTTCAGATATCAAAACAATACAATAATTGATTTCTAAGTGTCGACAATGCTAACTGTGTCGATCAAGAAATGTTAAAGAGATCCGATTTTCAGATGTTTTTTTAAATAAAAATAATATATGAATTTAGAAAAAAAAACACTAATGTAATAAAGTATGCTTGATGTATACTCACAGCTTACATTTTATAATTACAGAGGTAAGTCAGGTCAGGTACATGGTTAGGTTAGTGTGAAGGTAGATTACAATATTATAAACAATAGTAAAAATTCCCTGATATCAAATCAACAAAGTTGTTAGCTAATAAATTTTCAATAAATACAAAATAAATATAACAATTGTATTTATAATAAATTTCTTGAAAGCTTCGATTATCCTGTTTCGTTTCAATAAACACTCTCATTGACATCTGAATTAATAAGAGTACACTTTGAGATCATAATATTTAAAACTAGTTATTTAAAACAGGTCAAAGAGTATTCATAGATTGTTTTATAAAAAAGAACAAATAGTAAAATAATCCCAGCAATTACGATTCGATGACATTTTATACATTGAAGATATTAAATATTCAAATAATCTTTAGTTATCATGAATATTTATATTTAAAAACAAACATGTATAAAAACCCATTAAATCAAGGTTACTATTGAGGTTTTTTATTTGATCGAAAATGATTCATACCGACCATTAGTCAAATCAAGCTAAATTACTTAGAAAAATTATACGATTATCGTAAAAAACACGTCATTGTTTTATTGATATTTAAATACTTAATTCAGTATTTATTTATAATAAATATATGAAAGATATGATTATATATAAAATTTGATGTAAGGAATATTAATCCTTTTTTATGCATATTTTTGATTTTAATACACACATATATATATATAATGTGAATTTCTTTCCTGATTCGATAATTTAAAACAATGTAAACAATTTAATAATAAACCATAATCGAATAAACAATGTGTATGTAATTAGAATATGTTTTAATTTAAAAATATTTATTTTCGGCCTGTCCAGTAATGTATTGTTATTCTTTTTCAATTGTACTGAGTGTCCTCGAAAAATAAACAAACAATTTGTGTTTCTCAACTTTCTCTATAACCGGATGACAATTATTGTTTGATGCAACACATACCACAATTAACGTAACAGTAATTAAATTATCAGTGAAGCATTAACGCAATCAATATCGAAGAACTTTATATACATTTAATAATTCATATATATATATATATATATATATATATATATATATATATATATATATATAGTGTGTGTGTGTTTTAATCTAATAATTTTTAGGTACTTTTTTGTGTATTTTCAATTAAAACTTTTAGAAAAAAAATATAGAAATAAAGGTCAACATTATTCTAAATTAACGTTTTATAATTTTTTTATTGTACTTTCAGTTTGTTTTTTATTTTAATTCTTCGAAAAAAAGTTTATGCTGTTTCGGTCAACTAAATATTACAGTTGAATATTCTATAGATGTTTGAAAAGTCGCACAATTAATTGTTTTTGTTATAATTTGTAATTTGTTTTTGAAATTAAAAATAACTGTTTGAAAAGTAAATACAGACAATTTTATAATTTCTCAGCAGAGAAAATATGAAAAAAATATCAATTATTTGAATTCAAAGTAGTATCAATCTATCAATATCAATTTATTAATATTCGAACGCCATCAAATGCAATAGTGTGTTTCTTGTCGTTGAGGTCACTATTTTTTATTTTTCTTTCGCTGCCGGTTTTCTTTTGACGTTTTCAGGAAGATACACACTCAGGTGTATCCATCTCAAGATGTCGAAAGACGAAATCGGTAATAGAATGAAAAGGAAAAAAATAGTGACTTCAAGAACAAGAAACATTTCTTCAAATCCAGTCATACAGATATGAAACAAATTACAATAATTCTACAATTAATGGAAAATCTTGAAGGTACTGGATTAATGTGAGATTATACAGGTATGGCGAATCTCATCAAACCTGCTTCATGAAAACATCAATTATGTTTCTAGAGGTGTTGCGACAATCTCAGAAAAATCTACCATAAAACGGCTGACTTAATTGTGTATCAAAACAGGCTTAGTCTGGCATATTTTAAAAATGTATTCGTAAAAAATTCAAATGGTTCAAATTATCTAAGAGTGATAAACAACCACATGGAGTATTTGAGACCTATCTTAAGCTTTTCTGATGATAATCGTACGTTTTTGGATAACTTGAGTATGAGTGACGAGACCTACTTATTCGTCAACAAATAAAATTTTCGCTTCTAATATATGAAAAATCCAAGAATAATCTATCAAACACCATTAAATTTGGACCAAATCACCATTTAGTCTGGAATTTCTGGAACTTCACAAACTATAAACGAGTTTGTAACAAAAAAGTCCAGTCAAAATTATTATTTATCATTTTTGTTCATATACATTTCGATCATGATGCCATTATCCTGAAAGCACCAAAGTACAGAAAAATCTTTTGTGTTTTATTGAAAAATACTTATCTATACTTAATCGCTTCGATGATGATGGAATCGCTATCGCAATATGCATAAACAACAACCAAAAATAAATCACTTATTGAACATTTTTGATTACAAAAAGTGTGTGTTTGAGAGATGAAAAAATAATTCATTTGTGAAAGCGAATACAGTTGTGTTGGAACTGAATTGTGATATACAAGACTGTGATGAAAAGTTAAAAAATATATTAAATAAATAACAAAAAAAATAGTACCAAATTATTACTAATAATTTAATTCTTTGTATCTATAGCCTAATCGTAATAGGTATTACAAGTCTATTTGTTTTGAAATATTGATTTATTCCCTCTTCAACATGGAAAAGTATGTTACATGAATAATAGTATATAATTTTATGTAATGATATATACTTGTAGTGATAGTAATTATATATAAATGCAGATATATGTACTATTTTTGTTTTGTAATTATATTACGATATTTAAAATATACTTTCATATAAAGAATATTACTTGCATATTTTAACAATAAATTAATTGAATTATTATAAATATTGTTTTATATAAAATGATTAATAATTCATTATGGTCTTTTTAATTAATTTAAATTAATTTATTTGTGAAATACTTTATCAATGATGAGATCTTCTGAATTAGAAATTGAAATCTGGGTTTCTAATTAAACAAAAATTATCTTATATAATAAAATAAAAAGTATTGAATATAAAATAGACAAAAATCATTTATTGAATATTTTAATTTGTGGTTTATAGGGTGGAAAAGGAATTTATGAAAATAGTAGACTGTAAAGCTAAGATTCAATAATATTATAATAGATAAGAATTTTGCATCCAAACTGCATTGTTTAAAAATAGTTTTTACTCTTCACACACATTTCTAATTAAAATTCTTAATGCTAATTGATCATTGGTTATTTTAATGATGGCTTATATGCATACTATACTATCGTTTTTAGATCGTTGAGGTGGAATTCGATTACAAATGTGTACCAATTGTAAAAATACCGAGAAAGCACGATTAATGTTGGTTACTTGAGATTTAGCGGTGCGTCGACAGCTAAAGCCATTAGTTCCTGGATAAATAAAAAATACTACCGTGAGATGTATCGGTTACATAAAAATCAAGATAAAAATGAACAGAAATTTGAGATAAAAACAATTAGATTTTGTATCAAAACTGAAGTCTTCAGTAAAAATTAAATAATCGTTTTTACAAATTATTTTGTCATCTCATAAACCACAAAAAAATTGTTTGGTCAAAAGTGTTTAATAAATGATTATTGAACGTTGTTGATTGTTGCTTATGCGCATTTCGATGGCGATATTAGCATCATCATCAGAACGTTAAGGTTTAAATATAATAATAAATTAAGGTTTTAATATAATAATAATAATAAATTGTTGAATATTTCAAGTCAGAAAAATGTTTCTAGTTTTCGAGGCGAGTGAAAGATTAATTTATAAAATTTAATTCACCCATAGCTTCAGAACTGTACTGTATAATAATCGTAAGTCAACGATTATTGTCTTCTTCTGATTTAATATTTGTCAACTTTATTTTACTTTCGAAACTCAAAAGTATATCAATGGAAAGGAAATCATCTATCAGATTAAAAAAAATGAACCATGAAAACCGAATAGCCCTGACTGTGATTCGAGACAAGAAAGAAGGACAAGTGTTGTCAAAAGTTTAAAAGACATTGACAGCGTTAGATTCTACTCTAGGTGTGTTTCTTTTATCTTTATTTGCTGAATTAATTAACATGTACAAATGGAACTATGTACGTTTTGTTACAAAAAACAACATTTGAAAAGAAAAAAATAAAATAGATTTTTACAAAATGTAAATTTAAGAACTGATTTTTTTTATTTTGGACATAGAAAAGTCTTAAGATAAATGGTAAAACATTGATTATTTAATATCGATCCTTGTTTATGGAACTTGAAATTCTCGACAGTGCATAAAAGATTCAATTATATCTAAACCATTCAACCATATTTAAGTAAAACTAATATTTAAAATTCTTTTTAAATACACTTCAGATGCAAAAAATTCATATAAATGAAATTAGCATAAATACAAGTCACTCTGCACATGCATATCTCACGTTGTAGAAAGAATTTAGACACAACATTTAATAAAAAATAGAAATATTAAACTGACATAGTCTTGTAGATATGATATCATCAGTAAAATAATCGTAGGAAAAAGAGTAATAAAAATAAATATGAATATTCACACACATGTAATAAAAATGAATGTGATAAAAATTAAAATTAAAAAAAAATCGTACAAAACCTTATTATAATAAACATTAATATCTCAGTATTTTAATGACTTGTAAAATAATGTCTACTTTATGAGAAAATGGATTTCATGGACATGATGTGAATTAATTGGACAAAAATACGAGTCATTCTGCAATACAATGCCCTGATGTGAGTGGGTTTCTAAAATATAAACGTATCAGATTAGAAATGTGAAGTAAAACTTTTTAATGTTATATTGTCATTTTCAAACTTGATGGTTTTTGATAAAATTAAAACTATGGCTAAATTCACTTTCACAAGTGATTTCTTTTTCTATCCCAAAAAGCTTCATATATTTGTCTAATCAAAAATGTTCAATAAATCGTTATTGATAATTTTGGTAACTATTTCGATAGCAATTCCATCATTCATAGAGTGTCAAGGTACAGCAAAGTCTCAATATACAAAAATCTATGGTCTACTATTTTTTCGGTATCTCTTGACCTCTCAATTTGAAAACTACTATGTGTAAAAACTAATTCGGTGTCTATAAATTAAATCAACCTTGACTCTGTTAAAAAAAATAAAATTTTTTCGTAGTTTCAGAATTTTTAAGTGCCAACCTTAATATTACAAAAACGTCATATATCTTGGTGAAGCAGTTGATATAACATCACAAGACTAGTGAACATGATGACGTTCGAAAAGTAGCATACTAGGCATTGCATTCTTTGTGCATTCCAGTTGAAAAAAATGCTACTGAAGTTTCGGGAATAATTTATTCAGCTTTGGAGGCAGGTATTGTGACGTATAAAACATACAAAAAAATGATAAAACAGTGGAAGAAAATGCATTACGTCTTATCAATTCAAAGCAGTCGTCATTTTTTCGACAAGTGATTCATCAGTTACCTGACAGAAAGAGTTAAATTTTATAAAATAATGGGGAATATTTTAAGGACTGAAATGTATTCCATTTTTAAACATTCAGTTTCTATAAAAAAGGCACTGAAAAAATTTATACACCTAATATTAAAAAATCTAGAGAAAGGATTAAATGATATTTAAGTATTTCTTTTTTTAAAAAAATAAAAACTAGATAATTCATTTACAGAAATGAATTGTATTTTTTGTATTCCACAAACAACATTGATTTTTGATTAGAAAAATGTATGAGATTTATAAAAAGAATTCATTTGTGAAACTTAATCTTAAATCTGTTTAAAATTCATCGAAATACAGAGATGACACTCGGATATTTAGAAAATCGTATAGATATCTCGAAATTAGTAAACGGATCACAATGAATCATATAAAAATTCGATTTGCACAATTTCTATACTTCGAAGGTGTGTGAACGTCATCACACCATAAAAAATATAAGTCAAGACATGCATTTTAATTCATTAATATCTAGATGAACAACCCACGAGTTATATGAATACACATTCACACATATTCAAGAAATAATTGCTTTCAGAAGGACATTCGTATAAAATATAAACAAATCACAAGGCGAGTATATTTATAAAACCATATTTCGAAATCGTAATTTCATCCATTTTATTACATTAATTTTTTCAATACGGTACACATTTTCTATATGAAAATAAATAGATTAATCTTATTGAAAGTGAAATATATTACAAAATAGACATGTCAATTATTCTATGAATTCAATCTCTGAAACAGCTTTCAATTCTCGATATTAATAATAAGTAATGTATTGGTCGAAGAGAACGTATTTGCCATCGTTGGATAATTATCAATTCACAAAATGTCACCGTATTGAAAAATAAAATTAACTTACAATACTTTTATTACAATCGATCTTGACCAGTTTTCATTTGACACAATTTGCATGCATATTCGCTCATTCATCATCATATTAAATCTAAGATTCATGTGGGTCACGGTCTGCGAAAAAAACCCGTTTGTCTGTGTAACTATGATTAGACTTAGTGTATTATTCGGCGAAGTGCGAGTTCAACCACCGCCTACGGATCAAATGAGTGATATTTACTTTCGTGTTGCCTTTGTTATGCAAATGCGAAGAAAGTGAATCATACTTCTACCATATAGTACGTTAAATCTACATTGTCTTTATGCAATATCTATATATATATATATATATATATGTGCATATATATATATATATATATATATATATATATATGCACATATATATATATATATGCACATATATATATATATATATATATATATATGCACATATATATATATATATATATATACATATAAGATAAGTCGAAAAGGAAAGGATATTTAAAAAGTAGATAAATTTTCTACATAATTCTCCTAACTTCTACACATTTAGTTCAGTAAATAAACTCCCGATTTTCATCCTAGAAAGAAACTTTTTCGTCAGTTATACGATGATGGAGAAATATTATATCAAATAATGGAGAATATTTTAGAGACTGAAATATATTTCATTTTTCCATAAACATTCGTTTTTTATTAAAAAATGTACGGAATTAATTTGTACACCTAATATGTATATATATATATATATATATATATATAAGTACGTAAAAAAAATCAACAGGTGTAATATAAAAATTCAATACAATTATTTATTGTATGTTCTATATGTTCATACTACACTCGTTACAGTTCAATAAATGCGAATCGATACGGTTTAAACTAGTAGCAAGTTTATATTCATAGTGTTTTTTTTTTGTTGTCTTTCTGTAACTTTTTATATACATAGAGTATACACATAATTGTTTCTGAACATAAAGCATTTTAAAACATGTCAGTTGACAAATAATTGTTTTGGAATAAATCATATCAATATTTATGAAACAAAAAATTTCGCAAATCAGCTTTCTAGAATGGCGCATTCGAATAACATAAAAGTATATTTAATAAAATAATAACAATGTGTTGTAAATAATCTTGCATGTTGAACACGCCGACACTGTACAGTAAACTTGAACCGGACAATTGTAAAAATTCGTTCCGTTTGCGTATATCATTGTCCGTGTGAGACAAATGAACGTTTTGCTGCCGATTCGTTGTTAAATCGCAATTAATGTAATTGTATCGTAATTATCCGCGTTGCAATAAAAATTAAACAATAAATTTAACATCTTTTTGTTCGAGTTTCATGATCATTTGTTGTTTTATTTAATATTCCAGTCTAAATCATGAATTGTTATTGGAATAAATCAGAGATTAATCGTTTTAGTCATCGTTTTGAAATTATTTCAAAAATAGCAATTTTGAAAAATACATTAAAAATATGTCCTTCGAAATAAAGTTACTTTTAACTCATAATATAGATCTGACATTGTAGTTTAGCCAAAGTGCCCGAAACTATATTGTGACAGTGGCGTAGCCAAGCAGTGTTTGGGTGTCCACACACTCCCTAATTGAAAAAATACTTAAAAGTAACCGGGCCTAAGAAGAAATAAAAAAATCTAATCGAGGTTGATTGTGGTTTCAGTAGCGTATACTTAACAATGTATTTGTTTTTATATTTTTTTTTGTAAACAAAGAATTATCCAATTTTCAAATTTTATCAAAATAACACACTATCCTAAAAATCATCGATACGTCATTATAGTGTGACCAATGTCAATGACGAATCCAATCTGAATTAATGAAACTGTTCAAGTTACAACCTGAAAAAAATATCGTCTATCCTATATAATAATATTTGTTTTTTCTTTATAATTATTTTCAGTGGTGTTTTTATACATAAAATTATTCAAGTGTTTCAAGTACATTTTTTATTCTCCTCTTTCTACACACACACACACACACATATATATATATATATATATATATATATATATATATATATATATATGAAAGAGAGAGAGAAATATATAATAATCAATTATTAACCATTTTTAATCGTTGGTTATAAACATTTTGATGAAGAGTACACCATCCTCACAGTATTAAGCTACAGAAAAATCAAACTTTCCTTTAATGAAAAAACAGAAATATCAAATTGTTCTTGTCCTTAAAAATGAAGTTTGTCAGTTAAGTCTTTTAATTAAAACTTGTAAAACTTTTGTTCCACTATTTCGCAGATATTTCTATAAGTTCTGTAAATAAAGAATTAAAATTCTGGATAACTCAGTTTGTAAGTGTTTTAAATTCTCATATTAACATTATAATATATATGTAAATAATAATACTCTGATAACTAAAATATTTTTTTTCTTCTCTAAATTCTTATATTTGTAAGGTTTTAATTTTTTGTTCCTTATTGTCGTTAATTATATAAGGAATTTATTTTCAGATAGTATGTATAAAAAATCAAAAATGATCAATGATCAATTATTGAATATTTATGCGGAGTGAATGAGAAATAAATTTGCGAAAGTGAATTTAGTCAGTTCCAAAATTGCATATTAATAATTATTATTTGAATGTATACTATGGAGTCTTATATAAATCAAATATTACAAATAAAAATAAACACTGACAGTTAATCTTAATAAAAAAAATCGTACACACAATATGAATTTGCAATAAAAATTTCCCTCACTTATATCATTTTTCATTTATGACTCATCTAAAAGCAAATGTGTTCACTGAAATAACATTTAGTAGGATAAATTCCAACATAAAATCATTTAAAAAACATTTCATCATATTTGAATGGTCTAACATAATTTTATTACAAAATGTTCAAGCAAATCGGAATGGATAGACACACTGAATTAAAATAATTTGAAAGTTTATAAAAAAACATAAACTGAAACATTTGCTTAATATTTATCGCTTCTTTATGTTAAAATTTGCACATTTTTTCCTCTCATCAATATTGTAATGCGGATAGAATGTTTCTACACATAATTCATTACTTAATTAAAATGTAATTGTATTGACAAATTGAAATATAATTGCATTCAACTGATATAAATTCAAAAAAAAAATGATTCATATGCAATTACAATGCACTATTTAAAATAAAAATTGAATTATACTAAACTTGTAACTTTTGTGTTTACGCAAACAAAGAAACATTGTGATGTATAAAGAAATGAGCTATTATTAGTTGTTCATTTGCCAATCGACGTTTTTTCCAAAGCAGAAACCGTTTAAATTCCTGAATCATGGAACATGTCTGCATATGTAATGGATATATAATCATTCTATTATTTTTGAAAATTTTCCTCCATAAGGACAGTTTTGATCATATGAACAATACACAGACTGATTAAACATATATATATATATATATATATATATATATATATATATATATATAAATAAATAAGTTCATATAATTTTCTGAATTGAAGATCGAGAAAGAGAATAATATACTTCACAATTTGTCTATCACATATAGAGTGTAAAATATTGTCAACAAATACATATGTAAACATCTAACTGTAAGGGAAAAATTATAGATTTTTATTATTAAGTAGTGTTTAATCTTTATTTAATGTAATATATGCCTATTCTTCATCAGTAATAAAAAAAATTATGCAGTATTGCAGATACAAATTGTTTACTTAAGGAATAAAGAACTTAGTAGAATAACAACTGAGGAAAGTCAGAGAAATTTTGAGCCAAATAGATGTAATCAGATGGATGATAATTATTTTGAAGAATATAGTACTTAATAATGATACATGCACATAAAGAGCAATGGAATAGGTGTTGTCAGAAAGATGAAAGAGGAAAGAAGGACATTAAGAAATATGGCGTTATTATGAACTTAAGAAATTTAACAGAAGTTTAATGGAATAATGTATATAAATGGAGATTTGGTATTAAATAAAAATGATAGACGTTTTATCAACTTCAGATAAATTAAAGTATAGAAAGATTTTTCTGTACCTTAACTGTTATCTACACAGTTATTTATAACTACCTGAAGAGAACATGCGTGTTCAAAACTAATCACAGAAAATAGAGAATTGAATGATCTAAAAAAATAAAGATCTCCAGGACAATAATTCATAGTAACTTAAAATTTGGTACAAATCTTGTTAGTGTTACAACTGATCATTTAATGAACATTTTGTACATATTTTTTTTTGGATTATGAAGTAAGAAAACAATTAATCTATGAAATATGTGTTAAATTTTTCAATCAGATGTTATATATAAGTAAATTAGAATATAAAAAGTAAATACACTATTTAAGAAAAAGTCAATAAGGCGACAATCAGTTTGACATCGATATTACGTATTCATTATGTAGGCGTCGTGCACAGTCAAACGAAAACTAAAGGTCAGAAGTTTTTAACTAGGAGCAACGTTCGATTTTTAACGAGGTCTTAGAAACTGAGAAGGTACAGAAACTGAAACAGATTTCGAATAAAGTATCGTAATAACTATTTATGTTGTAATCATTTATAAACCAATTTTAATAGCATGAATTGAAACAAATATTTATGAAACAGTACGTCAGTTTTACTTTATTATATTTTTATTCGAATTGTGAAATGTGTAGTTTTTATTGAAAGTCTTTTAATAAATGTTTTCATTTTAACAAAACTAACTGCATGATTATCTCTCTCCTTACACACAGACACACATATATATATATATATATACATATATATATATATATATATATATATATATATATATATATATATATATATATGTTAACTAAGTAAATTATTAAGGAATAATCAATTTCTACATAACAATATTCTCAACTCTGACAAATCTTTAAAACTTTCAGTGCTGCAATGGATTTCCCAATAAATGTGCTTTGATAAGATAATTATGTGCATATATATATAATATATATATATATATATATATATATACATACGGTCAAAGATTGTTTTACTACTAAGATTATTTTACTATTAAGATATGTAGATTGGAATTTGTACAAAACCGCAAAACCCACAGTTTGGAGATATGAATTCAAGTTGTTTTACATTAAGAGAAGTTTACATAAAGATCGAAATGCTGAATTATCACTGTTGATGACGATTGTTAAACGAAGGTCAGCTACCCGGTTTAGAGATCATTAAAATACAGGAAATTTGAAACGTACGATAAAATATTTATGTTTTAATTAGTGAAATTGGTAAAAAATACCGGTTTATAAGAAAGAATAATTTTAAATAAAATAGAAAACTTGATTAGATTTATATATATATATATATATATATATATATATATATATATATATATATATATATATATATATATATATATATATATATGTATATGTATATATATATATAAATATGTATAATTTAGAGACAGAGGTGCTTATCTATTTTTCTTGATTTGGAGATCTCTCTCTTCCTCTTTCTATATTTTTTTCGCCCCATTCTTTCTCTCTCTTTTTTGGTTGTTTGTTTCTGTCTTTCTCTTTCTATATATACATATATAACTATTAAATAACTGATTCGACGAGTTTTCTATTTTTTTATAATTTTTTAGTTTACAAAAAAATATAACTATAGAAAAAAGTACATTTTTTAACATATTAAAATTAATTAATTTTTATCTCTCTTGCAAACCATTAAAATTTTGTATAAGCTTCTGTATCCTAAAAGCTGTTTCACACAACTGTGATGTTAGAAATTGGTTAATAATAAGAAACCCTGAATAATGAAATATAGTTGCTATAACACTGCATTGAACTCGTAACTATTGTAATACTCATGTATGAAATATCAGTTGTTATAAGTTTCTTAGATTCAAGTAAGCATTCACTATTGGACGGAAATTATCGTTCATTCCTGATTTGAACAATAATCAATACTTTCGTCCATACAAAATCTATATATCTTAAATATATAATCTAAAATTTAAGAAATCGAGAGATATTTCTATATCTTAGCACTCTTAGAATGATGTTGAAATCTAAATGTGAATTAAAAAAATAATCAAAAACGATTAACAATCATTTATTGGACATGTTTTAATCAGAAAAATTCTTGTGGTCTGTGGGGTGAGAAAAATTCGTTTGTGAAAGTGAAGTTAGCCACTGTACTAGAACTAATTTATAATACCCATTATAAATACAATACTTGATGTATATTTTATAAATGAATGAATAAAATATAATATTATTTTCAAAACGGAAACAAATACTAAATATTACTACATGAAATTATATTATGCATATGCATGTAAATGTATGTGTGTCTACACGTTTACACGAAAACTATTTTATATTTCTTATTATGAGTGAAAATTATAACTCGTTAAATAAATAAAAAAAAACAATTATGCAACGTGTTGTTTAATTAATGTAATATATGGTTTCATTAACACATAACAGTTGTAAGGTATTCAAGTTACTTCATATTATAAATTTAAGTCAGCAATACTAGATGACATGACATAACATACGAGTTTACAATAGACAATTATACAAAGAAGTATAATAGTTTTATACTAATTCATACACGTGACTGTAAATCTGTCTATATTTTTTAATTTTATTTTATTGTCAAATTTATCTAGAGATATTTTTTTATATAACAGTATAGAATTGGGAAACAATTTAAGAATCTATTCGTAATATTTAAATATTTGGTTGAAAAAAATATTTTTATATTTGAAATGTCAAGATATATTCCGAGCGTAAGTATGTAGAATTGATATTTTAAGATTAAGATAATTCTACATTAAAGTAATGTAAATCTTTGTGTTTATGCATGTGACCTCGTTTGCTGGTCTTTTCTTTGTATCACACAATTTTTTCAATCTTCTATAACCAGTTTGTGCAGTATGTGCAGCCTCAGATAACTCTTCAAAGCTATCTTTAAAAATTATCTCAAATTTACTCTGGGGAATTATCTGAAACTACCTGAAGATGGAGAAAACACAGTTTTTTGTCTTAGAATGATCAAATATTTACCGAAATTGAACAATAAAAAGTGATAAATAATCAATAATTAGATATTTTTGGTAAGGAATATTTTTGTGATTTGTTAGGAGTTAAAAAACGATTTGTGAAAGTGAATTTAGTGGCGAAAACTATACAAAAACTTGTTTCTTAAATGAATTTTTCAGCTTTCCACAAACATTTTTCATTATTTTTACAGATACAAAGCGAAGAGTTTAAAATCAAGAAAACAGGAATATCTTTTTCTGTCTATAATCGTCGCTCTGAAAATAATGGTATTATCAGCGAAATATTTATAAGTAACAATCAAAAATGATCGATAATCATTTATTTAATATCTCTGATACGAAATGTTTTTGTGGTTTGTTGAAAATTGAAAAAATCTTCTGTAAAAATGTATTTATCCACAGTGTTAAAACGATATTAAAATATATTTTCTTCTCAAATTAAATTTTCATTCGTTCAGAAACGTTTCATTATCTTTAGGTTATCGATAAGAAAATTATTTTTCTATATTTAAACATTATGAGAATAATAGCATCGTCATCATCATCATCATCATGAAAATGGGTATAAGAAGCAATCAAAAAACACCAACATTCAAAAATTACTAATTTTTGATAAGAAACATTTTTGTGCTTTGTTGAGGATGATGGATTGATATGAAAATTGATCAATAATTAAACATTTTTGATAATATACTTTTAATTTATTCAGGATTAAAAAAATCACATGTGAAATTGAATTTAGTAACAGTCCCAACAAGTATATTGATAGAAAAATCTCACTGAATCTTACAATATTCTTTTATAGTACTCCAGGCTAGAAATTTCATTATTTGATTTTCATACACATCTGTCATGAAAAAATATATCCATATTTAAACAACGAAAAGAAACAGTTATGTTAATGCTCCTATCAATGACTTTACATTATTAGTTGCGTATATAAAACATGTACCTGAATGAAACTGAATTCCGCTCAGATATAAATCTAATCTGTACAGAAACTCGTTAACAGTTCTTTAAAATTTTCTAAACATTAGCAAATGTGCAAAATCACATTAATGTATGCTAATTAAGATTCGTATTTATTCATATCGCTTTCATTATATAAATTAATATTTACAAAATATACACATGAAACATAAAAAAGGCAATGCTACTGGGTGTGTTGATATTTGAGTGTTAGTAGAATAAAATTTGAATGGAATTTTCATTATATAATTACACAAATATATACATATGAACACACACGCATATATATATATATATATATATATATATATATATCCGTAATAATTCCGGTCTGTCATTAAACTGTATACTGTAAATAACTTTCTTTTTTAATCAGATTCATTTTTACTACCGTTCAGTTTTTTGCTATTATGTTTAAATTGTGGACACTGATTTAGAAACATTTAGCAGTATATTATTTATATATTAGACCTTCTTTTAATTAAATTGAAAAAATGTGTTTATTTGTTTTATATGATAATTGTTTTGTCGTTTGTAATAGTAAGAGTTTAGTATGCCTAAGGGATGGATTAATAATAGATTTCTGTTAATATATTTACATAATATATATATATATATATATATATATATATATATATATATATATATAAGTTTTGTAATGTAAAAAATCAAAGAAGGTACCTTTAAATAAAAGATTTTAAGTGACATTCAATTACAAATGTTATTATATGTCAAATTCTTTGTCTTTTATTCCAGTTAGTTTAGAAAATGGCCAAAATTAAATTTCAATACGTATTCAAAACTTGTATTTATTTAATTCTTTTTCTATTGAATTAATTTCAATTGAACAAAGAAGTTTTTTTAAATAGAATAACAAAAAAATAAGTTTTTTTTAAAAAAAGTACTTTTTTCATTTCGGACATAGAAATCTCGTGAGGTGAATAATGAATCGTTGATTATTTATTTTAATATTTTTTGTTATTAAATTAATTAAAATTGAAGAATGTAATTATTTTTGGAATAGAGTAACAAAAAACTAGAAGTTTTTTTATTATTTCGGACATAGAGAACTCGTGGGTGAATGATGAGTCATTGATTATTTAATATATATTTTTAATTATGGGTTTTGAATGTCGTGACAAGACATAAGGGGTTAATCAAAGATTACAGATTTTCAATTTAGAATTATTTGTTTTTATATCTGTTATCCTGTCGATCCATTGACATAATGGCATTGTCATGATTTTAGTTCTTTAAATTTATCAGTTTCTATCTTCTATGACTGATATTACTGTGTGTTCCATTTCCAGGTAGATTTAGATAGAATTATCTACATCTACCTGAAAATAATCAGTCATATAGACAGACTATTCATGTTCATTTCGATTTCAAATTTGCCAAAAAGTGTGTGAAATAAAACAGGTACATTTACTAAAGTTCAAAAAAACCTGTATTTATGTTATTTTATGTTATTGGATTCATTTGTACATTTTAGACGTGTTTTTGTGTTTGTTCGTACAGTTGATTTTGTAATCAACTAATATCGATGAACATTATATGTTGTTCATCTATAAATCGTGGTCAAGCAGTTGGCATAACCTCACAAAGCCGTTGTGAACACGATGGCATCCGGAAAGTAGTATATTAGGCACTAAAAATATTTTACATTCCAATTGAAAAAAAATTCTGACGAAACCGCGAGAATGATTTTTTCAGCTTTGGGGGAAAGTGTTGTTGTATATAAAATATGCAAAAAAAATGCTAAAACATTGTAAATCCGCCATCTTTTTTCGATAAGGGATTCGTCAGTTAGTCAACAGATGGAGCAAAACTGTACAGAATAATAGGAGATTTTAATGATTGAAATGTATTCCATTTTTCCGTAAATATTCGTTTTCTATAAAAAAGGTACGGAATTAATTAGTACACGTAATAATAATAGTACATATTAATGAATTTCTTAAATATAAAGTAAAAAATAGGTAAAATATACTTGTTATAACAGTAATAAGGATTTAAAATAAATGAATGTTTTTGTCAACATTTTTTACTGGTAAATAGGATGAAAAGTCAATGTTATAAACACGAATAAAAACTATTAAATATAATTAATGCATAATTAAATTCAAAAGTATTCATAATTTAAATACGGAAACTTCAAAAAATAATCTTTACATCCAAAATCATATACGAAACATATAAAACGAATTAATGCCAAAAAATTATCATACATGAATCCATGAGCACACATAATTATTCAGCGACGTCCTTCATAAACCAATACGTCGTATTGAAAATTCACCAAATATTTATAAACATGAATAGAGACCGTAATTAGCACATTACATCAATCGTTTAACAAAACGTTGACTATAAATACATACAGACACACAAACAGGTAATTAATAAATATACTTACGTTATTAACATAACAATAACACACAATCACTGCTGACAATACACACACAACACAAACACCGTCCACGATCGAATATATAATTTTTTTTATATTATAAATAAATTGTTGTTCAATAAATAAATAAGCGTGTCGAAACGAAACAATTAATGAGAATTCGTTGAGAATACGAAGCACGGCCTGCGCACCGAATCCGTTCAGTATCGTAACATTTGCGTTTACTTCAATTTCTCACTGTGATACGACAAAAATAAAAACACATAAAGTGAACACTGACTCTGTTATGTAACGCGGCTGCGATTCTGTGGATATAACGTGGAAAAGACTTTCACTACCTACAACACAATTATTCTAGCTTGATTTATATGAACTGAACAGGTTGATAATGTATGTACATGTATAGAGGAACGATTAAATGAAGACGTTGTTGTGTAATACAAGAGAGAAACAATCCGTAGATATTGGAAATTATACAACATTTAAACGTGTTCGACTGTGTGACAAATTAATAAACAACACATTAATGTATGATATCTAATTATTTAAATTTATATTTGTAATAAATCTAATAATAAAATAAACATTTAGCACGAGTCTAAGGTAATGAACATAATTACATGAGGAAAAGCCAGATACTAGTTTTTATACTTTTCAACTTGAAATATAAACTGCATAAAAGATGACACACTCATCTATGTAAAAATGATAACAGATGTGGTGTGATGGCCAATTTAATGATGGAACGTTTTAGAGAATTCGAAACGAGTAGAGATAAGTGAACGTAATTGAATGGTTAAGTATGACTAGTCTGTTTGTTTGATAGATGAATCATAAGTTCGAATCAAACGCAATATAATGTTATTTCCGGTTAAGAAAGTGATTGTTTTGAATGTTTTAACTGTGCACGGCGAGAAGTGGCGAACATGGCAAATAGCATTTAAGGTTTTGGATAGTAATATCTTAATCATTTATACAGAAATCAATTTTTGATATATGTTTCAATGTATTTTGAGCAAAAAACTAAAGTGATTAGAGGCCACACACCTTCAGTGCGTGCCTGGAGCACCCCAATCCAGTGATCTCCCTCGATATGAATTACCGAAAGCTCTAAGTACCACAATGAGAGTATATCATCTGATTGTAACACATTAGACAAAGGCAGATGTGCCTTGTACTTAGTAACCATAATCTTGATGCCGCAAGGCAGTAGGACTGTGACCATTTCTGCACGCGAGTAAAAAAATCTGTAAAATTTGATTTTTTGGTACCACAATGCTCTGAAGATTATAGCATCGCCATCAGAATGCACAAAGGAACAATTAAATATGATCAATAATAATTTATTGAACATTTTTCAACAATATAATTTTTGTATGAGGGATGAAAGAAAGTATTTATTTGTGAAACAGTAAAATTATAATTATATTAATTATATTCATAAATATTAGTCTATGTTTTAGAATTAGATATTATTTTTAAAAATCCAGTATTAAAAATAACACAACAATTTTTTCTCTTTTGGTAACCGTTTATGTAAAAAAATTAGAAATGTGAAGAATTTTCGAATTCTCAAGCTCTAATTCAGACAAAAGACTTAATGATTACATTTTTAAAATTTAGATTTTTATCGAAAAGCTTATTTTTTGAAAAGAAGATTTTCTGTTTAATATGAAGCATTTTATCCCGGTTTCAATTAATAAACAAAAATAAGCCGATAAGAAAAATATTATTTTTTTAATTTCATAAAGCGTATTAATTTGAAATAGTTTTAAAATAATTGAAAGTAAAATGTTTTTTTAAAAAATTCTTACAATATTATTTTTTTAGTTTCGATATATATATATATATATATATATATATATATATATATATATAAAACTATATTTATTATGATCATCTAAGCTTTTAGATCATTTCTCTGAACGCTTACAAAGAGCTTAAAAGTAAAAACAAAGAAATGTTTTCCTACTTTAACAAAGATATTCAAATACAATGTCTGATAAGTAAAACAGATACTTTATACAGAAAAAGTCCTACTATAATAAGATTACCTAACAAAACGCATAACATATAATAAACATATATATATATATATATATATACATATATGGGATTTTCTATTTATGTGTTGTTATAAAATTAATGTAATGTTAAATGCATGTCTATACTCAAAGGAAATTGAAATAAAAAGAATAGAATTCGAAAAAGTTATGAAAATATTTATTCGTGTTAATTCTTTATAACGTATGAATCATTTTTTATGGAAAACTATTAGAAAAATAATAGATTTTGTATAAATAATTGAATTTTCATTGACTAATGGTATTGATTTAAATCGAAGATGTTAGTTGATTTCCAAAAAAAATGTCTTATAGAAATGTATTCATCCTGTTCTTACTTATAGAACTGAAACATGTTTTTTTAACCAACAAAACAGTCCATCGACTTAATATAAAGAAATGTGATAGACATTGGGGTTTGAAGGACACGTTGGCAACTAAGGTCATTAGTACTTCCAAAGAAACTAAATGTTAGAAAGGTTTTTCAAGATCAGAAAGATCAATGAATAAGTGGGTAATAATATTTGAGAATTGATTAGAAATGTGACAAAAAACAAATACTGAATTCAACACGAAGATTATATATATATATATATATATATATATATATATATATATATATATATATATATATATGTTATATAAATTCGATTCGACAAATAGGATTTTTTTGGTCTTGTCCATTAAATAAATTAAATACATATTAATAGTCACTGTAAATAGATATGAAACTAAATAAATAATTAAATAAAATAATGAACGAAAGTAAACCCACACGAATATAATTGTTTCGACGATTAGATTGAACATTTTCATACGCAATTTTTCCGATCTATAAACTAAAAACATGTGTAACGATAATGACTGATATCCGCTGGGAATTATTAAATAGAAATTTCTATAATTGTCTAAATTACTGTACCGATTTATATTTTTGTTTATCGGTCACACTCGTGGGTACATTGTATCAGTGACTGTATTTTAATCAATACTAAGTACTTACTGAATTATTAATGAAATATGAATAAAAGGAATCTATAATAAACAGTAATCGAACGAATCGTTTTATATTTAATTGTATGATATGTTTTATTTTATGCTTCTTTGTTTTATAATTTTATTGGAAAGTATTTTGTATTCTCTTACAAACTATAAAAACTGTATTTAAACCTGGGATTTAGTAGATTCGTTACCGTCATCCTGTTGGATCACTTGAATTTCTATCTCCACTACTAGTTTCAACACATGAAGCATCTTCAGATAGAATCAATACATCTACCTAAATATGGAACACTCGATGAAACTAGTAGTGAAGAATAAAAACTCAGGCCATCCAAAAACAAAGAACGTCAGGATAACATAACGTCTATATATATTTTTAAAATTCCAATTTTTTTAAAAAATAAAACAGATCTGTCACTAATATTTTTTATTTCGATCGTATTAAATATTAAAATAAATTTCCTTTCACCAATAAATTATTTTCTCACTCCACGTACTACAAACACTGTTTGTCATCAAAAATAGTCATAATTGGTTATTGATTATTTTTGATTGTTTCCAATGACCATTTAGAGCATTCTCAGAATGCTAATCAAAGTATTTTTCTACCATTTAACACTCTGAGGATGATTACATCGACATACCAGTAATAAAAAATGATAAATTATTAATCATTCAATCAATATTCTTGATCATATTGTAAAGTCAATGATAATTTATGTTTGAAAATTATTTTAAAAAAAAAATGAATTTATGAGTTCCTGCTGTACGTTAACAAATCATATTACTGAAACTAAAGCAATTCAAAGTGCGAGGAAGGGGGAGAGATTGAAAAATTACCGGATTCTATGAGAAGAATGAATTTAAGTTAAAGAAAGAAATTTTGTAATATGTTTGTGGTTTTATTTGGATCGCACTTACAGTCTGTTTATGTCGCAGTCATTTGCGTCATTATATTTTGTTAAATGTAAAATATATCGAATGGTAGTAGATATCAGATGATCATATTTTTGAGATATTCATTTAAGAAAATAATTGAAAGGATTATATTCCAATCCTATATAATCGACATGGCGTTCAAAATGTTAATTAATTTGTATACAATTTTAATGTATGCATACAATAATATTTAGACAAGAAATAGTTGAATGGTTAATTTTACCTTGGATATTTACAAAATCAGCAAATGTATTCGCATACATTTATATATATAAATGTATGTATGTACTTAAAAACAACACATTTACAAAATGTATTTCATTCAGCATAGCAACAAAATTTATTACATTTTCTGTTCTCCACAAGTAAACTTTCTAAAATAACACGATCATTCAAAACTATTAAAAATTACTATAACCGCGCTATTTTTTTAAACACTTAATGAATAATGAATACCAAAGTTTCAAATTTACAATATAGGAGAAAGATTGGAAAGAGTTAATTTGATTTGAATGGATTTAGATATTTAACAAAACAATAATCTATTTTCACGAATGACATTTTTTCACTCTGATCACAAATGTTTAATAAATTGTTCATGCGCATTTCGATCAATTTTAAAGCGCCAAAATACAAAAAATTCGGTATCTTCAGCCACAAGGTAAGAACTGCATTGTGGCTCTTGTAATCTGTACCAAGAAACAGGTTTGTATTTGATTCAATTAACTGGTATATATATATATATATATATATATATATATATATATATATATAACAATTAATTATGAATAAAAGCTGCTATACTTGTATTAATGTTTTTTTTTATTTAGTTTTGTACACAAGACGTCATGAAACAAGTCGGTTTTTATTATAAAATATTGTATAAATCCTTTAAGTAATGCTGTATAAATAAAAAATATATAAATAAAATTTATGTATATATAATTTCATTTATACAATTTATTACAGTTTTTACATTCCAAGATATAATAATACTAAGTTTTTATGTAATCTTTTAACATTTTTAAAACACAAGAATTGTTTTAATTTATGCATGTGTGTGAAAAATTCTCAATTGCTGTATTTAATTATTTTTATTTTATTATAGATGTTTTATAGTTTAGCGCTCTGAGGATTGAATCGTGATTAGAAAACGTATAAGTAGTAGTAAAATATAATCAATAATCATTTATGAAACATTTGTGAATGGAAATTTTTTCTATAGCTTGTAGGTTGAAAAATGGATTCATTTGTGAAACTTTATTTGGTGTCAGAGCTATGTTGTATTCTATATTTTTTCTTTTTATGTTGAATTGTACTTTATAAGGTGTAGAACCGAAAATAAGCATGCAAAAAATTAACGTTTTGTGTATGAAGTCTGAGAGCCAATACTAAGACTAGAAAAAGTCCTAAGACAGATTTTATTTCGAATAAAAATGTGATATATCATTATTATGTGATATGATATAGTGTCTGATAAATCTATAGGAAAAAATATTTTAATTTCTCTTAATTTGCTGTTTGGAATTTTTACAGTAAAATTGTCAGAATGTCTTTATTGCATCTATGTCTCATATATATAAATTCATTGAAAATGTAAGTTTGGTGAAAAGGAGCTGTCGAAGAGTGTTTTATGAACAACTGAAACTCTCATAAAACCTACACAGAACATATATATATATATATATATATATATATATATATATATATATATATATATATATATATATACATACATATATATATATGTATATAATTAAAATTACTGTATTAATTCCAAACCACTGACATTAATTGAATAATTAAAATTTTCCATAAGAATGTGAATCGATTTGATAAATGTCTAAATTGTATATTTCCATACAGTGAAATCCCAGCGAAGAAATTTATCATTAACTGTGTCAATAAATTTTCCATAAGTCTGATTAAAAAATCGTACCAAGAAACACAACTTGTTAATTGTATTGTTGCGGTACGGACGATAATCACATTACATTCGCTAGTTTTGTGTAATCCCTTTCTAATTATTTACTTTCGAACACGCTTACTGTATAATTAAAACATGTTATTTCAGTTGATTTAATCTTATTTTTATGAGCTTCTCAAATTGAATTAAAAGATTCAACGTGAGATAATAGTTCGTTATTTTTATATACGATGGATTTTGTATTAATTGTGATTTAAATTACAAGAAAACATTTGACTTATTCTATAGTTTATTGAAAGGTAATACGTTTTTGGAATTTTAAGAAGATGTTTCTACATTCTCAATTCATGAATTATTATTGTTAAGCATTGATATTTTTTATATTAGAATCATAACTGATATGAAGTATTTTTAATTTTTAAAAAGGTGAGTGTTTCGATACTTCTATTTTAGGAAATCTGATATCTTGGAAATTGAAAAATCATAATTGTTAGATATATATATATATATATATATATATATATATATATTGACAAAATTTTGTATATTTAATCTAACTCTTCCTCTGTAACTGAGCACTCTAAAGATGACAATAAATAATAATTTATTGAACATTTTTGATCAGAAAAAAATGTTTGTGAGGTAAGAAAAAAATTTATTCATGAACGTGAATTCAGCCACAGTGTTAGAACAGAATGTGAATTTGTAAATTCTTTCTAATGAACAATATGATAAAAATATTACTGTGAACTTACGTGTCGGGTGTGCAACGAAATTATTCATACATATCCATTCAATAAGCTCTAACATTTTTTTGTGTTAATTAAGGTATAAAATTCGGTAATGTTTTCTAATAACTTCAAACCCTAATATATATAAGTATATTAAATCCTTTTTTAAATAAATTTTAATAATTTATGGTTAAAATTCCATTAAAATTTATTATTTTTTATTATTTAGAATAGTTAAATATTTTGACTGGTTTGAAATATATATATATATATATATATATATATATATATATATATATATACACGATAAAAACACTGATAATTTGAGTAATTTGTTAATTAAATTATTTAAGTCTCGTATGAATATCCAAGGATCTAACACTTTTGAATAAAACAAGTAATGCTCTCATTGCCAACAAGGCTAAATCAAACAAATATTATAATTTTATGTTGAAAATAAATTTGAATAATTAAAATACGTTAAGATTCGAATAATATATATATATATATATATATGTGATATGTATGTATATATGTGATATGTATATATACTTAATAAAAAAAATAAATACTATTCTAATTTTCTTACTAAATTACTGACAAGGCTACATCAGATTAACAATTATAATTTTATGGTGAACTAAGTTCAATAATTAAATATGCCAACATTCGAGTAAGATTTATTACTATATATATATACATATATATATATAGTAATAATATATATATATATATATATATAGACAGACATATATAAGAGCAAGAAGATAATATTTAATTTATGTGTATGTGCATTAACGAACCTTACACACAATGACATACTAATGAATATTATTGCATTTCAAGTAGCGTACAATTATACAATTATTTTATATTACACATATTTAGTACAATTACTTAACTTTACAAGTATGTAATAATTATCATATGGATTGATCAGATAGTTTTTTTCAGTCAGTCGATTAATTATTTCAAACATACCTTGTTTCATTGGCGAAACGCTTAAAAATCGAAAGTTGATCTAATACGATTTCGTTCGTACATTAGTGTGTGTATATATATATATATATATATATATATATATATATATATATATATATAAGATTTATTAAATATGCACGTGTTGATGTTTGTGAGAGTCACATATGGCTTAGAAAACCCAATCTGTTTAACAAAAAAAGTAATCTGAATGGTAATTTATACATCTTTTATTTGGTGAGTTTAAGATAGGTTTTTTAAAGTGAATCGCAAGCTGTTTTTAATACAGAAGATGTAAATTCTATTTAAAAATTTATAGATGTATAAAAATGTTGTAAAAATATACAGATTGGGTTATATTATTTTTATATTGTACGTTGTATTTGACGAATCCGTTACAGTACAGTTCAGGCAGTGTATAGATTCAGTTTCATAAATGAATGTTTTCTACTCTAGAGTCCATAAAAAATGTCAGATTAAAAATATTAAATAATCAGAAAAAATACTTTAGTATTATGAGAATGATAGAATCATGGTAATTAAAATACAGTCCTAAAAGTATTCAAATATCAACGATAGTGTAACAAAAAATATAATATGAAATATGAAATTTAATCACTTGAAAATGACATTTTTTCAGTGTATCGACATTAACGGCAAGGTCAAAAAATCTCGAAATTCAAAACTATAATCAGTTTAAAAATGTGAATTTTATTTTAGGTTTAAATAATGAATGGTTCAAATCTATGTATTCAATCGGAGGTGTGTTTTATTTTGAATTCGTGTTTGGGTGTTAATGACATTAACTGTCAACGCATGTCGTAACCCAGGGGGATGAAGAAGCATTGTTATCTGGGTTTTTTGATCTTTTCCTATATATTTCATGAGTTGATAAGATCAATAAACTATACTACCCACGGCTCTTGTACCCTTAGGTATAGTCACTCATCATTCAAGGTTATAAGATCAGCACAAGATCAACACACTTTCAAATTTGTGGAACGAAAATTCGCACCTAAACCACAAATATCTATCTATCCGAATTTTATTTAATATCACTTCACTACATAATGGAATTCATAGATTAATAAAAATGTTTGTTTCACTTAAGACAAAAATTATTTTTTTTCGAAACTTTTCTTTGTATTGGGTTATATTTTTAAACATTATTTTTTCATTTAAATAGAACAATCATCAAGATATTTCTGTCACAATATAGTTCTGGAACTGTAGCTAAATTTATTAATGATTTTTTCTCATACCTTATAAACAACAGCAATATTTCTGATCAAGAATGTACATTAATTTATAATTGAAATTTTTTAATTTCTTATTCATATTTCAATATTAATGCCATAATTCTCAGAGCATTAAAGTAGATTAGATTTTTTTGTATCTTGGTGCTTGAAATGAGCATAAGTGTCAATTAAAATTCGTCAATAATCAATTACTGAACATTTGTGATTGGATATATTTTTAAGATTTGTGGGGTAAGAAAATCATTTATTCAAGAAAGTGAATTTAGCCACAGTGTCAAAATTATTTTACAAATTTATTCTAATTAATATTATATTAAAAATTTGATTATCAAGTTATGTCGTTTATAGAACAAAACTAATTAAAAGTATAGAATAAAAACAGATATTTCATCGGAATAATATTTTCCCCAGATAATACTACTCAATCAGGGAAAGCTAAATATTAATAAATAAAGAGAATTTGAATGATAGGTAGATTGATATTGATTATGAAGGCTATAAGTCCCCTGGGACAGTTAGTTACCCAGAAAACACTCTAAAAACAAAAGCTAAGCAACATAAAACCGTTAAAACAGATCAGAATAGTTTATTTGTTTACAACTATCATAATTTATCTTTTTTTTTAATACAAATTAAATAACGTCCATTTTTACAACCACCATACTTGTCTGATTTAATATCTATTGACTTCTTTCTATTCTCAAAAATTAAAATGCGATAGAGATAAAGCGATTGGACAGTAGAGAGAAAATAAAGAAACGAGTAACTGACGATGATTGAAAAGAATTTTTGAAAAACTGCAATTTCTTATCACATATATCATTTTTAACTTCGTTCACTATTACCGAGTGTATGTATGCGATACTTTTGTCTAATTTTACTTCTTTAATCATTTTAAAAATTCGAATCTAAATATCTTGTTTGATAGAGATTTATAAAATAACATCTAAATAAAAACGAATCATCGAAAAAATAACATCGAGTGTAAAAGAATAAAAAAAATATTCGACAGGTAAAAACCCAATCACCGAATTCAAATCGTTGTAAATGTGTGTAATCGACACAAACATTTTTTTAAACTAACAAATGCAGATATAAATATTCGTTCTTATACGATTTTCGACTAAAAAATGTATGCAGTCGATGAATATTTATTCCGATAATTACATTTTAATTCGTACTTTTATTGCAATCTATTGGTTAATAACCGCTTATACGGCACAATAATCTATGCAAAAACATACAAATTATGTACGGTGTACATTGTTTAAAATATCTTTGAAAGTTTAAATACATACATATATATATATATATATATATATATATATATATGTATGTATTCGTATGTATGTATGTATTCGAAGAATAATTATAAAGATAAACTTACGTAGATAATTGAAATAAAAATAGAAATGAAGTAAAAGGTAAATGAAGTTATTTTTTGAAACTTGTCCAATTAAAATAAAAATATAATTTTTTCTGTATTTAATTATGAATTCTGTTGAATTTTTAGTTAATTGAAAGAAACGAATTTGTGTTTATCAGCTAATTCGAAACAATTTGTAAGATACTAATAATTACTGAAAAAATTAAAAAAAATTTCTGATGATTAATCATAAAATATACTAGTTGAAGTCGATTTTATTGTTAGTCGTTCTATTGTGTTCGGTTTTATCGTTTATTTTTGATTATTTAATATTTTGATATGTTTATTTTTGAATGGGAATATAAGAAACGGTTTTTGTTCCTGAAGTAAATTGTAATAAGTACGAAATTTATTTCTGAAGTAATATTTTTCTGGTTTAAAAATAAACCATTGTTTTTAAAGCAAATTGTTTTTTTCTTTTCTTTCCGGTTATTGCTTTTACTTTTTTCCTTCGCTACCGGTTTCGTCTATTGAGACATCTTCAGGTCGAGGAGATTGGTTGTTAGTGTAGTTTTTTTTATGCAAGTTTTAGATTATATTGTGTATTTATTTACTCTGTCTTTATGTGTTTTCTGTGTTCTTAGGACTTAGAATATAGAATTTTGATGGTTATTTATTTGTTCATCTAGCAATATATTGTTCAATTTAATATAAAATATACTGGAAAATTTGCAAATCTATCTATCTATCTATCTATCTATCTATATATATATATATATATATATATATATATATATATATGCATAAATTAAACAACAAAAAAGGCTACATGAACAAATAAATAACAATCAAAATTCCACATTCTACGTCCTAACACATAAAATAATGTAAGAATGTACATAATATAACCTAAAACTATATAAAAAATCTATATTGACAACTAATATCTACCTGAAGATATCTAAATAGACGAAATCGGTATCAAAGAAAAAACAGTGACCTAAAGGGAAAGAAAAAAAAACAATTCAATTCCAGGTACAAAATAAATTAAAATACAATAATTTCCTTGTGCTCAGCTATTTGGTTTTGATTAATGGAGAAATAGTGTAAATATTTTTTTTAAATATTTTTTTAGATTTAATTTAAAATGAAAAAAATTAAAGTTTATAAGAACTGATATACCATTTTGCATTCGAAAAATATTTAATAAATCAAATAAAAGGGGAGTGAAGAGGTTGAATTTTATAACTTTTTTTAATTATATTAAAAGGTATAAAATTGTAGATGTAAAAATTTGAAAAGTATTTTAGATGTTTGTTAAATCGATTTTTATTACAATAAAGTGTTGGAATTGTGACTCAAGCTCTTTTATAAATGACTTTTTCTCTTATATCTCGTTAAATGTTCAATAATTGATTACTGATAAGTTTTGATTATTACGAACGTGCATTTCAATGGCGATACTATGACTTTCAGAGCACTAAATACAGAAAAATCAATTTAGCAAGATGTATTCAATTTAAACAGATTTTTCTATAACTGAAAGCTTTGGAAATAATGGCATTGGCACAAAAATGCCATAATCGACAGTCAAAAATGATTAGTAATCAATATTTTTCTGATGTATGTAAAAAATCTAAATAATTCAAATATCACAGAAAAGTATTCCATAATTGGGGATTTTCTCAAAAAACTATTTTCGAATAATTTTGAAATTTTAATATTTAATTTTTTATTTTAAAAAAATGATTTCTCTCTTTCAAACTTATGAATAACATTAAGTTCTAGATTTATTTTTATTCAACAAAAAAAAACATAAATTAACTTTTAATAGTCTAATTTCTGAATGAAATTTTGACTTTTTCAAATTTATTAATAACTTTAAAGTCTTTATCTTTCTTTTCATTCAATAAAAACACATAATAACTTTTAAATAAATAAATTAAATAAATAATTAATATTTATTTAATTAAGTTTAAATAAATGTTAATTTTTGATACAAAGTACTATAATTTCTGACCTAATATTTGATATTCTTTGAAGAAAAGTTTTATTTTCTCTAATGAAAAATTACATTATTATTTAATTTAATAAATAGTTCCATTTATAATTATTTTATTTTATAAGAAAGACTTTCATTTCAAAAATATATACTATTTTACTTTTTAAAAAATTTCAATACTTTCTCTAATAGTATATTATATAATGTTGGATTTAATTAATGATTAATTTTTTTAGAAAATCATTAATAAATTTACCAAAAAATACAATTTTTTCTTAAAAAAATTATACGTTTTCATAAATGATTTTTTTTGATTCCTCAGGTCGAGAAATTCAAAAATAATAAACAATCATTTAATCAGAAAAAGTCTTTATTAGTTGAGGTTAGTTGGATGAGTGAAAAATTCATTCGTGAAAGTGAAGTTAGTCACAGTTCCAGAACTGTATTGGGAAATATTAGTCTATTTGATTTAATTTTTTCAAAAAATTACGATAATATTAAATAGTAGCAAAACAATTGTAGTAAAAAAAATTATATCTGAGTTTTAATACTTGCGAATGGCCTGATTGTTGATTAGTTATTTAATATAATTTTTTTGATAATTTCCTAGATAATCGTTATATTGAATTATTTTCAATGTAACGATCTTTTTGTTTTTAGTATTTCAACTTAATAATTTTCAGAAAATATATCATGAAATTTGTATTTCAACATATATATATATATATATATATATATATATATATATATATATATATACATACATATATATATATATATATATATATATATATATATATATATAAAATTCGATCGTGTTAAATTGGTAATAAGGTGCGCCACTTCATAAAATACTAATTAAAGTTACGCATATCCACAGAATCACAGAACAAACAAATAAATTATAATAAATACAAAATAGAAAATGAAAGTTTGAAAATGTCAACACAGTGCAACACAACATAGATCACTTGAAGAGACACTCAAGAATCGATTTCACTTAAAACAATAAAATTAAAAATCCATAATCAATCGAACTGGTATACCTTGCTCACAAACAATTTATAATATGTTGTTAACGTCGGCGTCGTCGTCGCAGCACGGATGGAAAAACAAAAAAGAATGAACCTGGCGTACCCAGGTTTGAGTTAAGACTGAACGTTCTTGTTCTTAGCCCTGTAGTTGATCTTCAATCTTACCCCTACTACTCGATATCAAAGTATAATTCGTTCTGTCGCCATTCCCCTCACGGTGCACACGTCGATAAATGTGTACAGAACACAGGTGACCATCGTTACGTGAACGCTGGCATCGTTTATTCAAAGTAATGGTCAGAAGTACCATTGGTATGGTGGTGGGCTGTTCTATCTTCAGTCGGAATCGTTAATTAACTGTTGAATAATTTTCGTGTAGAAGTTTCTTTCTTTTCAATTTCTATCTTGGTCATTGAGATTGTCTTTTTTTTAGTTTACAAAGTATTTATTAAGGATTAAAGAATAACATGTGGAGACATATAAATGATATTAAAAATGACAAGTGCTTGCTTTTATGTGGACTGACTAAACTTGTTTAGTTTCATCATCTATTTTATATATGAATTAATAATATCAACATTTCAAAGTTCATTTCTGTTGTTAAATCGTTTGGTAAAAATAATCTTATGTTTTATAAATGAACTTTTCACTCACTTCATAAATCATAAAAATTATTGTGATAAAAAATGTTCAATAAACGTAAGCGACAATCGAAAATAATCAATAATAATTTATTGAATATTTTTGATCAAAAAAAAATGGTGTGGTTTGTTGGGTAGGAAACGAATTCATTTCTGAAAATTATTGATCATTTTTGATACAGAAAAATCTATCAACGTTAGAACTCTGAAGATGATGATGGATTCTGGATAAGAATTAAAGTTTAGAATAGATTGAATAATTTATAATATATTTATGACGCTGAAACCAAAAATCCAAAATGTATAATAAACAATTATTAATAATTTTTGACAGAAAAATCCGTACCTGTACATAAGCGCTTTGATAATTATTATTCTAAGAAAGATGATGGCCCTGAACAAGAATTAAATATCAGAATAAGTAGAAATATTCATGATATATTTATGGCGTTATGGCTAATCCTTCCTCTTACCTTTCACTCGTTTCAAAAATCACAAAAAAATTATTGATGATCAAAAATGTTCAATAAATGATTATTATTCATGTTTGATTGTTGTTTATGCGTATTTCGATGACGATGCTATTATTTTTAGAGTGCTAAAGTACAAAAATAATGATGGTATTGGCATTGAAAAACGTATAAGAAACAGTCAAAAATGATAAATAATTAATTATTAATCATTTCTCAAAAGAAGAAAAGTTTTCTGGTTTCGTGCAATGAGTGAAAAATTATCATGTGAATTACTTGAGTGAAAAATTAATTTGTGAAAATTATCCTATGATCTTAATGTCATTCGGTCACTTTAAGCATCTTCAGGTAGTATATAACTGAAAAGGCCAACAGGAATAAACAGAAAATTATCACACGACATACACTATTGAATGTTTCACATTATATACTCCTAAAATATATCAGTAAGCTATCTTAAAATGGCTCAAGAGACGAAATTAATTATTGTTTCCTAAGTGCATTTCAACAGCAATGACATCATCAGAAAAAAATGTTTAGAAAAATTAATTTGTAAAAGTGAATTTAGCCAGAATTCCAGAACTGCATAGTGTCATCATATCAATCAATTTTTAATATATCTTCAGTATTTACATTTACATAAATAAATATCTATCATTACTGACAACATATTGACAAAAACGTTGTAGAAAACTAATTAAAAATTCTAATAAATTTCATTAATTTATGTCCACTTTTTTATAAATTATGAATTTGAATAGGAAAACAAGAATATGATGTAATTTTAATATTTTTACAGTAAAATTCCAATCACCTGAGACTTTTTTATTATTAAATAACGTTTAATTTTTTTTATAAAACTGTTTACATTTTTATAAGTAAAAGTTTTGTTTTATCTTACATCTTTATTTTCACTCTTGTCCAATTAAAAATTAAAAAAGATATCTTATGCAAAAATATATGGAAAATTAATATATAAATTACGAAATATCTTCATTATATAGTCAACCCAGAAATGTTTTTTCTACTATAAAATCCTTTTCTCACACATAATATCCGAAAATGAGTACAGAAATGCAAAACACACAAAATTATTAGTTTCACGTGTATAATTAACGTTTGATGAATTTGTAGCTTTTAGTTGCGTGCTTTACTAATACGTGCAATTCATGATTTGTTTTTCTACTGGCCTCAAGGTCGTATCAGAACGATATTTCATCAAAATCATAATCTAGCGCTGTGGCTAAATTCACTTTCATGAATGAATTTTTCTCTCCCCCGCAAACTACAATTATTTTCTGATCAAAAATGTTCATTAAATGAAATTATCGATTGGTTTTGATTGCTAGTTGTGTACATTTTGATGACGATTCCATCATCCTTAGAACCCCAAGGTACAAAAACCTGATCTTTCTGTAACTCTCATCTTTAATTATATGCTAAAACGTCGATGAAATTTTACAAGATTTGCCTATTTGTTTATTAATTCAGAAGATATATATGTAAAGTAGAAATAGATCTTCCATGCAGCTTAAAATAAATTATATTTCGAATTTTTAATATTTTTAACTTTCTCTTACTAGAAATCACCCATTGTCAATTATAACAACAAAAATTTAATTTAAAAATGAGTGAGAATTGTATTAAAATAATCTAGTATGTAGTTTAAGAAAAGAAGAAAATTTATAGAAACTTTCATTAAGATCCAGTAAATAATTTTATAAAAATTAATTATAATTCATCAACATTTGACTTTTTCACAGTTTGCGAACTGTAAGGATGTGAAAATATAGAATTATCAAGTTGGCTGATAATAAAAGTATTCACATTTCTATAACACGTGTAACTCGCTCTTTCTTTCTTTTACTCTTCGTTTGTATTATCTTCCAGCTCATTTATTCTATAGTTTGAAAAGTTGACTATATTCAACTCAATCACAACTAAATATTATTATAGCATTGTCGGGTTTACCACTTGAAACAAATGTTGAATATTACAACTAATAAATCTAAGAATCCATCATATTTAGAACACAGAAAAATCTAATCTTTCTATACCCTTAATCGGAAGATGATGGCATTGTTAACGAAACCCGCCATAAGCAGCAATAAAATAAACGTTTAATATATATTTTTAATTAGAAAAAAAAATATTTTTTGTGGGATTCAAAAGGAATGAAATCAATATCTAATGATCAACAAAAAGTACACTTAACAGTAAATATTATATGTTAAATAAAATACAAAACGCATATATTTCAGTCAACATACTTTGTCTAGTATTGATCTCGTTGAATCATAGTTAATTGCTATCATTCGAATTTTCATAATTCTGTTATCAATATGATATGTTTTAATACAGAAATTAAACTCAACCTTTCTTTTAACTGTGACCAATGTGACCCTTCTATCATGAAATTGTTATACAGACATAAACAAAATGACAAGATTGATCGATTTTTTAACAGACATTCCTTGAACTACTTTTCCATATTTTACCTGAATATTTAATTGTGAAGTTTTTATTAATTGTAGGCCATATTATAATTTAACTTTTTAATTTTATATACAACATATATATATATATATATATATATATATATATATACATATATATATATATATATATATATATATATATATATATATATATGATAAAAATGTCTCTAAGACTTTCATTTTAAAGAATAATGTAATGTGTATCATTATTATATGCAGTCCCTTTCAAAATAATGGTTCTCAAGTGAAATGAATTGTCAGTTTTTATGCGACTTATACGACTACGTTCTATTTTTCATGAATGAATTTTTTACTTGCCTTACAAACCACACAAAATGTACAATAAGTGTGATAATTATGCCTTCGACCTTGAAATGCATATAAGTATTAATCAAAAATGATTTATAATCAATTATTGGTCATTTTTGATTAGAAACATTATTGTGGTTTGTGAGTTGCGTGGAAAATTAATTAATTAAAAACAAATTAATTTAGGAAAATGAATTTAGGCTACTGTGATAAACTATTAATACTCATTTATATTTTAAGGATACTTTTTAGTTTATATACGAGCATAATTCAATTTTCGTAATACATTCAGGTTGTTGTTTCACAGAGAACGATCTAGAACATGAATGAGTTTATCAGAGATCTTTTCTATTAACATATGTTCTTAATATTTCACTATCAGAAGAATATATTTTTCCTTTCAAAAAAAAAAATAAAACATGAGTTGTAGAAACCAAAAATAGAAAAACTCGAATTTTTAACGATCCTGGAGATCTTCGTTTTGAAAATTCTAAAATCAACCGTAATGAAACCGTATATAAAATAGATTTAAGTCGATTATTTGAAATCTACTTGAATATGGTACACGTACCGAAACTAGTAATAGGAAACATACTCAAGCGATTGAAAAGAACGAAGACTTCTAAGACAAGGCATCGACAGGAGCTCAGATATATAAAAAAGACAATTATAATGAGAGTTTAGCTTACAAGAATAAGATATTCTTTTTAATGGATCATAAAAGTTTTTAGATACATATCAGATGTCCTCTTTGTTCTTTGTTGACATCACTTATCAAAGTTTATATTATATTTTAAAAAATAAAACAAAAATCCGACTGGTAAAAGGTTGCAGCCTTTTTCTGCGCTTGGAGCTCTCCAGTCCGTGTCTTACAGTACATTCTATACGAGACAAACTCCTTGGATAATATTGAGAAATCGTTTCTACGCAACATTGATTTTGGGTCTCGAACCTCTTAGATGTTGAGAAATTTATCAAAATAAAAATTATACAGCAAGAAATAATAGAAAAAAACCTAGTGAATGTATCAAAAAAATCCTCTACATCCAATGCACATTTATTATACAAACACTTTTCTCGTGTATGTCATTTAAACGTGTTACATCCTTTTGTCGTTACTGGCAAATTTCTGAGAAACTATTTCAGGTTCAATTAAAAATAGATATGCATTCACAAACATTGACAAGTACCAAGGCACATGCAAACAAATACGTACACGTTGAATCGGAGTGTAAAAAAATTAAATACTCTGTGACTGTAAACTGTCTTCTGTCGGAATAATCGTTCTTATACAATTTTCATTGGAAAAAAATCGTCATTATTCGAAACAATACACATTTACCGATGAGTACTTTGTAACTTAATGATCATTACGTGTGTTTAATGTGAATAATAAAAAAAAAGTATATAAAATATAAATAATGACCCTGACAAAGAAGATTCCAATGCTTCATAAGAGAAACAACATTGTAATTTAGTTAATAATTTAGTCGATTATAAGCTAATACGTTACTGCAAGGATCTAAATACATTCAGTTTCGAAATGAAATACTGTGCTGCGCTATTTCCGATTGCCGGATACTTAATGATTTTTTAATTTGAATTAATTTCAGGTCGTAAATATTTTTAGTTTCTGACAATTGTTTACTGTGTCATTGTGTACGTTGAAAATTGTTTTTGTCGATGATTGCATTCTGAGAATGTAGATGTATGATGAGACTAAATCGATTTTTTTGTTTCAAAAATGAATTATTTTTTCATTTTACAAATCACAAAGAATTCTTCTGATCAAAAATAGATACTAAAAGATTATTGATCATTTTTATCAGTATTAATTTGTGAAAATTAATTTCATATTCTTTTCATTTTGTTACACAATTAAACTGTTCAAAAATGAATAAGAAAGTGATAGAATCTTCTACGAACATTTATAAAACAAATTACAAACCGACTGTACTTTAAACCAAAACGTGCGTTTAACCACATCATGAAAATATCTATAATTTCAATGACATGTTCATCTAGCGAAACATAACGTCGTTAAGAATCTTATAAACAGATAAGAATGAAAGTGAACAAACAGAATATATATATATATATATATATATATAATTGAAATAATATAAGTACTTACAATTGAAATGATAAAGGAACGAATGATTTGTGGAATATAAATCAATGAACTGAACTCTGAATCATTGAACCAGAAAAATTTTATTTCTACTTCGGTGAGTTTCAGTATTCACAAAATGGTAGGCAAAAATGAATAAGGCGTGAATGGAAAAATATTTTGATTGTGATATAGAGTATGAAATGATTGAAGTTTATTTAATAGAGATAAAACTAGAAATATTCATTGGTACGATTAAAATTTATTCTAAAAATAATTAAATTACATTCATATATTGATTTACAAGTATCAAATATTTTAAGAAGGTAAAAATCAGTATAAATTTTAATGAAATAATCAATAATTTCAATCGAGGTGATACTTTCTTGCCAGAAAATTTATAATACTTTTATAAATAAAAACAATGATAAAATCAGTGCTCATTACACAGTTCTGTCACTGTGACTAAAATTAATTTTCAGGTATGAATTATTTTTGTACTCCACAAATCAAACAAATATTTTTTTGATCAACAATGTCTAATAAATAATTATTGATCATTGCCGATTGCTGCTTATACGCATTTTGATGGCGATTATTAGAACGCCAAGGTACAGAAAGATTTTTCTATAATTTGTCGCACTGAAGATGATGTCATTGCCATCGAATGAAGCCACAGTGCGAAAAAAATATTCAATAAAATGAAACTAGTTATTTTGCTAAAATTGAAATAAAAAATTAAAATATGTGATGAATATTCATCTTATAGAAAATTTATTCTTTTTTATTTAACTTTCTAGTAAAACCTTTATCACTATACAATCTTGTCACTGTGGCTAAATTTACTTTCACAAATTAATTTTTCTCTCTAAAAAAATCTGATCAAAAATTGTCAATAAATCATATTATTCATATTATTCAATACATATTAGATGTAAAAAGTATGTGCTATTAAACTGAATCGATCATAATTCTGTTTTAAATTAAAATATTTTCTTATGGTTTTGTGATTTTAATGTACCAACCTTAAAATTTAAAAACACTATATCTTTTCGCCAAACAGTTGGCATTACCTCACAAAACAGTAGCGAACACGATGGCATTCGAAAAGAAACATATTAGGCATTGCATACTGTTAGCATTCCAGTTAAAAAAATGCTGCCAAAGCTGCGGGAATGATTTGTTCAGCTTTAGGGAAGGTGTTTCACAATTCATTTGTGAAACATCATTGCTATTAAAAGAATACAACTTGTATGAATTATCTGAACATGGGTATGTGAACAACATATTTTAATAAAAAAAGTACTGACCTATATCAACTACAAGTATTATTTTCTTAAATTATATATCAATATTCAGTTTGTTTGTGCGATGTTAAGAAATATGTAGTTTATGAACACGTATGACGATAATTATATTTATATTTTAGAGTTGATACAAAGTACACTCATGTTTAATGAATTGACTTTTCGACGTGAAACACATATTAACTGTACAAATTAATCCGGTGCCTTTAAATTCAATCAATCATAGCTCTGTTTTAAATTGAAATATTTTCTCGTCGTTTTAGGATTTGGAAGTGACAACCTTAACATTTAAAACCACTATATATCTTGGCCAAATTGTTGGTATAATGAGTGATATTTTGAGAACTGAAATTTATTCATAGACTTCTATAAACATTTATTTTCTATAAAAAAGTCAATGAATTAATTTCTGCACCTAATATTATTTTTATTCTTGAATAATTGATCAATAATAAATAGAAACAAATTTTGAAATTAAAAAAAATTTTTTTAATATAAATATATTGATATTATAAAAATATTACGGGTGTACAGGCAGAATTGTTTCACATACTAGACATTTTTTAATATATTTTAAATTAGAGTAAGTAAAAACTGTGTATATTCAACTTTTAAGGAAGTCAAGTGGCTAAGGCTGGCCCGTATCGTACTTAAGGTACACTGTAAATAAATTACGTTTAGCAACCAATATAATCTAGGTCAAGGCTCTGGTACGTATTGAATTTTTTAAAACGGTTTCATTGAATCGTACACACTGAATACCAATTAATTAAACATGAGGTGCACATGTACTCGATTACGTTTATTTTTATTCATTTTAGATGTCGCACGTAATTATGATAATGATCGAGTGTAGGAATGAAAAAAAAAATAGACAAGAAATTCTATAGTAGAATTATGTCATTTATTTTTGGCGTACGCCGGGTGCATCGTAAATATCTTTCAGGTTCATTCGGTGTACTCAACCGTAGAAAAACTAGAAGATTTTTTTTGTGAATGACAGAATGGTAAATAGTAATCTCATAGATGAATCGTTCTCCCATATCATAAACCGCATTTTTTTCTGATCAAAAATGTTTAATAATTGACTATTGATGATTTTTGATTAAACAACGATCAGTAATAATTAATTACCGAACATTTTTGATCAGAAACATTTTATGATTTGTGAAGTATATGAAAAATTTATTTATGAAAGTGAATTTCGCTACAAGTAAGTTATGACCATCAGGAAAATGTAAGAATACAGGTATTTAGGACACGAAAGTTTTTTCACAAATGATTTTTTTTTCACTCTACCGACCACGCCAATCTTTCTGATCAAAAATATTTGATCAGTTATTATGAACTATTTTCGATTGCCGCTTATGTGCATTTCGATTGCAACGCTATTATCCTCCAAAGCGCCAAATTACCAAATACATCAAATTTATACACATGACACTGTTGAGTCTGCATATAAAAATTAAACAAAAAATAAACATTTATTTATCCATAGATATTTACTACTTTGTAGTATTATTGGTTATAATGAGGCAGGTGTGAAGAAGTTCCTTCAAACCTGCATTTTCACATTCGATAACAATTTCACAACATTTTATGGACATGAAATTGTCCTGCAGGTCTTTGTCGTTTTGAAATCATTTTTTACTACTAGTTTCGGTGCACCAAGTTCGATCTCCAGCTATTATTACGTGTGGAATGAAAGAAAAAGTAATTTCTGAAAATGAATCTAACCAGAGTACCTAAATTATACTGTGATTAATAAAACGTTTCTCAAGATATAAAACCATTTGTTGATCTTTAAAAAGCAAGTATATATATATATATATATATATATATATATATATATATATATATATATATATATATATACATATATACACACATATGCACACACATATATATATATATATATATATATATATATATATATATATATATATATATATATATACTAGGGGGATACGCCCGCTGCTCGCTGTACTCGCACACCTCTCAATTATAAGCCTCTTATCTAACCGAATGAAACAACAAACATATTTTTTAAGACTGATTTATCGCAGACAGATTGCAACGTTGTTATACCACAATAAATAATCCAAATGTCCATCATTGAGCAAACCCTATCTATTTTTTTTACGTAAAAAAATAGTTAAACAACTGTTTGTTTATAATTGTATGAACTAGGTTACTGTTACAATTTACAATGAATCAGCTAAAAGTGAATTCGCTGAAGTAATAGACTTTCCATTTGCGAGTGAAACCATATAGTAAAAGGTTATGTTATATTATATGTGAGACAAGGTAGATGACTCAAGTTATTACATATTACGGAATAATTTTATATGTTTACTACCAGATATCATCGTGTGTGAATTTGTGTCTTATGACGTATTAAAAATTCATATGAATACAGGAAATACTTTGAATCAATTATGTCATCAACTGCTCTCTTTTTATTTATATTCTCTTAGATACATACAAACATATATATATATATATATATATATATATATATATATATATATATATATATAATTATATGTGTGTGTACACATGTATCATTCCATTAATTGATCTTTAATATCGTTTAAATTCAAAATAATAACTTAAAAGTATTTATTTAGACCAATTTAAAATGTCCTTATCGATAAGCATTGATAAAGTGAAATACTTACAATTTATTATTCCAAATATTAATTTATTTGTATCCAAAGATTTTTTCCCATTCTATCAATATTACTATATCTATTAAAAAAAAATGATAATAAGAACAATTTGAGAACAATCTACTGTAAGATGTGTATTATAAGTTCTCCATAAGTCACAAAAAAAGATGATTAAAATTATTCAACAAACAATTATTAATCATTTTTATCAAAAAAAAATATTTTTTGGTACTTTGACACTGTGATAATGTTGAAATCGATATCATAATGAATATAATCAACAATCAAAAATGAATATTAATCATTTATTGATCATTTTTAATTAATAAAAAAAGTATGATTTGTGGAAAGAGTGAAAAAAAAATTAATTTGTGAAAGTTAAATTTAGTAACAGTGTCCGGATTGTATTAAAAAACATTGAAATTGATTAAAAGTTGAATAGTTTTCATATAAAGTCAAATCATTTTAATGTTTATCGATCCATGAATCAAATATGATTTATGATTCTTTTATCTCATTTATAGCCCATAAATCATTCATATTATATTGACTCAGAAAAAATGTAATAAAAATGAAAATAAATATGCTTAACCTCTATTAAAATACACAATGTATAAAAAGTTCATAAAATCAGTAAATGTGCGACATTTCAAACGTGACTGTTTGAAAAATGTCAATGTATTGAAATTCTGATCTAACAGACAAGCAGTAAGAACATTCCAGATCCTCAACATGAAAATAGTTGAACGCAAAACAAATAAAATAGTCTCATAAAAAAGGTGCGACGTCATCGAAGTCAAATATTGTTTTACATATTGCAAAATACATTTCTCGCATTATTCGAGAAACGTACTATTCAAACACGAAACGTGTTAACAAACATTTGAGACGGCGTTCTTGGAGATCGTCGAGCGAACATTTACATTTGGACCTGTGAAAGGAATTGAAAACTTCACACCTTGTATCCACATACCAAACAAACATTGATTCGTAACGATCGTCAAGTTTTAGTCGACAATAAGTACGGTTTATATTATACTTTTTTTGTTATACATTGGGTACAGAATTGCATGTTTGTGTTGATTCGATTAAACGCAATTCAAATAAAATTTAATAATAGGCTCATTAGCACGGAACATTATATAAAAAATCATAATTGAGATTTTGAAATAAACACAGTGAATGTATATATTAATTATTATGTCTTATTAAAGAACAATGTAATAATGTAATTCAAATTTGGATGGTAAAATTAATGCAAATTAACGAACGAGTGATTAATTTTCATAAATGAAACAATGGATATGTAATATAAATTATTTTATGTAATGGCAACTATTTCAGTGGTAATATGATGATAAATATTTTATCAGACACCTGCAATATTACAATTAAACGTTATAAATTGTTTAAAAAATATATTAAACAATATAACCAGAATGTAGACTGGAAAAAGTAGAACAATAGATTTTTAGGAATGAATTTGCCATTCACTCCGCAAACAATTGATCAAAAATATTCAATAAATAATTACTGACCATTTTTAATTGTTCTTATATGCATTTCGACGGCGATGCTATATATCATCAGAGCGCTAAGGTACAGAAAATTTTCGAAAACTGAATAAGTGACAATTTAATTTTTTTTAAATAGCTATTAGAATTATCTTATTTAAGAAGGTCTTTTTGCGGTCTAAACAAATTTTTCTTCCTATAAAATATTTTATAACTTTTTTGGCGGATAGTATTTTTAGACTGGGAAAAAATTGGAGTATTCGGATCATATTCAAGAGACTATAATAGAAAAAGATTAATGAAATTTGCTTTGTGATATTTTCTTTAAAGTTATATAATTTATCATTTCACCTGTAGTGAAAGAAACATCAATGAATTTAATCATAATGATTTTTCAACCATATTGAGATTGTAAATGAGACCTAGATTTTCTATACAAACGTCGAATCAAAGCAACAATCGATACAATTGGCTTCATTAGTCGTCGCCGAAGACAAAGAAATTTAAGCAAGCATATTTGCTCGGGAAAATCATAACCACCGTTTTCTGTCATAAAAAAGATATCTTGTTTGTTGATTTTCTTGAACGTGAAATGACGATTAATACCAATGCGTATTGTGAAACAATGAGGAAACTTAGACGTGCAATTCAAAACAGAAGATGTGAGTTGCTGTCCAGTGGAATTGTGCTTTTGCACGATAATGCGCGACCTCATACCGCAGTTTGAAATGTTTAAATGTTACAAGACTAGATGGAAATTTTTTGACGGCCCACCCTACAGCCCTGATCTCGTGTCAAGTGATTAACTTCTGTTCTTGCACCTAAAGAAATTTAGGCTCGCATTTCAATGCTTTGAAAATGACGAAGAACTGAAGACAGGCGCTACTAATTGGTTCAAGTCACAGACAGGGGATTTATTCTACACAGGAATAGGGAAATTGGTGCCTCGATACCAAAAATACGTGGAAGTAAATTGTGAATATGTGGAAAAATCATGTATATATTGTCTTCTGTCAATAATATATCATTTTTATTTTTGATGGTTTTTTCTAATTGCTGGACGGACCTTATCTTCAAAAAAAAATGCCTCATAGTAACAACGCTATGGCTAAATTCACTTTTACAGAAGAATTTTTTTCCTTTTCCAAAAATCAGATTTTTTTTCTGATCAAAAATGTTCAATATATGATTATTAATTATTTATTAATGTTATTTATGGAATTTTAATAGCGATATCAATGTCTTCAGAATTCCAAGATCAAACATTTCACTTTTCTACTACACAAACTGATTTTTCTTCAGCAGAATAAAGTTTTATAAACGATTTTCTAAACGAATAAGTAGTGTATCTATGTAAAAAATCAGTTTTAAAAATCGGGTAAAGAATAAAAATCTAAAATCTCACAATTTTTACAGTCTGTCACACAAAAACCTAATTTAAATGTTTTTAGTTTAGATAATTAAATGAACTGAAATGTTTTATAAATTGAATAGAGTTTCCAGCCGGTGGCTGCATCCATCGACCATTAAACGAGTTCTAAATTAAAAATGCATAGTCACACTTCGGTCGATCGTCACCATGGAAAATTATCACAATGAGAATAAAAAAAACGCAACAAATTATGTCCTCATTGTTCCAGTACTCAACGTGGATTGCGACCACCTTAAGATCATTTGACGCAGCGATTTTTATTCTGTCCGAACAAGCGTTTATAACAATAATAATAGCAAAAAAAAGTTTCATATCTAGGTCAATCTCTTCGTATTCTGCCATAGAATTTGTAACACTTTTTTACTATTACGTAAATTTCATTAAATGGGAAGTGAATTTCAGTTTTGCTTTCATTCACTGTCGTTTTATTAACAGCGGACACGTTCTCTTCCGAGACGTAATCGATGCTTGCTCTATGTGAAGATATTCCTTTCTAATATAATTATATTAGTTGCCATACGTGTTTTATACAACATGTAATTGTTCGTTGTACACTAATATCACTTTGTACATTGATGTTTTTTTCTTATTTCTTAATTGATTGAATGTATAAATATAGACACGCATTACATAAATAGAGAGATGAAGATAGTTTCAATTTACAACTATTTTATTTACTCTTTTTTCTAATCGGCATATTTTATACTTTTAATATTAAATAAAATAAGATCGATATGTCACTGTTTTACATTTCGATAAAAACAATCAAATGATTTTTTTAGAAAATAATAAATCTAAATGAGAAAAAGTGCATTACACAAAGAATAAAGAGACAATAACTCTAACCAAAATATAATTATGGTATTGTAACTAAATTCAAAATCACAAATAAATTTTTAACCCCAAAAAAATGTTTCTAATCAAAAATATTTACTTAATTATTGGTAATGTTTAATTGTTGCTCATGCGTATTTCCATGGCGTACTTTCATCTTCAAAATCTTAATGTGCAGAAAAATCTGATCAATGATCATTCATAAAAAGTGCCGTTAGTGGATGAGAGAAAAGGTAATTTGTGAAAATCAAACGTTTTGAAGAAAACTTTTTTGACGAAATTCAAATATTAAAGTGTTGTGACGACTATGATTCGAAATAATAATATTAGTATTATTGATCGTGTATGACTGAAAGACCTGATGCCCTCCCGCAAAAACGAATACCAAGAATTGGTGGTTCGAGGATTTTCTGTAAGTAGTGGAACACTTTTCCATAGCTACCCGATGGGACCGGATCTCGTAATTAGGCTAATGTTTACAAAGGCAATCTCTTATGATCTGAATGTTAGCCTTAGTTGTAATCAAAAATCATATTGTAACTAAGACTAATTTTTGCCATTAATTCTATTTCTCTAATAGCTTTTATTTCAATATAACCTCAGAAACTATAGCTTTATAATACTCAATTCCGTTTAAAATATTTCAAAAGCAATATCTCGAAAACGGGAAAAAATCAGACCTCAGTTCCTGTATAAGAATATTTCAAACATAAAAATACAAATAGCGTAATTCAAAGAAAAATTGTAATATTCTCGTTATTTCTAATATCCATATATATATATATATATATATATATATATATATATATATATATATATATATATATAAATGTGTGCGTGTGTATGAAAATATTTAATAAGAAATTAATGTTACACAATAAGCTCTAACAGTTTTTTTTTCATTATTTAAATCAATTAATTATAGATATGCTAATCCTTCCTAATTTCTAAAACACAAAATACATTTAACATATGTTGCAACAATTAAAATGGACAGCTGTTAGTCATATTTATATTGTTTACCTTGCTAAATTTTTACATTATAACAAATGCTTCATTTCAAAATGGACATTTAAGAAAAAAAATGTCGAATTTCATAATAGTATAGGTGATTACAAACCGTACCAATTTGTATTAAATGATAAATCTATATGTAAATATGTAGATGTACATATATATATATATATATATATATATATATATATATATATATATATAAACAAATAAATAAATTTAATATCAATGTTATACGATTATAATATTCATTATAAATTGCCAATCGGCGTACGTAACACGCATTGTATCGAATAAAAAATTCCCTGAATTGAATAAATAAGTCAATTTATCGCATTAGTAAGAGCGTTATGAAAAGTACGTATACTAATTGCACACGACCGTTGATCGTGGGTAGCCACGTATGACTAGACAAAAGAATTGCGGGGTACTTATTCAAACGTCTTTGGAAACGATTTCGCTCGACTGCAAGGCCGATCGCGAAAATTTCTCCACAGATGTTTGTACGTGATTGCGTGAAACGACTTAAACATATAATATAGAGACACACACGCAAATGAAAACGTGTACAAACTGTATGTGTGCTCAGACGATGGTCGTCTTGAAATGCATTCATGGATGTGTGTAATGTTTGTGTAACAGATCGACAATATTACGTGCTGTAACGGACAATCATTTGTAAATTACACCTGTATATATCACATGCTTGTATATATACGTATTATATTAAAAATCTCTCTGTCTCTCTCTCATATATATATATATATATATATATATATATATATATATATATATATATATATATATGAGAGAGACAGAGAGATTTTTAATATAATACGTATATATACAAGCATATATCACATGCTTGTATATAAACATATTATATTAAAAATCTCTCTGTCTCTCTCATATATATATATATATATATATATATATATATATTCACGTATTTGAAGTGTTTTTTGTTTGTCATCATGATGTTAATGGGCGCACCTTGGGGAGCAAGACCTCGATAACAGCCTTATATATATATATATATATATATATATATATATATATAGAGAGAGAGAGAGAGGGGGGCAGATAAAGATACATAGGTATATAGGAAAGTCTCGTTTAGTGCTCAGGATTCTTCTCAAATCAGGTTCTTCTATTTCTAGTATTAAATGAAACAAATTTTCATTTGTCAAATTTTCTTATATATTTTACCATTTTTTTGGAAATATTTTTTTATTTTGTCACACAAAGTGAATTTCTATCAAAGAACAGATGTAAAACAGTCATTGGACGATATTTAAAAATCTGGAAAGATTCTATAAATTCACTATTAAATATAATGATGAAAAAAAATGTAAACGCCGGACAGAGCACACTACACTCGTACACATAAATTTACAATACATGTCTGGTCTTTTTTACACAACGTTTGTTTGTTCATTTTTTTTGTTCTCTCTCGTCTCATTGTTAAAATGCATGTGAATATAGTATCTCTATTTAATTAAGATTCTGTTTTAGAAATGGTAAAATGTTAAATTGTCAAAAATCGAGTATTTATTAAAATATCGGAAAATGCAAGTATTGGATGCCGATTTGTATATGAAACAGATTTGTTATTAGCTTCCATTTATGTAGGAAAAAAACAATTCACACTTTACGATTCTTGGCTTCAGAAAATATTAAAAAAAAATATATCGAAAAAATTGTGTACATAAGTTTCTATATTTCGAACTTATCTAAACTTTTGTAAATACTCAGATGTAAAAAAAAGCCTTGATATAAATTTTAGTAACTTTAAGCTGGATTTAAGAACCTAAAAAAGATATTTTACAAACCCTTAGTATTTTAAATTAGCCAAAAATCGATTATCTACTAAAATATCAAATAATTCCAACACCAATAGTTATTTTCAAAGGTCTCGAAACATCTAATATATATATATATATATATATATATATATATATATATATATATATATATATATATATATATATGTATATATATTTAGAGAAAGGAACAAAAACAAATGTATGTTTGAATTCACTTCATACGTTTAAGGCAAAAAAAGTAATAGTTTAACCTTAGTCGGCTTAGTTCAATGACACTGTTCTATTTGAAGATTGTCGAAAAATTATAGAGAATAAAAATAATATGTAATTTATTCATCTATTTCTATTTTTCGGAATGACTTGTGTGTTTAAAAAAGAAATATATTACGTTGAATTTTTTTTAAAAAAACACTATAATTTTATAAGAATTAAATTGAAACTATGCTTTCGTAGAAATATCACAATTCACTTTAAAACAATGTAAAGTTTTATTAAAAAGGTCAAAATGTATTATTCGTTTACACATTTTAACATTTTTTGTGCAGGTTCTATGAAAAATGACATTAAAAAGCTCATTAGTGAAACAGCAATTATTACAAATATTATAATTATTCCATTTGTTAATTTTTATTGCTTTCGTTGTGAAATTGTAAAAAAAGTATTTATCATTTAAACAAATATGACTAATCTCTATTCTATTTAACATAAATCGACCTAAACAATCTCGTAATTGTTCATTCAACGTAACGAAATTATTTATACACTCATTTTCCCACACGCAATTGTAAACGAAGTAGAAATTCCTTAAACCGCAATTATATGCAAATAAAAATGATTAAAACGTAGTTAAAGATGACCGGACAGTGAGGTTTTCGGCGTGATATTTGAGAATTCGTTCTGAATAATTGTGATTTCATTGTCAAAAACGCGTCGTCAAGTGTCGAAATGCTGTTAATCAGTTGTATTCACTGAAATAAAGTAACAGAGCGTATAAATGGAATTTTCAAGTGGTCGGTAATTCGATTATTGAAATTAATCATTTCTTGAACATATTTGATCATAATTATTTCGTCGTTCGTGGAATGAGTGAAAATTCAATTATGAAACTGTCAAACTTATTCAATTTGGTAATATTTTTTTATAACAATCTATTCATTCTGAATATTAAGTGTAAAAATTAATTCGGTGCTTTTAAATTGAATCAATCATTACTGATTCAAATTAAAATATTTTCTTGTCGTTTTAGGAATTTAAAGTGCTAGTCTTAACATTTAAAAATGCTATGTATCTTTGTCTAGTAATTAATATGATCTCACAAAACAGTAGTGAAGCATCATATTAGACATTGCACACTCTTCGCATTCCAGTCGAAAAACATTTCGAGATTGATTAGCTCAGCTTGAGGGAAAGGTATTGTGACGCATAAACTATGAGAAAATGGTTTTTAAAGGTTTTGGAGTGACGATTTTGATTTTTCCAATCGAGAACTTCCCGGACAACCTCAATAATTTGAATTCGAGGAGCTGGAGCAACTGTTAAGTGAAAACTCAACTCAGAGTGAACAGGAACTTGCTCAACAACTCGGAGTTACCCAGCAAACAATTTCCTATTGTTTACATCAGCTGGGAAAAATTCTAAAGCTGGATCGATGAATTCCACATAAGCTCAGCACAGAAAACAAAGAAAAAAGATGCGATACGACTATGTTTTCGCTCACAACGTTCAAAAGGAAAGATTTTTTATATGAAATAATAATCGGGAACGAAAAATAGGTTTCATATAACAATTCTAAGTGCTGAAAATCATGGGTTATGCCCGACGAACCACTGACATCGATTCTGAAACCAAATATTTACACCAAAAATGTGTTAGTTTGTATTTGGTGGAACATTAAGTGTGTGATGTATTATAAGTTGCTCGAACTTCATCAGAATGTAAATGCAAAGTGTTTCCAACAACGGTTCATCCGCTTAAGTGACGAATTAGAGAAAAGAAGAGCATTCACTAGCGAAGAAACGAGGTAAGTCATTTTGCAGCACGGCAACATGAAGACTTTGTTCGGCCGCACATCTAGAAAGGGATCAAAAACTTTATTTCGTCGAGTTAAGAAGTTCTTCCTCATGCAGTGTATTCACCGGACCTAGCCCAATCAGTTTATCAGCTGTTCCGGTGGATCCACTATCACCTAACTCACATCCATTTTAAAATAGTGAAAGAAATCCGAAAATACATTGACGACTTCATTGACTCAAAGCCGTCATTCTTTATCGACAAGTGATTCATCAGTGACCAGACAGATGGAGTGAAGTTATACAAAATAATGGGTAATATTTTGAGAATTGAAATGCATTCCATTTTTTCGTAAATAAACATACATTTTCTATAAAAAAAGAGGCACCGAATTAACTTGTACACCTAATACATAAGATTTTATTCGTTTCAATAATTAAATAATATCTTAACGTATTATTTCCAGTTATAAATGAAAAAAAAAACAATTTCAAGAACTCAACACCTGATTGATATAACGGATATTCTATTCTCTGACAGTAAAAAAAGTTTTGCGGAACACACGATGACACGTAAAATCTTTTAACTTATTTTAGCACGCAGTTATAGTTGTCATAAAACTGCTGTGACCTGTCATTTATTACTCGAAGCTATTTATTTTCTAAATATCGACATTGAACTGTTAAATGATTATTAAAAATAATATTTATTTACAGTACTTTCAATGCGTACTACAAATAGTCTACACCATTAATTAATATTTAAATAAATATTAATTGATAATTGTACCAAAAAGAAACCTTGTCATAGTATTTTCTATAATAAGTTTCAATTATATTTTTACATACAATGAGTAAGTAACCTTTCTGAAGGTTTCATTTCAAATAAATCGTCAATAGAACAATTATTTTTATGGTATATTTAATAATAAAAATCCACATGGCCTATAACGTCACCGTCACCTAATGCGTGTTGAGGGCAACGATGTCTACCATTATAACCGTTTTCATAGAATAAAAAAGAGAAGAATAATGCAAAAATGTATAATATAATTCTGGAATTGTTGCTAAATTTGCTTTCATTAACGAATGCTTCACTCCTTCATAAATTAAAAAAGTTTTTTTGATCAACTAGTAATCATTTTTTTATTGTTGCTTATATGCATTTAGACATCAATGATATCACCGACAAAACATTAAGATATATAAAAATCTATAGAAAAATCTGACAAAAAATACAGAAAGATTTTATTGTCTTTATCGCGTTGAAAATGATGGCATCTTTATCGAAATTCCCATAGTAAATGATCATTAACCCATTATTGATCAAAAAAAAGTGTGTGCTTTGTAGAGGAGTAAAAAATTCAGTTCCGAATTTATTGATTACAAATAAATACTTTTTATTATAGAATATAAATTATAAATTTCGATTATTTTCAATAACGAACATTTTTCGTATTTTAAACTTGTATAAATTTACATTAATCAAACAGATAATATTTTAAATATCTTAATACACACAAACCTAATGTGATACTTCGACGTGTCATCAGACCTTATTAGAAAATTATATAGTTTTGAAAATCTCGTTTCCATTGAAACACTTGTCATATAATTAATTTAAAGGTTTGAGTGTTTGCTATGTCACAACAGTGAGAACAGATTATCGTTTCAAATAGTTGTTTTTCTTCATTATAAGGGCATCCAGTACTTAATCCTTTCTGTACTTGACATGAATTATATTAACGTTTCGTAGAACAGCATCGATGCCTTTTAAATTCTGGATATAAAGATGTACGTCAGAGGTACGAAATAAAAAGTAATTATTGTTTACGTTTATAGAGTTTGAAACGATCTTAAAAGCTATTACATTTATTTATTATTACCTTTGTAAGGTGATCATAAAGTTTTATTTATTATCGTTGGCAGGATATTAGATTGACGTCAAATTAAATTTGATTACAGGCTTAATCTGAGATGGTTAATAAAAAAAATTGTGTTAAGTATAAAGAAATGTTACAATCGACATTGAATATTTAAATAAATGCGGATATCAATAACACATAAAATATTTAAGCCTTTACTTATTGAATTAATTAATATGTAAAAATGTGGAACAATGTCATGTTTATTATGAAAAATAATAACATTTAGATCAGGGAAATATGGTGGATGAGTAATAACTTCTCATTTTTGTCGTGGTGAAAAATTATACCTTTTCTGTTGGTTAGTGCTGGCTGTTTTTCATCAATGGATAGTTTTAGCTGTACCAGTTATTCACAATACACCTCCTTCGTAATGGTTCGATTTTCTGGTAATAGCTCGTAATGGATAATATTATCCATTCTATATCCCACCTTCTATATCCCACCAAACAGACAACATAACTTTTTTTTGGATGAAGCTCTCTTTCGCTGTTGAAGATGTTGTTCCGTTGCGGTCAACCCATTGTATTTGACGTTTAATATTGTTATAAATAATCCATTTTTCATCATCAGTAACAATTCTATTCAGAAACGGATCATTTCGGAATCGGCATAAATGAGAGTGCAAATGTCAGCACGTTGTTTTGAATTAATGACCGAAAACTCGTGCGGAACCCACTGATCCGGCTTAGAAACCTTACTTATCATTTTCAAGTGTCGCTAAATAGTTGAATGCGTTGATTTGAGCTTCTTGGCGTATTATTGTACTGTTGAACTAGGATTCTGTTCCACCAGTGTTCGCAGGATCTCATCATCAAACTCTTGAGAACATGCCGACCTTTCCGTATCTTGCTGTAATTCTTGAACTGAAATCGTTGAAACTATATTTTTCCTGGGCTAAAATGAATAACATCTGAACCGTACATTTCCTACAGTTTTTTTTTAGTACAGTTGTAGCGTTGTTTCCTTGACGAATCTCCCAAAGCAAAATATGCCTAATATGCTCTTTTGACATTTCCATGATAATAAATATTTTTTCTTGTAAATTTGCGTGATCACTGTCAATCTTCCACGATAAGACAGAAAATATTACGTACAACTGAGGAGTATATGCATGCGATACTTTATTGCAATAATTGCAAAGTATTGCATTATCCATTCATATCTATATGAAAATATCGCATTACTTATGGGATAATACAATATAAAATTAGTAAATAAAAACGACTCTATCAAATTTCTAATCCTCTTAAAAATGTCCAAAGATTGAATTCCACAACTCCACTTTATTTTGTCAATAAATATATTCAAGTGGCATAATATGAAATACGTTTAATTTAAACTGAAATGATTAATTATTCATATAGGTCAAATCGATCGAAATGCATTATAATTTAACAAAGAATATATTCTTATTTCAAGGTTAAGCTATAGACTTAACTCCTGCGACGCACGTCATACTTAATACTTCGTCTTTGAAATATAAATTAACATATAGCTTTTTTCAGATTTGAATAAATATACTTTTTTATTGTTACTTGCAACGTTACATAGTATTTACGTAATGTACGTGTCAAGTACCAGAGTTTAATGGATTTAAATTTATTTGTCATAAAAGAAAGATAAAATAAACATTAAACACTACGAAGAAGTGAATGTATTATTTCGACAGGGATGAAGAGAAAATGTATATTACATTAAGCAATTTAGAAATAAATAGACTTTTTAAACTGTGTTAGGGTTGTTTTTATTAAATTTTAAGAATTTTAAGTCGACGAGTAATTAAGTTTTCAAAAATTGTTGATTTTTCATTTTTTTTCATGCAATTCAATTTAGCTATAATCTCAGACCTGTACTGTGACTACACACATAATTGTGACTACAAATTAGTAATGGGTAACAGACATTCAGATAAACCAAAAGGATGAACGAGACAGTGATTAAAATATCATATAAAATTAATAAATAAAAAAACGAGTTATATGCAGTTCAAATATTTAATCCTCTTAAATATGTTCATATATTGAATTCAACGATTGCACTTTTTTTGTCACTAAATATATTTAAGTGATATAGTATGAAATAGATTAATTAAAGTAAAAATGTTGTTACATGTAAATTTATTTTAAGCAAATATTCTTATTTTTTCGAGTAGAAACATTTATTTATTCGAAAAATAATATAAAAATATGTTTTATTGCTCATAAATGAATTATAATATCTGCAAATTTCAACAAATGTCATGTTAATCATGGAACTACTTTATCAATTACTAGACAACTGTATATATAAAATTCAAAAATAAAAAATTAAAAAATAATTGAGAATGTTATATACATTAAACAGTTTTATTAAATATATATTTATATATATATAGAGAGAGAAAGAAAAGAAAAAGTAAAAATTAGGTATTATAGTTTGAATATTTATAGATTAATAAATGATATTAAAAATTTTTGGTATGTATATGAAATAAAACATAAAGTAATGATTATTTTAAAGCTTTTAACTGATAAACGATCAATTTAAATGAATTAGTTCTCTTCCCCCTTTCTCTTTCTATATATATATTTATATATATATGTCATTTTGTTTCTAATCTCTATTCTATTTAGTTCATACCCGAAAACATTTCAATAAATGTAATATAAATACTAATTATTCAAATAATTTTTATATACAATACGGTTGTGACATTGTGGCTAAATTGATTTTCACAAATTAATTCTTTTTTCACCCTAAAAATTATAAACAAAAATTCTGGTTAAAAATATGGATTTTTCTGTCCTTTGGCACTCTGAAGATGATTTTATCCTCAAAAAATAATCACAATCGACAAGGATCTATTGACCAAAATAATATTTTTCTAAATCTTGTGAGATGAAAAATCATTTGTAAAAATGTTTTTTCCTATATAAAATTCGAAAAACGTTTAGTATTTTCATACTTTATCTTTCTAATTTTTAATATTTTTCAATATTTCTTTTTTATAAACTTAATTCAGCGTTTTAGGGAGCAGAAGGTGAAAAGCGACATTGAACGATTCCAGTATGTCAGGAAGATGACTATGATAAATATTTTTTAAAAAATGAAATAAAAACGTTATTTAACTTATTTGGAAACTGTTTGAATAGGACATGTAATGTTCACTCACTTAGAACATTTATTGTTGTAACAAACAAATATTTCTTATAACCAAAATTCCGTGTTTTAATTTAATTGCGTTTCATTTTAAATTTAAGTTTAATTATGAGATACCGATTTTTTTTAATAAAAATCGATACGTAAAAGTTTTGCAACATCTAATAATGGTTGTGTGGTTACATATTATGTTCAAATAGAATGTATGAAAAAATAATTAATGTGATGACTTGCTCGCACTGTGGTACGCACAAAAATTTCATTAAAATCATTTTAAACTTTTCACAACACACGGTTTTCATAAACGGATGAATGACTGAACATTCTTCCATATCGCTTCTTTCACAACTTTGAAGCTTCTGCAATTTGTTTGAAATATATTTTCGTGTTTGTAATTATATTTAGAAAATTTCTATAATAAAATTATTTTAATATATATATATATATATATATATATATATATATATATATATATATATATGTGTATTAAGTGAAAATCTTAATTCGGAACCTCTAAATTAAATTAATCATAACTCTGTTTATATTTAAATAGCAACGCCGTTATTCTCATAGCGTCAACTTACCAAAAATCTTCATCAACTTTTTTGAAGATGATAGCAATTTAATATAACTAAATAGATGACAATTAATGATTGAACAGTCTAAAAAGTGTTTTTTGATACATTAATCCATTTATCCGAGAAAATAAAAAATATGTTTAAAAATAATTAAAGAAAGTTGTGAGAAAATTAATTAAAATTAATTTCTTTTCCTTTACAACAGACTTTTGAGTGTACATACAATAGAGTATTTAATCACTTTTTTTCTAGCAAGCTGGAAACGAAAGGAAATTAAAATCCATTACATCTACATGATTTTATAAAAGAAATTTATGTTTACATCATTTTTTTTCTACTTGGAACAATTTCCTCTTTCTATCGATAATTACGATCACATTCTTACTTTTATCAAATATATACTATACTTGATCGTTTCTTTTCAAAAGATACCCATTTTTAGTATCATTTCCGTTAAAGATTCAAATCAAATACGACTGATCTTTGACTTTAGATTGATAATAGAGAGAAAATGAAGGATGAAATGACTGAATTATACGTTAACGGACGGACGAGCTTAATAAAATAAGTACCTTCGGCATAAAAATCGACTTCCTTATCGAACGGTTGTGTAAATACGCACCGACGATACATTATTTTAACAGTTTGTGAAAAAACTAGCTAGAAATGAAAATTAATATCGGCGACGTTAAAAAAACACACACAACAAAACCAATCTGTTACAACATACAGTAATCAAGAATCAGCCTATCAAATCGTTGGTCGTTCTCAACATTCTTCGGCGCGTTTGCGTAAGAAGTGAAAGTAATATGTATATATTTAAATGTGTTCACGTGTGCGTTTATATACATATACATACAAATACATATATATATATATATATATATATATATATATATATATATATATATATACACACGAGTATAAGAGTAACAGCTATACCATATGATTTAAAGTGTATGAATCTGAGATATAGGTTTTATTTATTTATTGATAAGTTTTCAATAGTTTCGTGTAAATGTCTTGAATATCGACATCGAATCATAAAAACTTACATTTTTATAATTAATTAATGTCTAAAAAAGGTGCAGCTATTTTACATACAAGCATATATATATATATATATATATATATATATATATATATATATATATATATATATATATATAATATATATATATATATATATATATATATATAATATATATATATACATACACACACACATATATATATATATACGTGTGTATTTGTGTGTTTTTATGATACATCTATTGAATAATATTCTTTTCTTGGAAATCTAGTTCTCAGATTGGGTCATTTAAGCATAAAATGAACAGAAGTATTCTTCAACTTTCACGCAAGTGTATAAGATAAGATATGTATAGTTCATCTTAAAGTATTGTCCTCAATCTGAAAATGAATACGTTTGATAATTTGAAGAAGTTACAAGGCAGGTAGTAAAAAAAAAGTTAATAAAAAACTATAATACTATATCATAAATGAATTGTTCACTCGCTCCACAATGTAATTAACATTTTTTTCCGATTATTTTTGATTGTACCAGAGTTAGTTTTTTGATTATTAGTTAAATGTTTCTATATCATCGGGATTAGAAATGTTGGGAAATTGAAAACATGTAGTTATAAAGAATCTTCGTTGCAAAAGTCGTTGATTTCATTTTTGACAATTACTTGCGCCGTGAAGTTTGGAATTTTCAAAATATGTATTATGCACATAACATTATGAATACTTTGAGCAACAGAGACGCAGGCTGTATTAGTCTTTAAACACAGTATCTATGAAGAGGTTTTACGCCAGAAACCACAAAAAAATTCTGATCAATGAATGTTCAATGAATTATTGATCATTATTTATTACTTGTTACAACAATAATATGACAAATAATCAGAAAGAAGGAATGAACTGTTGAAAGTACAGTGAACAATACATTTATATATAAGTATATATATATATATATATATATATATATATATATATATATAGAAAGAAACAGAGAGAGAGAGAGAAAGAAGGAGACAGAGAGAAATAGAGAGAAATATATATATACAGAGAGAAATAAATTTTTTTTAGATAGATTTTTCTGTACTTTGGTCCTCTGAGAATGGTCCCATCGCCATCGAAAAACGCATAAGCAGCAATCAAAAATAATCAATAAAGATTTATTAAACATTTTTGATTAGAAAAAAAATGAAACTTGTAGTGTGAAAAAAATATTCATTTGTGAAAGTGAATTTCAATAGGTACAGTATTAAAACTGTATTAGGACAAATTTTTCGTAAGATAATAAACACCCTCCCTCCTAAATCTTAGGTAGTACCATACAAATAGATTCCTGGTGTCATCGATCAACTTATTAAGGAGTGAAACATGAAAAAAGGAATCTAAAAAATATACATATTCAGGTAAAAGGGATATATAAGAAAAACAGTTAAAATGATAAAGAATTATTAAATATTTTCAGTTGGAAAAAGAATATAGTTTACAGAGAAGTGAAAAATTAATTTCTAAAAAATAAATATAGTCAGAGTACCAAGAACTACACGTAAAACAATTTATCAATATTAAAAAAAAAATCAATATATTCTTTCTATTTCCAGAAAGAGAATAATAACGATAATAATAATATATTTATTGTTGAACAAATATTGAAATTACTAGACCTATATCATAAATAATAGAGAAGAAATAATACTGAAAAGTATCAATAAATTTAATGAAATAATAGAATTATATGGATAAGAATAACTTTATAAAAAATTACACTGAAAATGAAAAAACTTTCTGTTCTAATAAGTTAATCTATATTAATTTTCTCTATGAATTATTCAAATATAAAATGAAAAGTAGCCATACAACTCTAATCCTCAAGAAAAATGAAACAACATCAATAGATTTTATAGATTTATAACTGTTACTCTGTCGAACTTACCGTTTAAAAAAAAAGCTCGACACGAAACTTTTAGTGTAAGTATACCGAGAAACTGCACAGTCTTTCAAGTCACATATAAATTATTCAAACGATTGAAACATTCACGTGTGGTGTTGTAAAACTACCCTCTAATAATCGAGACATATCTAGATTATGTCCTCTTTGTTTTTCGAACAATAACTGTAATAAACAGTCTTAATGGATTATTTGACATTAATGTATTCATACGACGACAGAACCAATTTGTATTGAATTATTCATCAAACGCTTATTGTTTTATTTACATTATATATGTTTTTTTCTTAATGGAAAATAATTGATTTAAATGTAGCGTTCGAAATGTTAATTTTTATACGACTTTTTTTACTACGTATTATGGATTTTAGTAATCAATTGATGTTTTATGAATTTCGATGGTGTACCATCACCTTCACCCTCTTCCTCAGAGGGCCAAGGCAGATAGGATCACTATCAAGATGCTCAATGCAAAATATCAGAGATAATCATCTATTGAACACTTTTAATCAAAAAATTGTTTTGTCGTTTTCGAAGAGAGAAGAAATCATTTGTGAAAGTGATCTCAGCCACAATATCAGAACAGTATTGTGAATAGTCAGTCTATCAACGTAAAAAAAATATAGATAAATAATTAAGAATCTGTCACGCAAACGGGACACTGGTTCCATGCAGCCATCTAAGAATATAACGAACGGCCACTAGTTATGCGTCACATTAGTGAATTTTGTACGAAATTTATATGAAACGTGAACAATCTTAATTTATTGTCAAATGCTGTTAAGTTATTAAAACCGTGTCAGTCAAGTTTTAACAGTCGAAGGCCGACAGAACGTATGTACACATGACGAAACTGTTTCCAAGATATCATTTTTTTTCAATAATTGTCTCGTATATTTATTTGTTTTATTCTTGTCACTCGACGATATGCACTTAGTGCCTTTTGTGTCTGTTTAATTTGCAAATATGTCTGTTACGAACTGTTTTTACGGCCGTGATACCATAATAAAAAGTTAAAAGAGCAGTGAACTCGTATATATATATATATATATATATATATATATATATATATATATATATATATAAGCATATTTATTAATATATAAAAATAATTATTATTAAATGCGTTCTATGTAAAATGTCAAACTAAATTAAATTAGATAACTTGAACTTGTAGTTCGTTAACAGCAAGTTTCTTTTATTCATTTTGAAGCTTAGATTAGCATACATGAATAATTCACCTTTCAGGTTCAATACATTTCTTATATTATGCAATATTAAATTCGTTTTTGTACTAATGAAAGGAATAACGGCTTATTTCAGTATTCACTATGGAACGTTTAATAGTTTAATACGAAAAAAAATAATGTATTTGTTTATAATACAGAGATGCCGTTGTCTAATATACTGTCATAAATATTAGGTGTGCAAATTAATTCGGTGCCTTAAAATTTAATCAATCATAACTCTCTTTTAAATTAAAATATTTTCTCGTGGTTTTTGGATTTTGAGGGTACAACCTTAACATTTAAAAATACTATATATCTTGGCCAATCAGTTGGTATAAAAAACAGTAGTGAATAGGATGGCGTCTGAAAAGAAGCATATAAAGCATTCCAGTAGAAAAAAGTGCTGCTGACGCCACGGAAATGATTTGTTCAACTTTTAAGGAAGGTTTCGTGATGCATAGAACTTTCAAAAAATGGTTTCAGAGTGGTGATTTTGATCTTTCCGATCGAGAGCGTCCCGGACAACCGAAAAAAATGAATACAGAGAGATCAAACAGCTGTTAAATAAAAACTCCGCTCAGACTGAAGAGGAAATCACTCAACAAGTTGGAGTAACCCACAAGCAATTTCCTATCGTCTACATCACCTGGAAAAAATTTAACACCCAAGCCGATGAGTTATACATGAGTTAAACCCGAAAAACATAGAAAGAGCATGTGATAATAACCGGGGATGAAAAATGAGTTTCATACGACAATTCTAAGCACTGAAAATCATGGGTTATGTCCGATGAACCATCGACATCGAAACCAAATATTCATAGCAAAAAAGTGTTATTGTGTATATGGTGAGACATGAAGGATATGATGTATTATGAGCTATTTGAACCTGGTCAAACTGTAAGGCTAGAGCGTTAACACAATAGGTCATCCGTTCGAGTGACGAATTAGAGAGAAAAAGATCATTCATTGGCGTGGGAACAAAGCAAATCATTTTGCAGTACAATAACACTAGGCCACACGTCGCAGAAACGATAAAAGACATTATTTGTTCATTGCGATGAGAAGTTATCCTAATGCAGCTTATTCATTGGAATTAGCCCCGTTAGATTATTACGTGTTTCAGTGGCTCCAGCATCACCTGGCTGATACCTATTTTAAAACAGTGGAAGAGGTCCGAAAATACATCCACTACTTCATTGACTCAAAGTCGCCATCAAAGTTATACAAAATAATGGGATATTTTGAGAAATCAAGTGTATTAAATAAACATTCATTTTCTATAAATAAAGGCACTGAATTAATGTGTACACCTAATACATAAAACAAAATAAATAATTTCAAATAAAAAGTAACAGACAATATTTAAAAACGTCGATTCTCTACACAGATTTCATCGGTAGTGCATTAATGTAATAATTTTATAAATTGTTACTCTTTTTGTACAATCGTGTAATTTATTTTTTTTTATTTAAAGAATATAAAACTATATTTATCAACTGTGTTACACATTATGCTTTGTATTTTATATATAATGTGAAAATAATTATTCACTTCGTCGTTTCTTTCAGAACAACTCTTAAACATATCTAATTATTGTAAAAACAATAACATGGAATTATTATAATTACTTAAATTCATTACATTATTAAAAAAGTGTTAGTTTGGAATCGTTTTGGTCTCATCGTTGGAAAAAACGAATATGTTGGAAAACATTATGACATCATGTGCAAATCACATAAATATATTTATGATCAGAATTGGAAATTAACCTCATTTATATTCTTTTTTTAATATAATACTATTAAGAAATAATTTCTATAAACATTTGTTATTACTACTGTTTTCAGATATGAATTATTTTTTTCAGCCTATAAATCACAAAAATGTTTAGTACATTATTATTGATCAATTTTGATTGTTAATTATACGCTTTTCGATAATGATGGCTTTAACCTCATAGCGCAGGTAAAGAAAATGCGGTTTGTCGGATGAAAAAACGAATTCGTCTGTGAATAGTAATTTAGTCACAATACCAGAATTGTATTGTGAATTATGTTACTTTATTTCCCTGTATATCTGTTATACGATATTAATTTTTAATATCATCCTTAAGCTTTTGAATTACTGTTTATATTACAACCGGTTCCACTGTGTGTCAACTACAAGTAATTTTTTCAACTTAAGTAGAATGTTTCTGAACTCTAGTTTAAAAAATCTGAAGATGACTATGAATAAATCTGATGTAATAATTTTGAAATCTGATGCAATAATTGACAGTGTTGAAAGATCAATATTTTAAAAAATAATAGAATTTATTATTTTTTTCCAATAAATAAATTTTTCACTCGACACCACAACGGTACTGCCTAGTTGTACTGGTCAGGAATGCATTTAAAAAATTATTTTTTTTTCACACATTACAAAAAAATGTCTGTTAAAAATGTTCAATAAATGATTGTTGAACTCTTTTGTTGTGTTTCTTATGTACAAAACGATGCAATACCACCAATATTTACAAGCACTAAAGTTTGATCAGACATTTTTTTTGTGGTTTGTAGTGTGAAGAAGAATTTATGTGCGAATGTGAATTTAGCCACAATGTCAAAACTGGATTCAGACACTCAGGTGATTTAAAAGGACGAAGATCACCTGGACAATCCTTCAATTGGATTACAGGTATAAAAACAAGATTATAACTTTGCAAAGGAATTAATTAGAAACAGATTATATTTGGAATTCTATCATACATACATATATATATAATATGTGTGTATGTATGAATGTATATACTTTTTTTTATTTCAGCCGCGTGTGTGGATCGAAAATCAAATCTCTGCGCGTGAGTGTCCATTCGTCCTCAATATATGATATAACAACATTCTACTACATTCAGGAAATGCGAGAAATGTCACTTTCTCCATAACACGCCATTTGGCCTCCAGGCCTATCGGAACTGATATGCGACGCCTATGTCACAACGATCAATGTTTCCACAATAATCTCGTACGATTGTTAGAATATATACGAAGTGGTTGAGCGCGAATTGTGAAACATTTACATTTTTTCCGACATACCTGGCGTACGCTTAAACGGATTATTACATTATTATGGGTGTATATGCATATGTGTATATATATATATATATATATATATATATATATATATATATATATATACTTTCTTTCGTACGATGTTGCATAAATTTTCGTTCAACAGTGTTAATGTAAGTTGTGGTATTTTAATGGGGTTTCCCTGATTCGTTGTTGACGTCAATGAAATTTAACAGTCGCTTTTAAATAGACGTTTAACTATTTATTTATTACAAAAATTGATAAATATTAAATACATGTATTTACCACAAAGAGTAAAAAGTAGTTTTGATTAATATGTATATATTACAAACATAAAATTAAATTAACTCTTATTAATCCAAGCATATAAATATATGGTAGATGGCCAACTCCATTTTTTTCAATAAGAAGCATACCATTGGAAATAATACAAATAAATTCATATTAGATTCTTTTAATTAACTTATAATAAAAGCTACAAAAGAAAAGAAATAATTTATTTAATTCGATATTAAAAAAAAGCAATTGAAAATTACTGCAAGTTGATTTTAAATAATGTACACTCTTCATTAATCACAAATCTTATATAATATATATATATATATATATATATATATATATATATATATATATATATATATATATATGTATATATATATATGTGTGTGTGTGTATGTGTGTACATACGCACATAAATTTCAATGTAAACGACTTAATAGTTTCCTCAATTTCTTTTATTACGCAAATATTTATTTTTTTAATTAACGTTCAGACAGTAATGAGAACAATAATTCTTAAGTAGGCTGAAGTATATTCTAAGAAAATATTAACGACTTTTCGGAACTGTAGAAGAATAATTGAAGAAATCATATTGATAAAGAAATGAAGCGACATGTTATTTTTGTCTTAATAACTAAATTAACGTGTTTGAAAACTATTAATTATTACAATCAATGTTAATATATCTCGTTTAAAAATGATATAAGAACATTTATATACACGATAATTTTTTAAATATTAATATGTTGAATATAATTGTATCTAAATATCTTCAATACCGAAATAAGTAAATGTACTTATCAAGAAATAGAACACTGTAGATTAGAAACATTCGACACAAACCAACCTATCAGTGCTTTCTATCGTCAATCGCTAACACTATTACGTTCAATGTCAACGTTAACTTGATATCCAAGTTTTATGCAATATTTATGCATCTGTATATATATATATATATATATAGATATATATATGTATGTATATTATATATATATATGTATATTATATATATATATATATATATATATATATATATATGTATATTACATATATATATATATATATATATATATATATATATATATATATATATACAAAATACATACACACGATTTTTAATGGACCACTGTCGGTATCTAAAAAAATATTTTACAGTAGAGTAGAGTTTAATAAATTGACAATTCAGGTAAAAAATCCTTGTAATTATATTACAGGAAACAAAAATTGATCCAATTATTTTCATATCGGATGTAAATACCTATTAAATAAAATGATATTTTTATAACAAATACGAAGGACGGTTTACAAATATATATATATATATATATATATATATATATATACACATAAGCAAATTTCATTTAGTACGTTATTTAAATTAACGCTCTTTTGATATAGCTCTCCATGGCTTTACAATACTATGAATCTGATAAGGACTTGTAAACTAACACACAATGCAAGCCTTGGATGTATTCCTGAAATCCTAGCGTAAAATGAAACAACATTAAACAAAGCTTCTTATAATATACCATGTATTCCTCCTATAATACATCTTGTATATTATGTAAATAAAATTTTCGACGTAACATTAATAAATTTGAAAACACAGGTGAAAATATAAGGTTCCTAATTTGGCACAATTATTTGTTTATTTGAAAAAGATATTTTTATTTATACAATCAATTGATTTTCACGCATGTATTATCCAAATTAGCATTGAAATCATAACAATATGTATTAATATTTGCAAACAGTATTTGATTCCATGTTCCATTCGGTTCTAAGGCTTTTAAAGTCATAGAGCGTCATTTCGAAACAGCGTTAACTGACTTAGAATCGAACGAAGATTTCATTATTTAGTACTATTGCATCTTTTTTAATGTAACATCTATACCAATATCTGTATAATTAATAAAAATTGAATGAGTTGCAGGCACAAATTCTTTACAGAAAGCGAGATTTTGCATTTAATAGAATATCATATCTCAATCTCGTTCATCAACTCATACTCTATACTTTCTCTAATACTGTGATATTTTTTAACTACTTTAACAGATTAAAAAATATTTAATTAGTCCTTATCTATGTTTCATGTACCAAACTTTTCAACATCCTTCTGATAAGGATATCTTAATATTCATAAGCATTACAATCTGTATTTCAATATTTATTTTAATTTTTTTACACTTAAAAAGAGATAAATCTATTTGCAAAAATATTTGCATATCTTTTAATCTTCTATTCAAAATTTTTAGAGTGAAATTGACAGCCTTTATTCATTACATCTATGTTTCTATCAGATAATGTTTTCAATGTGTGTGAGTGAGAAAATAAGGACGACGACATCTTTCTCGTTAAATAAGCGGATCGTTTATGTAACACAGCGTTCACATTACAGCTATATATATATATATATATATATATATATATATATATATATATATATATATTTCAATAGTTTTTTTATAGTTATTTCGAATTTTAAGTAAGGAATCATCAGAGGAACAAGCAAAAAAAAACATCACCAGAATTTGCGAATATGTTTCGTGGGACGCCTGTATATAAATTATGTATATACGAAAAATAAAAATCTTGGAAAAAACGTACATAAAGACAACATTTAATCAAATGAAATGAGAAGGTTGATACGAGTGAAAAACCCCGTATTTATAAAACAGAAACATTTCTAATCGATAAATGTATTCAAATTAAATCAATGTCATTAATAGTAATAATATTAATAATATACATAATGATTGTCTTCATTCTGGAAAATGTCAGTTAATTATGTTTTTGTCTTATGTACACTCATGTAGATTTACTTGATGGCATTGGAATTTGAAGTGATGTGTTTTTACATACCTTTATGGCATTGGATGTAATAATTGTCCGAGAAGGATAACAAGTTAATTTGTATGTTACACAAGAATCTGAGTGACGATCGATGTATGCTATTAATTTCAACTATTTTGTAGACCTGTTTGAGACGATATTTCGTACGTGATCCGTTGATGACAATTATAACTTTTAATAATTCGTCTGCGGATTTTTGTTCGGGACAGGTACGATGTACGTGACTAGCTGTACTGGTTTTTGTATTCGTAACGTCAATGAACAGATTTACAAGTTATGCGATTTCTTAAAACGGTTTACTACTAGTTTACAATAGGAAATACGCCTATTTTGGATGCCATCGTCCTCAAAGAGTTAAAATGAAGAAAAAGAACTTTCTGCGCTTTAACTTTCCATGTATGATGGTATTGCCATTGAAATGCGTATTAACAGCAATCAAAAATAATTAATAATCAATTATTGAACATTTTTGAACACAACATTTTTTGAAGTTTATAGAGGATTGGAAAATTCATTTGCGTACACTTTAAATGCTTTGTTTTCTATAGAATCAATTGAATAGTTAACAGCATAATATCATTTTATTTTTTATATTTTTTAGACGTCATTCTTTATTTCAATACGATTTGGAATTTTAAACGTCTACATACTAAACCATTTCACATCCTTCATTTGTTTGAAAATTAGAAACAAAAACATTCCTTCAACTCTGGAATATTATGAAGTGTTTTATAATTTAATGTTCTGATCTAAATTGATATATGAAGTATTTTAAATTTAATTACTTAAAAATAGAAAAATATTCAACAGTTGATCGATAATCAATCATTGAGAATTTTCATCAATTTTTAAATATTTTTACAACTATTCCAGACATTCTTAATTACAATACAATCATTAAAAATAATATTGATAATTGTATGTTTTTTTTTATATACTGTTATACATTTTTATTCATTTCCCTTCTTAAAAAATAATAGATATTCTGGAAAACATAGATATTCATCAAACCATTTTAATGCACCAAATCAATTTTTAAGATATTTACATAATTCTACAGAATTTATTCTTTTTCTCTCGAATGTGTCAAATAAGCAGCCACACAAAGAGTCAAAATAAATGAAGATACTGTTCTGACACTCTAAATTCGTTTTCATAAATAAATTCTTTCAAAACCATAAAAAAAGTTCTGATCAAAACAGTTCAATGAATAATTATTGATCATTTTTAATTGTTAGATGACGATAGCATCATCTTCAGAGCGTCAAAGTACAGAAAAATCTCCTTTCTATACCTTTGGAGATTTTTTTGTATCTTGATATCCTGAAGATGATGCCATCACTATCGAAGTGAACATAAGCAACAATCAAAAATTACCAATAATGATTTATTAAATATTTGATTAGAATATTTTTATGGTCTTTCGGGTGAAAAAAAACTTTAATGAAAATGGATGTAAATATTCAATAAAGAAAATAAACATAGACTATCATAAAATATTAACCACATTTGTAACGTTATTTTCTTTTACTTAAAACTTTACTTTAAAGAAATATAAAAGCATACAAATCACTTTGTCAATAGAATGATTTATAATCTTCATTAGCAAACACAAAACCAATAAATTTTATGCAACTTTTTTTGTGAAGTAGGCGTTATTCAAGGGTAAAATACCTGAACGCGGCAGTAATTTTGTTTTTTTTTCTAAATAAAAATTAATGAAAATCACGTGAAACTGCAACTATATAATTATAGTCTTTTTATGCACATTTAATAACAAACAATTTATTTTAAATTGCACAACGGTTCTAATCAACGTATTATTTGAAAAAATTGATTTAATAGAGAAATTATACGACTTGCACTGGAATTAGTCGTGAGGTATTATTTGAAATATTATTATTTGAAAAACAGGTTCGGATAAGAAATTCCATATTGTTTTCTCGAAATATATAAGTTTTTACTGGTAAACAAAATACTTGAAAGAGTCCTTTTAATAAAATGTTTTCGAGTGTTTTGAATTTACATAAAATATACTGAAATGATTAAATCATTCAACTAAGAATGAAAAACATTCATCAATCAAACAATCATTATTGTTAAACATATGCAGTTATTAATTAATTGAGAATAAGAATTGCGACACTGTAATTATTCTTCAGTGTAACGAGAAAAATAAGAAAAATGTAGCAGAAAGAAATAAAAAAAAACTTCATCTTAAAAACAAGCAATTGTTTAAATACTTCTTCTAATTTAATTGGAAATTATTTGTATATCAGATTAAATCGTGAATATATGTTTTCACAAATGAATTATTTTCTTATCGTACAAAACTATAATAAATGTGTCTGATTAAAAATGGCCAATAAATAATTATTGATAATTTTTGATTGTTGTTTATATGCATTTCGATGATGATGGAATCCTTGTCAGAATGATAAAGTACAGAAAAATCTCACAAATCAATCTATTTGTGTTTTGTTCCACAAAAGGGCTCCAGCTTTTAGTGAAAACTTTGATATGCAAAACCATCAAACTCATGAATCTTAATATTCTGGACTCGTTCTGCAGAGTGAGACGGACAAGGTCTTCCACTTACACAACAGACAAGCATTAAAAATGTTTCCATACATTAACATTATTCTGTGATTTACTTATTTACTGCTGGGGAAGTACCTTTTTCACTAACATATATTTATTTGTAACTATGCTAGATAATTTCAGTTCTCAATTTGATTTTACTAAGTGTGGTTTAAAAATCACAGCCTAAAAATAGAAGTACTTATGCCAATTCATGAGTTAATTATTAACTTAAGCCTTGAAAATTAGTAGATGGAATAAAGAAATGAATTTTGGGTGTCATAAATGCAAAGAATGGTTCAAAAAGTTACTAATCTTTCAAAAAGACTGATAGAATTTATTTCATTAAAAATTACATATCTGTTTACTGTATGAAGACTTTTCTTGAGTTTAAAATACTCAGTATTGTTGCTTTCATTTATTTATTGTTTTTATTGTGAAATAATATAATTATTTCTTTATGTCATTCTGTTTGTACTATTATAAAATATATGTGATTGGGGTATTTCTATAATAAATATGCTGTTATAGCTGTTACAAACAAAAAACTACAACAACGATAAGTGTATAAAGACTTTTTGATACAGTATATATATATATATATATATATATATATATATATATATATATAGATATAGATATATAAATACATCATTTGTATGCAATGCATATAATAGTTTTATAACATATAACAAATAAACAAAGTGTATTATTAAAATTGTAGTGCTTAACTTTTTTTATTGAAATCGTTTTACCCGGATATATTTTATAATTTTGCTGGTGTCGGTTGATTACATTATATAAACGTTTTTAACGGAATCCTAAATTCAATAATAAGTGGAGTTATGCGTACATTTGAAGCCATTTCTTCGATTTGCAATGTTTTTAAAGTTTTATGGAAATTTAATGAAATGGATCAGGAGAAAATAGTTTCAAAAATAAATTTATTGCAAAAGAAACATGGAAATAGAATATGTGAAGAAATTGGAGAAGCATTAATACAGCTGAAACGTGTTTACAAATACAATTGTAAATTACAAACGAAACCGGCAGAATTATTTAAAGAATACCTAATACAGCCAGTATGCTTCGAAATTTTCTTAACGAATTTTTTTGCCTGTGTGTGTAGATGAAGACGAAAGACCATTTAGTGTTCTGAAAAGGATTAAAAACTTTCCACGTTCGACAACGAGTCAAAAGCGACTGGCGATCCGAAACATAAATTACTAAATAGTCCGTATTTTTTATTATTCTGAAATAATAACTGAATTTGCTAGTGCTAAAGCGCGAGAACTTCCAATAAATATTTTTTATACTTGAATAAATATTAAATATCATTGAACAACCATAAACATCTTATATTTTCTTCCCCATTGTTTTCAATTATGAAGGGCCTCAAAAATATTAGTTGGCCCTGGTCTCTCATTTTCTCTAAAAAAAACCCTATATATATATATATATATATATATATATATATATATATATATATATATATATATTCAGGATTTAATCTGGGGAAGAGGGTGAGTTTAACAGATAAAAAAATTTTTTAATGTGAATTCGAAAACATTCATCAGATAACTATTAAAAAAATATTTAAAGAATAAAATCCAGTTTTCTTCTCTTCTTACAAAGCTCTTGAATTACTTAAGTCGTGGTTACAGGGAGAGAGCCAAGAGGCTCTGGGACCTCCCAAACCTTCTATATACACAGAGAGTTCAATGTAATCAGAGAGATTAATGTAACCATGACTTATATATATATATATATATATATATATATATATACAACTTATGTATATATACATACATATATATATATATATATATATATATATATATATATATATATATATATATATATATATATACAAACACGAACTAAACACGTGATAAATTGAAAATTGAAAATATAAGAATGGATTAAACACTTACGTTAAACTCCCACTCCAGCTGAACATGCGTCGTATGTTATCGTTTATTTCTCGAGGTTGCTCTGCCATCTTGTAACAAAATATTAAAACGAATTGAGAATTTAATATTATTTCACAAGCATTTAAATTTTCGAATATGAGTTACAGTTTGAATCCCGATCGAAATATTCACAATTATTTTATGTTTATCATAAAAAAATCGAATATAGTTTCAGAACATATAATTTGAAGGTGGTCTTTTAAACACTCTGTTTTTTACACTTCGGTATTCGAATATTATTTTGATGATTGTTCAAATATTATTATGATAATCACACAGTTTACAAATTTATGTTTAAGAATATTTAAAAGAATATATACAATTCGTTTTGAGTTTCCAAACAGAACACAGTTGTACGTAATCACTTTTAAACGAATTATACGACCATCTTCGATAGATTCTTGTTAAATAGTACTGTACGCGTATGACAAACAAAAATTATTAAGTTGTATTGACATATCAGTTGTGTAATGATTTAGCGAAAAACAAATTAACACAAACGTGCTATTTAAATGGCAGATTCCACTTTTCAACTTTCACCGAAACGGACTCGTGCAATATTTAAATATTAGAAAACGAGTCTGTGCAATGGAACGGCACTCTTTTTGACATTTGTCGATAATTTTTTTCTAACACAGAAAATCGAAACGAAATACTTTAAAACGTGTACGTTTCGTGTGAAACACTTATTTTCAGAGCACTTTGACGAGAACAACAATTAACACCTGATGCCAGCACCACATGTCGGAAGAGCGTGGCGTGCCATTACTAATCGAATGGATCCGTGCGTAGTTCTGTTAATATTTTTGGCATTGAAAACAGTGGTTTCGACTAATTTTTTTTTTTGTATGACGAAGCGAATATATTGACAACGAACGGTACGCGCACAGTTTACCTGTTTGTGTTTTGAATAAGAAATCGTACAGTATTGTTCGATTGTTGACGTTGTTAACTGCTTTTTTTTGCAAGTGTTATTGTTTTTATTTTAAATACGCGACTACAACGAATATTTTAAAATAACTTTCAACTATGTAAAAGTAAATACATACTGTTCACTACTCGCCAGCACTGCATGTGTTGTTGAGAAAGTGGTTTGACAGGTATATTATTTTACTTTTCTGTTAGCCCGCCACACGATTTTGTCGCTGTTACCATAGTAACGATGCACATCGCCGACTTCAATTATAAATTTGATTGCACTTTTTCGTAGCGGATTTGTTGCAATGAAAATATTTTTATGGCGATTTGTATCGATTTCCTTATCTAAAATCAAACAAAAAAAGCTGCAGAAGCTACACATAAAAATAATAGCTATATATTGGTTAGGTTGGGATTTTAGAGCGTTTTGACAGCTTAACTCATTAGCGCCCAACAGCTATATACATTTAAAAAAATCAACTGCACTTATAACTACAAACTATAATTATAGTTGAACACTGTAGCTAAATATATAATATTTTCACAAGTAAATTATTACTCTAACATTTTCATTACTATGTCCTGAAAAATAATGGCATTACTATTTATTTGATGTACAAATTAATTAGGTGTCGTTTTTCATAGAAAATGAATGTTTATGAAAAGTAGAATACATTTTATCCTCAAAATATCCCCCATTATTTTGTACAACACTGTTCCATCTGTCGGATAACTGACGAATCACTTGTCGACTAAAGATTGCCGCTTTGCGTTGTAATACATTTTCAGACTTTTCCAATGTTTTATAATTTTTTGCATGTTTTATACATCGCAACACTTTCCTCCAAAGCTGAAAAAAAAACATTACCGCATCTTTGGTAACATTTTTTTTCAATTGGAACGTGAAAAAATGCCTAATATATTGCTTTTCGGACGCCATCGTGTTCACTACTGTTTTGTGAAGTTATACCACCTGTTTATCCAAGATATACAGTGTCTTTAAAGATTAAGGTTGACACTTCGAATCCTGCAACGACTAGAAAATATTTTAATTTAAAACAGTTATGATTGATTCAGTTTAAAGGCACCGAATTAATTTGTAAACCTAATAAATTCGTATAAAACCGCCCACGCTAAGAGAAAATTGACCGATTTTTTCAAGCGAATTCAGGCTGAATTTTCAAATGAATTTTCGTTAAACGATTATAGAGCAAATATTTCATAAACTTATGCATTATAATGATATAAAATTTAAAGATATAATCGTTTATGTTTATACCTGTGATTCCTTATTGTCATGATTATCTTGCATCAGTAAATTCTATTCTTGATCACACTAGTCATAGAATCCACAATGAACTGAATAACTTTGACACAGTATTATCTGAAAAAAAGTGTTTAAGTATTAACAATCAACCATTGTAGCATCATTACATAATCAATAAAAATTAGATAATGAAAGATCTAAACAATAATTTTATTTCAATTTGATAACCGATGTGGAAGTAAGAATCAGTTCTTAAATATATATATATATATATATATATGTATATGTATATATATATATATAGAGAGAGAGAGAGAGAGAGAGAGAGAGCTAAAAAAACACTCATGTGAAAATTATTTTATCATATAAATATTATGTATAAATATGATTCCTTGGTTGTCTTCGATCTTTTGGATCCCTTGAATATTTCAAAAGGACAAAAATCAGCAAAACAACATATCAACAGAACTACAGATACAAGAAGACATATTTATAAGTTTATGAAGTTAAAACAAGACTGAGTAGTTTTTCGATAATAAAGCACATATTATTTTACTGTTTGAATTAATATTTATTATTGTATAAAACTAATTTATATTTTATATGATTTTATTAATAAAAAAAACTTTCTATCAACTTAATAACATTAAATATGAATTTTTAAATATATTTTACTCAGAATGGTTCATTCATAGTTTCGCAAAAATAGAAATTACATCCATGCAATTAATTTGATATTCTTTATTTTACTTTCATATCCACAACCTCGTAAATATTCTTCTCGTATAGCTCTCATTTAATAAAATTGTTTCATTTTTATTTCAGATTAGTGATATTTCGACATGTGTACATCTATCTCGATAATAAACCTACACTATAAAATCTGATTAAATATTCTCGCTTTCTATATTTCCAACATACATCTTTCTTGTAGATTTCAATTTCGTTTATAATTTCTCTATAACCGACTATCCCACTTTACAATGACTCATCTCACATACCATTGGATGTAATTTATGAATTTTCTAATTCAGCTTCTCATTTTATCTCATTAATGAGTATTTGTGTTTCCAATTATAAATATGTGTTAAGTTTTGAGCAGTGACACGTTTATTTTTACCTCTTTCTTTAATGAAAAGATATCTAACAATAGTACTTTTTTATAATATAAAAAATAATGTAACTAAATTCACTTTACAAAAATATAAAGTGAGGCAAAACGATTAAATGTCTTATTTCTTATAAATTATTTTAATAATTTTTGGAAAATAAACATAAGTATTTGCTATTTAAATATGGTCTCATTATTGTTTTCCTAGTAGAATCTATTTATAGACATGATGTCTTCTTTGTGAAATATACAGCCGAGCTGTCACTTTTTTATCAGACACCGTAAAAAATTGTGGAAAATAAAAAATGGTTATTGATAGTCACTACAAAAAAAATATATATTAGCTGTACAAATTAATTCGGTGCTTTTTTTTATAGAAAATGAATGTTTAAAGAAAAATGGAATACATTTCAATCATTAAAATATCTCCCAATATTGTGTATAATTGTAGTCCGTGTATCAAATAAATGCCGAATCCCTTATATATATATATATATATATATATATATATATATATATATATATATATATATATATATATTGGGTGATAATAACGTAACTTCTACAATTGAAAAATTAAATAGAGCTAATATCGAAATGTTATCAGTGTAAAGAGTACACAAAAATAGTTTAAAAGATGTACAAAGCAATATAGAAATTTAGACGTGACCCAGACACCCATTCAGTTCTCCTACACTGTAACTAATCTTACTGATTATCAACCGGAGCCAGACCTACCGGTTAACCAGAGGAAGATTCTATGCATTTCATGTGATTGAATTTCAGCACATGCAGAAGATAGGTAAAATACATTTAAATACAATACATTTGTCTGCTGTCGAAGAAGCTATTTCTAAAAAGTGGGTCTACACGATATGAAGGAGAAAGTCATAAATGTTATTTATTTTAGTTCGATCGAGATTCGCAATGAAAGAAATGCTTAAGAATGAGAAAGAAGATGTGCGTTTATTAAGACTATAAACAGCAGTTATTGAATAGAAATTTATAAATCGATTCATTTTTAACCGTCTTTGATATCTTGTAAATATTTTATATGCGAATTCTTATATATATATATATATATATATATATATATATATATATATATATACATGAATTCTACAAATGTATAAATAATTTCACCGTTACTTAACCGTATGAATTTCCATTTGATCTTGAAACGCATACTATATTTATTCCTCCCACTTTCACTAGTCATACATAACAATATATTATGTTAGCCACCATTGTGTTCATATTTCGCGCCAATATAAACTGTCGCCTTCGATGGTCGAAATAACTTTCTCTTCTTCTAACTCTTTATATGGTCTTGACTTGTACGTTTCCAGTACGCAATTTTAATTGAGCCCGAACGTTTTTCAGCCATATAATTTGACATAATAACATATTGTAAATACTAAACGCGAACGTACGCTATATTAATTTCAAATCTTTTTTATGTATTTTTTTTCAGTTCGTAAATTACCGGATAAATTTATCAAATTGATAGTTTGATCATTAATCATGGATTGTTATTTAAGACGACAGGAAAAATTATGAACGATAATTGTTACTTTATTAACTTTTAATTTAGTTATTAGAATTATAGAGGTGACATAAGAGAAAAAGTGGATTTTAAATGTGTATAGGAGATGATTAGATAAATTTAAATATTGGATGTAATGGAAAGTTCGTTATTTGAACGAAAAAATAGTTTTTTTTTTTAATTTAATGGTTTATATAATTTCTAATATCGTATGTGACTATTTGTCATCAGTTGAGTATTTTTAGTAAATGAATTCTTTCTTGGTTTTCTTTTTTTCATCCCACAAACCATAAAAAAAATTTCGGATTAAAAATGTTCAATAAAACTTTATCGATCAGTTTTGATTGTTGCTTTTGCTAGTTTCGATCTCAATACCAACATCTTCAAAGCAAGAAGATATAGACTTTTTTGTAGTTTGTGAAATTAAAAAAAGATCATTTGTGAAAACGTTCGTTCTTTAATAATATATATAATGCAGATATATATATATATATATATATATATATATATATAATATATATATATATATATATATATATCTGCATTAAATTACGAATTTTTCTAGTCCACTCTGTATTTTTTTCAGAGTTTCACTCCTGACAACATTTTATAACAACAAAAATAAATACAAAAGAATAGTATAGACAATAACATAAATATTAAAAAAACAAACCTACAGCTAGACTATTTCCGATCAACAGTGTATTTTATCTAACACTACAAATAAAAAAAATATAGTTAATGTTTGTATTGCATGTATATTATGTGTTCATTTAAATATATAAACAGTTACTTAATGCATTACACTGCATTGAACATTTCTCTAATATTAAATAATCTTATCACTATTTAATTAATCAAGAATATTCTATGATCTATAATTGTGTACATAATGGAAAATATTCCATTTGAACAAGTTGTAAAGTCCATTGAAAAATGTGTATTTAGTGTAATAAGTACAAATGAAATCGTATCTGTAGGACAATTTAAATATATTTGAAATGGTGGATATATATATATATATATATATATATATATATATATATAGTTAAATGAACATTTATAAAAACATATTTTTATAGCAAATATTTAAAATGTAATCAGCATAGTATTAATATTTATCGATACGTGAATAAGTAGTTAATTTAAATAGCATTGATTTTTACAAATTGATTCACGTGTTGGATATTGTATGAAGTGGAATGATTTTATCGACATAAAATTTATAACTTTTTCATATAATTATATTGCAAGGAAAAGCAATAGACAAGAGAATTTTTCACGTATGGAGGTTCATTTTCTAAAAACTATAAATTTCTAGTCGAGAATTAGATGAAAATTAATTTGAAAAATAGGGAACAAATGAAATGAATGCTAAATAACTTCTAAAATTTTCATTATTTTCAATCCAAATTTATTTCAGGAATTCATTACCCTTTATAAAGAAATATAACGAATAACGTAGAATTTAAAATTATTTGCACACGAATCCATAGTGCCAGAACTATTTATACAGTTCCTGACAATCATTCAAGCGGTTCTTGTGGTCTTGTATTTTATAAGTTACAGTGATGAGTAAATGTTTGCAGTCATTCAAGTTTAATGGTGATTAAGTGATAGGTAAAGAAATTGTGCCTTAAGGACAAACAGTTAATAGTGCATTCTATGTCACGTGACAGTACCAGAGATTTTTTTTTCTTTCCAAAAATGAAAACTTTTCTCAAAAGGAAACGATTTCAAGACGTAGCAGATATTAAGGAAAATGTAATCGTCGAACTGAAAGCAGTTTCTACAGACAACTTTGCCGGTTGTTTTCAAAAACTTCTAGAACGTTGCTATAAATGTATTAAAGTAGATGAAGATTACTTTGAATAAATATCAAACATTTTTCGTGTTGCTTAAATTGCGTTTCTTTTCATTGTGCCAATCCGGAAATTAAATTGCCAAACCTCGTATTACGCCTCATGAATGAAGCTCGTAATAAAATATTCACTTACAAAAACACCAAATATTAAGTCATAATAAGAAATGTCATTGAAAATCAATACGAAAAAATATAAATATTTAATATTTAATTAAACAAGAAACTTTGGTCTGATTAAATGTACACAGAAACGCAATCAGTGCGGCGGGAAATCGAATGTAATCATAATATTGTGTCAAGCAAACAAGGTTACATTATAGGCATGTGTCAAAGATGACAAAAAAAAATGTATCGACTCGATGGAAATAATTAATTTTTGTTAATTAATGAATATCGCTGATATTTATATTACATTAAACCTAAATTAGACTGAACTATAATCCAAATATATAATAAAAAATCGAAATCTGGTTTACACTGGTTCGAATCGGTTCAGGCATTAATTTAATCAATCAAAGTTCAAACATACAATTGTTAATTGACAACGTGTGCATCATAAGTGATCCGGTAATATCTGCATGGGTCATTTATATGGGTCAAATTTATATATATATATACGAGTATATATATATATATATATATATATATTTATAAATATATATATATATATATATATACATATACATATATATATATATATATATATATATATATATATAAATTAAAATGTATGTTAGGTTACAAAATCCATGACCTATACTAGTTTATGAATTTATATCTACAGTTCAACCGATAACACACATATACATTTATGTATGCATATTTATAACCACCGCCTTAAACATTTCCTAAAATTCTATTATTAAACATAATCTGACGTATTGTTTGGGTTTAAATGCATATAAGTATTTGTATATAAATATTTTGTGTTATTTTTGGAAACGGTGTTATTAAATTCCGACCGGCATTTTACATTTGTTATTCATTTATTAATAAATTAAAATTTTATTCGTATGAATGCGAATATAGGCGTAAAATATATATTTGATAACAATTTCATGATTCTTATAACGTTAAGGAACAGAAAACTCTGACTTTTCTGTTCGTTAGCGGCCTGAAAATGATAATTCGATTTCTAAATGTTTATGAATGAAAATCAAAATCAACAATAATCATTTATTGTACATTTTTTTTATTAGAAAATTCTTTTATACTTTGTAACATGAATGAAAAATGCATCATGAAAGTAAACTTAGCCCTAGTGCCAAATCTATTACAATTCCAAATTAATACAAATTCCTAACGGTATCCACGTCCACAAACTCCTAAACACGTCACTGTGTCGAATAATCTAAACTGAAAATAATAAAAATACTTTTTAATTATATATAAATACTATAATTAATAAACATGCATGTTGCTTGCAGTCATTTTTTTACTTTTTTATCTCTTATGTCAAATCACCTTGCATTTTTCTTTATAATGAAAACGCACGTCTCAAAACCAGTTTTACAAAGACTACACGATGACGTAACAAACAAAACTAAAAAAAAAATCGTCAATGATTATTGTCTTACAAATAAAAAAACGATTTTTAACACAATTCCATATAAACCTTTGTTAGTGAGTTCAAGGATCAATTCGATATTGACAATACAAATTATGTCAAACAGCCAACATCAATTTTATTACAGCATTAACTTTTAATAAATATAATTTTAAAATTTTATTTACAAGCGTGGATGTAACATCACGTGTTAATTGTCATTTATCTTGATAAAATGTACACAGTGTTGGTTTTATTCATGCCAATTAATTTTATTAATTGTAATTTATTGCAACTAATCATTTATTCATATATATTTATATATATATATATAGTAGAGAGAGATCTAAATACGTTGCATTTTATATAATTGATAAAGGAACTGTGTTGACACTAGAAAACAACTATTTTGATCTTATGCACTCTTTTAACTCCATATCTTCGTTTCCAATAATATTGAGAAACAATATACAATTATCAAATTCAGTAAATTTAGTTCGCAGATAATTATTTTTTTGTTCTATATTAATGAATGATTAACTTAAGTACATTTAATATATATCAGTGAGAGGTCAATAGTTTTCTATATTGATCAAAATGTAAATTTCCATTGATATACAGAGAAGTGGCTTAAAAACGGTTTGTTCTCGAAACGATGAATGAAAATACGGATCTCTCTTTCCCTCTTTATCTCTCTCTCTCTCTCTCTCTCTATATATATATATATATATATATATATATATATATATATATATATATTAGTAAAAAATCTACAAGGTCTCACAAATTAGTTTCAAGTTTAAAATTTTAAAAAATTATTTTTAAGAATACATATTGTTAAAAATTTATAGTTTAGAAGCTTCCAAATGTTTGATAAACAAATTTTGAAAAACTTTGAAATTAAAGATTTCTAAAAGTGTTTCCAACAATAGAAAGTGGTATTGTCAGAAATCTGAGAAATAGATTATAGATTTCTCCTCGGAACCCTCACATTGTCTTCTTCTAATGCTAGAAACAGTTTTAGAAAAGTTTAAATATGATTTTTTTTTAATTTGTTTTCGGATGATTAAATACCGTCGATATTTTTTTTCTCTGAGACAATGTTTAGTTTTGAAAATATTCATGAATCGGCAGGTATCAAACCTTGGGAGTAAGACAGAGGATCCATCATAGAAAATTATTTTCTTTACTTAAATTCAGATGTTGGAGAGAATGAATGAACTGGTATATTATTAAAGTGAAAAATGAATAAATGATATCTCATACTATTTTCTGTCGCGGTTACTAGAATCATTTATCCTTTTCTAACATATCCAGATATAATATTTGTTTGATAATTGTTTCTTCGGAAAATCATTCTATAATTAAGTAGGCTAATAATCTGATCAATACAATTCAATAAAAACAGATAAATAAGGTGCGAAAAAAGTCATTTGGGGAAATTAAATTAGTCACAGTGCCAGAACTATATCTTCTTTAAGTTAATTGTAGATCTAAACATATAATTTTATTGATTTTTTTCAACATTTTCATCAATTTGTTTTGTAACAGGAGTGACTTGCCTTTCAATAGGTACATTTAAATTACAACAAACTTGAAGTAGCTAAATTAGCTATCGAATCTGTAGGTCGAATCACAGAAATTTAAAATGAATCTTAGTGAAAAGTATTTTACTACCCTCTAAACAATCAAAAATAAGTAATAGTTGAGCACCTCAACGGTACTTGAATATAACTTGTTAGATTAATTCTAGAAGAATTAATGAATATTGTATCCACCCACTCACCAAAGCTAATGTATAAAAAATCTCCGATTAATATTTTTCTGCACCTCATCCCTCTGAGGACGATGCCATTGGTATCAAAATACGCATGAACAACAATAAAAAAAATGATAAATAATCACTCATAGAACATTTTTGATCACGAATTTTTTTATGATTTGCAGTGTAAGTGAAAAAATCCAATATGGCTTCAAAGTCAAAGAGATAACACACTTGCAAATCTATCAGTTTAATACAATTTTTATCAAATGCTTGTACCTCGTTAAGACAACTTTTTACACAATTCTAATATTTATTTTTTTCTGAAAATGATAACAATTTTTATAAAAACATCAATATTTACGTACCGTATTCCTCGTATTCGAAAAAAACTGAATAGAAAAACAATAATGTATAAATAGACATTTATAAATAAGATAATTTCTGAATGGAAACCGTTTCAGTATCACTTTTACTCGTACACGATTTCACGTACTTGTCAAATGCAACCGTTTATTTCAAGATAACGAAAATATATAAATACAAAGAGCGTTTGTAGATTCAGTGAAGTTGAACTACGGATTGTATCTATGCAGCTATAATCTGCATCCTTTTTAACTAAAACATTGTTAAATCTTTATCGTTTTAACAAAACAGTCAAATCCTTGTATGTGGAATATTGAGAGCTTTTTGATTTATATCGGTCAAGTAGATCCTTGAAAGCTTTCGGATAGTTTACTTTTACATCAAACGAAATGTGTGAGATACCTTTAAAAAAAGATTTTGAAGCGCCGGTCTTCACTGAACTGAATGAACTCTGTTCAAAGAGAGTAAGTTTATTTTTAATACTTATATACATGTATACATATATATATATATATATATATATATATATATATATATATATATATATATATATGTATATATATGTATATATATATATATGTATATATATGTATATATATATATGTATATATATATATATATATATGTATATATATATATATCTTTTATCAATAAATAAAAATTATTTGTTTTTCAATAATTAATCTGTAGGTTTAAAGATTTACCGAAAATAAGGTCATTCTATTTGTTACAAACATTGTGTCAGATTTTCAAGTTCATGTAAATAAACAAATATATATATATATATATATATATATATATATATATTATCGATAAATAAAAATTGTTATTTTTTGATAACTGCTTTATGATATTTTCAAAAGTTTATCTAAATTGTTCTAGTTATTGCAAATATTTTGTCAGTAAGATTTCAAGTTCAAGTAAATCAATAAACACATTTATGTTATTTATATATACGAGTATATATATATATATATATATATATATATATATATATATATATATATATATATATATATGCATATGTTTGAAAGATAACTTTAGTAATTGTGATCTTTATAGCAATGTTTTTTTATAAAAAATTTAAAATCAATTGTTGAATGAATACTAGAAAAATGTTGAAATTAACCTTTACAATGAGGTATATAAAAAATAAGTAAACTATAATAAATAAATAAAACCACAATAATGAATCATTTTCATAAATGAATTTTCATCGTCTGTAAATTATACTTTTTTCAATATTTTTTTTAATATTTGATTATTATTAATTTTGATTGTTGCTTGTGCACATTTCGATACTTATGCTCTCATTCTCAGATCAACGAAAATACGTTTTTCTAAGTGACCTTATCCATAATTTAAAAAGATATAATTGTGTTAAAATATCTGCATTGACTTTAAAAATCATTAAAATCGTATTAAAATCAAAATTAAAGTGTTGGGGTCCGATTCGCAAACATAATATTATCATTAAAATTAATATTTGCAAAAAAAAATGTTTTCGAAATTTTTGGTATTTTCATAGTTCTTCCAAACGTTATTTTTATTACAATGATACTAATAATAATTGTGAATTTAGCTTTTTGAAACAGATAATGATAGATATTCGAAGTAGGAGCAGTCTTTCAATTGTTTTCACAAATGAATGCCACACTGTAATATCATAATGTTTTTTTTCTCCACAAACCACATTTTTTATAATCAAAAATGTTTAATAAATAATTATTTGTCATTTTCAAATGTTGCTTTTCCGCATTTCGATTGAGATGTTATCATCTTCAGTACGTTTCTATGAACTACTCAGTATCTTAGCTCTCTGAAGATAATGGAATCGTCATCAAAGTGCGCATAAGCAAAAATGAAAAATGATCAATAAAACTGGTCCGAAAAATATTCTGTTCGTTTAAGATTGTAAAAAACCATTTGCTAAACTCACACAGTTAATTGACAAAACATAAACGTTGTTATAAAAATATGATACTAATTATAATCATTTTTTAGAATGGTGGTCAGATCTTATTCGCGACAGACGATTGGTTCGCAGAAGCCGAAAACCTTCTTTCGGACGAGGAGCCGATATTTATACCGGAGAAATTTACCGAATGCGGTAAATGGATGGACGGATGGGAGACGAGAAGGAAACGTATCGCCGGTCATGATTGGTGTATTATAAAGCTAGGCGTTCCTGGAGTGATACATGGATTCGACGTAGATACGGCCTATTTTACTGGCAACTACGCGCCTAGATTTTCGATACAAGCCGCGAGATTGACTAAAGAAGGTAAATTTTGAATTACATTCATAAAAAATTGTATGATTTGTATTTTAATTCAACCCTTAAACAAATCACTTTAAAAATTACTTGTTTTTCAATGAAAAAAAACAACTAATAATGTTCTTTTCAATTTTATTCAATTATAAAGTATTTACTATTTTTATAGACGAACAATGGATTCCAAAACGGATATGCGACATTGGCACCGCATGTACGCAAGATGATGTAGCCGCAATCAAATGTCATCTTAACACAGAAAATTGGACCGAATTAGTTTCAATGACTGAACTAAATGCTGGACACTCAAACACGCGTCACAATTATCACGGAACCGAATCCACGGAAGCTTGGACACACATCCGTTTAAATATCTACCCAGACGGTGGAGTGGCTCGTCTAAGAGTATTCGGAGAAGCACGCCCGTTCTGGGATGACGTCAAACAGAAAGAAATTGATTTAATAGCGATGCAAAACGGTGGGCTGTGTATCGGATACTCGAACGCGCATTTCGGGCATCCCAGAAATCTGATACGGCCCGGTAAAGGTGTAAATATGAGCGACGGATGGGAGACAGCAAGACGTTTAGACAGACCTGCAGTTTTGAAGACGGACGATAATGGAATACTACTGATACCTGGTTGCGAATGGGCTGTGTTCAGATTGGGACTTATTGGAACAGTGACGTACTTGGAAGTTGATACTACACACTTTAAAGGGAATTATCCTGATTCGATCAAGATCGAAGGCGCTTTAACGCAACCATCAAGAGAATGGAGGAATAGTGGTATTGATACAACGGTTTGGAAAACAATTCTTCCTACACGAAAGGTGAGGTTCATGTTTGTTTTGTTTTCTCACATCGTCACACAATCATTTAACAATAGTTTTATACAATTTTTTAATCCATCCCCACACAATGATAAAACCCAATATCTCAATTCCTAGATGATTCTATCAATGAAATATACATACGAATCTGGCAAAAAATATTTGAACTACACAAAAAACTATTATAATTTTTCAAATTGAATTCTTTACTTATCTAACCTTATATCTATATATTCTATTTTTGTATTGTATACAAAATAACTGGGCATTTAAATATATTGTCCTGGTGATCTTCGTTTTTTTTACAAAAATAACAATAATGAGATTATCTGCAGTATTTAGAGACAAATAATAGCGTTATGAACTAAAATGAGCTACAAAGTAAAAGACTAAAACATTATTATGATGGTATTCGTTCTTTTGGGTCAGCTGTATGTTCTGTACTACTAGTTTCAGCATATGTGCCATCCTCAAGTAAATGTTCAAGACTAATTTTAAATACAAATAAATAAATTAACAAATGAGAGAGAATTATTCTGTGATTTCCGTACAGATGAATACAAGATAATTAAGTATTTGTTCTGTATGTATTTCGGTTCTCATACTGTGACACAGCCCTATTTTATTCATGTGCTAAAAATAAATTTCCATTAATTGATTCGGGTTTAATGTCTTCAACATCTATTATAAGATGGCACACGTTCCTAAACTAGTAATGAACAGACAACTGATCCAGGACGAAAACCAGGACAACGTAACTTCGGAATCACAGGTATAAAAATATATAATTTAAATACATGTTTCTTGTAAAAGTGATAAAATGTCTCACTCATCATATTATTTTTCATATTTTATACTTCATTTTTTTTGTTTAATAAATAAAAGATAATCGGTATGACAACACACGGAAACTTCTAGAAACTTTTAAAAGAAATCTATTTTTTACCTTGATCTATAAATAGGTACACATATTTGAATAATTTGATCGAATCATAAAATTGTCTTCAAGCATTACCACATTTAAAATTCTTATACAAATGTGTATGCAAACTGTTTATATTACAAGTCTACACTAACTCATACAAAAGTAGATAACCTTTACTACAGGCGAACACAGTTTTACGAGTTTAATAAACGTATAGAATTAACGTACTTACAGATATATCTGGACACCACACGTATTTTTTTATTACAATTCCATAAAATTATTTCACAAATCCACTTAACAACAAAACTAGTTATTGACAGAAAGAAACAAAATAATGTGTAAAATAAAAGAAAGTCGATTTTTCATGTTTACTTGAACTACACAACACAAAGATTAAATACTATACAGTAATTAAATATACAAAAATTAAATATTACATACAGTACTAGTAATAAACCTGTTTGATGATTAATTATAAAATAATTTATTTTAACATCAATTTTAATAAAATAAATCATCGATAAGATATTTATTACCAATTTATTATTGATAATGATATTTAAAGTGTGAATACGTCACTAAAATAATGCTCAATCTTGTAAAAAATTAAATTGAATTTGCATCTTTTTTTATTAGTTTTTCTGTACCTTGGCGCTCTGAGATATGTATTTAAATATATATATATATATATATATATATATATATATATATATATATGTTTTTTCGTTTTGAAATGTCCTTAAAGAAGTAAAATTTCAAAAAACTGATTTAAATGAATCCCATCAATAAACATTCTAATGAATTCTGATTTGTTCCTGTTTTATTACAGTTATTACCGAATCACGTCCATAGATTCACGGAAGAGAACATTGTATCCAAAGGTGCGTTTTCTCATGTAAGAATAACAATTGCACCTGATGGAGGCATTAGTAGATTACGAATATTCGGAGAAGCAAGTGAACCTATTTCTAAACATTAATTACTTTTTTTAACTATTTATTGTATATATTTATCGTAATGAATAATTTTATTAAAATATGTAATAATGTAAACAAAAACGATGTCTGATTATTATTATTATTTAAAATGAAATAAACAATTAAACAATACTGTATTACATGTAATCAACATTCACACAATTGCAAAACTTCTTTCAGGAATGTAATCTAAAAGGAAAAAACAAGCAAAATAAACAAATATACAATTACGAAAACATTATTTTTAAAAATAAGATTACATATTAATTATTGTTTAAAATACTAATCAGTTCTCGAACAATTTCTTCGTCCGTAACGTACAGCAAATTATCTTCACTCTTCCCCATTGAAATGCAATTTTCGTCGTTCTCCCGGATTTTCTTCTTGACTTTGGCCGATGCGTGCATTTCTTTAGCATCGGTCGCATCTAGTATTTCTTCTAAATTATTTTTATTTATACCACACCCAGGCATAATAACAATCCTGTTATTTGCTCTCTCTATAAGTTTCTTGATTAAATTCACCCCATCCTTCACACATTTTTCTTGACCGCTGGTAAGAATACGCTTGAACCCAATATCGATAATACACTCTAAACTGATTAGAGGATTTTTACAGACATCGAATGCTCGATGAAACGTAACAGGTAACGGAAAACATGTCTTGACTATATCGCGACATTTTTTAATATCAATGTCACGATCTTCTTTCAAAGCTCCAAAAACGAATCCGTCCGCGCCGTTCATTTTGAGAATCTTCGCGTCCTCCATCATTATTTCGCATTCCTCTTGGGTGTAAATGAAATCAGAGCCCGAACGACACCGTAACATGCAATAAACGGGTACTTTGTTTGGATTATTCGTTTGTACGATTTTTAAAAAGCCCGCCGACGGAGTGAGACCGCCCTCGCTAAGAGATGAACATAGTTCTAGGCGATTGGCACCACCTGATATTGCAGCCATTGCCGATTCAAAACTGTCAACACATATTTCTAAAACTTTAGGCATTTTGAGACTGAATTTACTACACCCTAAGACTCTTTGTTTTTAAAAAAATATAATTAAAATATGAAAGTTCAAAACACTAATCACAAAAATATCTCAATACAATTTTAATTTAAAATATATATATATATATATACATTGAGCAATTTATTTCTACTTGGTACACATATTGATATGAACGTTGTACCAACTGTAGATAATCATTTTTTATCATAATGAAAAATACAAACATTAATTTAAAAACAAAATGAGTAATAAATACATATATATGCATGTATGTATGTATATATATATGTATGTATGTATGCATGTATGTGAATATATATATATACATATACATATATATATATATATATATATATATATATATATATATATATATATATATATATATATATATATATATATATATATATATATATAGATAGATAGATAGAGAGAGAGAAATTTGTGAACTACAGGATACATTAATATTTTTATCGACCCAATGAAAAATTAAAATTCTATTAATTCTTTTCTAAAAAAATTACAATATATTCATAACTATTTCTTTTCAATGTATATTTAATCGTCAAAGTAAAACAAAATAAAATATTTTCAGAAATGAATCATTATCGTAAAAATGATCAAGTTTATCAATTGCTTATTGTTCATTTTATGGATGAACAAAATAAACTCAGCAATTGTTACATATTTTGATAAGAAAATAATAAACTATTTCACAAATGAATCCCTTTTCCACGCCATAAAATCACAAAAGAAATTTCTAAATAAATGTTCAATAAATCATTGATTGTGCTAATTAAAAATGATCAATAATGATTTATTGAACATTTCAAACAGAATTTTTTTTGTGAGGTGAAAAATAATTAATTTGTGAACGTGAATTTAACCACAGTGCCAGAATTGATAGACAAATTATGTTTTCTTTAAAATATACATTTACTTATAAAACTAAATTTAACTGTTGTAAAAAAATGATTGTTTTAATAAACATTCTATTATGATACAGTCTGATACTCTGATTCTAAATTGGCATAAATGAATTCTTTTTCGTCTCACAAATCACAACAATTTTCTGATCAAAAATATTTAATAAATCATTACTGATTGTTGCTTATGCATATTTCGATGACAGTTCCTTCGTCCTCAGAATGCCAAGGTATAGAATAATCTCCCATTGTTTTTTTCTGTAGCTCTTTGAGGAAAACAATTAATTAACATTGATGAATAAAAATAAACATTTTCTTTTAAAACATCTCTAGAGAACTGACACTTAACTGACTCAAAAGAACAAAGACCATCCAAGAAGAACGAAGACTAATCAAAAGTATAACAGAAACTTGTGTTGGAATTATAGTAGATAACATTAAGTTAAAAATGGTTGGCAAGAAATCAGATTAAGGTTGATTATTGATAGGATTGATATATTGATTGAGTTAAATAAGGGGTTCTTTTCAAAAAGATTTTATTTACTGTAACTTTTATATGTAATAGTTTATTAGTTTATCCTAATAAGCTAAAAAGACCTACAAAAATACTGTAAATATAATGGCTTTTAATAGATTTTTAACTATAAAAAATGTATTAAAAGTCAATGAATACTAATGTACATATATAATACAAACATATATATATATATATATAAAAGAGAAATAAAATATATAATACTATTTATTTAAAAAAAATATACAATTTCAGTTCACGTTGGAGCGAATTTAAAACCTCCTCCAGCAATTTTTGTATTCAGATGTGAGTCAATTTTTGGTAAACACTCTTGTAAATACTGACGTTCTTTTTCTTTAACTTGTTCATCATGTTTCTTCAGTGTGTAATATTTTTTCTTTACATCTGCTAATTCTTTGTTTACCCTGTCTAAGTCTAACTTATATTCTGACAGTTTCGATTCACACATATTTAATTCCGACACTAACGACTAAAAAAATTAATATAATTTTTGCATCTATCAAATAATTTGATTTCTGTATCAATTTTTGTTACATATTTTTACATACTAGACTTTTCCACTTTGTATTTCTTTGAAATATATAGTCTTTTATTGAACTTATATGAACATATGTCATTAGTGTATATTTTACTCAATGTAAAAACACCTAGGTATAACATATTTTTTTTATTAAAAATTTTACCTTTAATTGTTCCCCTTTTTGTGAAAGAGCTTTTTGTGTTTTGATTAACTGCTCTTGAACTTCTGGTCCTGGTTGTTTTGCAAGGACTTGACGTAAATTTAAATACAAAATTTCTGCTTCTTTCAACTGTTTTTCTCTTTCAATTGCTTCAGAACATTGAGTTAAAAGCCTCCTTTAAAAAATACACAAACATATGTGTGTGTATATATATATATATATATGTTTATATTTACTTTTGAAGTAATCGTATCTTCTGCAGTAACTCTAGTGTTCCTGGATCAGAGCCTTCCAGTTTACGCCATCTGTGAACGTTCAATGGATTCTGTAATTCTTCTTCCAAAGCTTTCGATTTCAATTTCTCAGCAGTCAGTTCTCGTTCCAGCTGGAATACTTCTGTTCTGAGATCAGTCATATTCTTGATAGACCTCGTCAGAAGATTCTTCTCCTGTCGTAACCTCTTTATTTCAATTTTAAGTAACCGTATGTCATCTAATCGTTGATCATATTGTGCTTCACCTAAAACATTTGTATTTATATTAAACAGTAGTTTCCAAAAATGCAACTCTTCAAGAATGAAATTGCTTGATGATACAATATTAAAAAATGTAGACCTTTATGCAATGTCAGTTGAAGAATATTTATCTTCTCATACAAAAGGACAAGCTCATCATTCCTCCTGACAAGCTGAGTTCCTATAATATCTCGTTCATTCATTATTTGTTCTAAATCCTTTGCTTGTTTTTTAATGAGTGCATCTCCTTCCTAAAGAATTATTTGATGTTAAATAACTAATGACTTGATTATTTTCCAAGATTATAATTACATACTTGTATAACTTTATTTAATCTTTTTTCTTCTTGTGTTAATTGTGCTACTTCTTTTTTGTATTTTGCTATTATATCAAGACCACTTTGTACTTCGGCACTAGAAAAATATTCTGTTGGTCAATAATAATATCGATACAAGTATTAGATATATTCATCAATAAAAAATAAAATTACGCAAAGAAATATTTATACAAAGAAAAAATTTTTAGATAGGTATGAGATTTTTTTAAGAAAATAGTATATTAATTAACATTTTGAAAGGAGTCATATGTTCTTTTAAAATTTAAAAGTTTACCATTCAGTTAAAAAATGAAATGAATGAAAATAAACCAATTATGTAAAAATAAGAAATTAATTCAGTTTATAAAAATGAATAAAATAAAAATCATTATCAAATGTGTTGAGAAAATTATTCAAAATTAGTTATTTGATGTTTTAATTGTCCTTTATGATAAATATTGCAGTTCTTAAACTAAGTTACAGTGTGTGAATTAAATTATACTTGGAACCATTGGAAAGACAATGTATTTATATATATTTGCAATGATATTAATGGATTATTTTATAAATTTGAAAGAAATATTAAAAAAATTCATATTTGAAAAAAAAGTTCAAATGTTTTGTTACAGACTTAAATATAATTTACCATTAAATAAAATAAACAAGTTCTCTAAAAAAAAATTTTTATAAATGGAAAATAAATACTATTCCATTTCTCTTACATCAAATTTTCCTTTTCCTTATTCATTTTTTTCAATTGATTCTCCTGTTTTAACAGCCGGTCTTCTTTACAAGTTATGTCTTCTTTTAGCTGTTCAGACTGATGACTACTGACTTTTAGTTTCGCTTTTAGTTCATTATTCTCGGCTTGTGATTCTTGTAACTGCTTCTGGAAACTATTTCGTTCAGCTCGTACGGCCTCAAACAAATTCATTTGTTGTTTTAATCGAGCTTCCGTTTCGGCGATCGTTTTCTTATGATCGATAATCTCCATCTATAAATAAGTGAAATAAAATAAAATACTGCTTTTCTTAACTAATGAATTTTTCACTTTCCTAAAAATATTTTTGTCTGATCAAAAATGTTCGATGATTGATTATTGATCATTTTTGATTGTTGTTTATGCGTATTCGATGGCCATCGTCTTTCGAGCGCAAACTCATCGAAAAATATGTCAAATTTGCAGATTTTTCTGTATATTAACGTTCTGGGGATAATGTTCATCACAATGTGTATAAGCAACAAGCAAAAATGATTAACTTTTTCGTTGTTAAAAAACGATTAGTCTCCCGTCATAAAACGATCACTAGAAATTAAAAACGACATTAGTTTCTGCCCCAAAACAATCACAGCATCCAAGTAAAATTCTTATAAAATAAAATTTTATAAACAAAACATATTTATGTGTAGTACATTGAGGGACATGTTGTAAGTACAGCTCATAATTTTGTATACGCTGCTGAATACCACTTGAGTCGTGGATGCCTGTCCTGTGCTGCGGCCGAACTCTGACGTAGCGAAAGGGTTAATAATCATTAATTAAACATTTTTGACCAGAAATAGTATTAATGTTATTTATAGGAGAAAGGGAATAGGGGATCTGTATAAGTAAATGCAACTACAATACTAAAACCTATATTATGATTATAAAAATATTTTTTTCCGAATAGAAGATCAAGAGCAAATGTGCATTACATTTTTTTTATTTCATTAAGAGTGCAAAGGGCTGTATATACTCGTATATATATATATATATATATATATATATATATATATATATATATATATATATATATATATATATATAAGCAATTCATTCTAAAGAACAGTTTTATAATGTTCCATTATTGAGTACTGTTTCATCTTTTTCTAACGTAAGATAATTGTAAATAACTATCGGAAATAAAAAAATAAATAAAGGCAGCGTTGAAAACACAATTGTCTACTTCAAACAGAGAGCGAGATTTGACTTTCAAAGAAATGTTATATTTCTATCTCGCTCATTAATACAAAATTAATTCTTTGACATTGTTACATTTTGTACCTACTTTAATATTTTAAAAGATATTTAACTTTTCCTTATCTATCTTATATATGCTAATTAAACTTTTGAACAAACTACTGACAAGGATAGTTGATTTTTCATAAACATTACATTTTATATTACCATCTCCATTACACATGTTAATACTCTAAAGAAGATAAATCCAGAAAAAAGGATGTACACTTCTGTTAATCTTCTATTCGTATATTTTAGAATGAAATTATCAATTTGCATTTATTACGTCTGTGATTGTGATGCTAGTCTCTGTTAATAATAATATCAAATCAAGCAAGACAGATTAATTTCATTAATTTTACAAAATATTAATAAAAAAACGTACTTGTTTGAGTTTCACTTCTTCCATCGTGTCTTTAATATTCTTATTCAGTTCTAAAATTTCCGAATTCAGTCGATCTTTCTCTTTTTCAAGACTCGCTATATTTTTCTTCTGTTTTCCAATTTCTATCATATATTTATCATTATCTGATTCTAGTTTACGTCTCGATTGTTCCATAATTTTCATTAGCTTCATATTGTCCGTAATCAGTGCTATTAGTAACAATTTCATTATTTTTTTAGACGAAAATTACTTAATGACTAAAAAATCAGTGTTAGATACAGTTTTAATTATTTGTCTTTCACATATACACTTCTAAAATAATAAACTAGACTTTTGTACAAGAATTGATAATTGCATGTTTGTTTTAATTAGATTACAATTGAAACAAAATTCATTTGAATCCTAGAATTTTATAAACTGTACATTTTTTAAAAGTTATACTAAGTTTTATTAAAATTTCAAGTGTCGGTACATTATCTTACGTTTTTGTATCTGAGATCCTTCGGTATATTATCTATCATTCCACGGTTAAAAGTAAATACGGGAATAAATTTTAAACAAAACCTGAAATTCTTAATTTTTATCTCTACATAAATTTATTTCATACTTTCCGCCTTCTTCAAATTCTTCGCGAGGATTTCACGTTCACGTATATTCGACTCGATCGTTCTTTTATCAGCATCTGCTTGCTTCTTCGCAAGATCGACTTCTTTCTCCATTATACTTATTACATTCCTTATTTTATTTCTCTCTTGTTCGCAATTATACAATTTAGACTCCATCGCTTTTAATTTTTTCTCGTACGATTCACGTAATTTGCTCATTTTGAATAATTCCGATTTCAGTTTCGAATTTTCATCAGATTTGTTCTAAACACACACATACATATATATATATATATATATATATATATATATATATATATATATTATATTTTGTTAGGAAATAGATATTTTATTATTATTTGAAAAACTGACGCCATAACTTAAGAACGGGTCGTTTTCAGGGACAATAAAGGATTTGTTTGAAAAATTAATTTGTTTTTTATTTCCGAAATGAAGACAAAGCAAGCCATGAATGAGAATAGGTTCTAAGTATACAATATATTGAAAGAAATAAATGAATTAATCTATTTATATAAATCTATAAATACAAATACGACGAAACACTTCAAAATTATAATTAAATTAACTAATTTTGCAAATTTTGTTCAAATTTTCCATCGGTTAGATCCCTTCAAGACTAATACTTCATATTCTTTCAGTAGCAAGTTTTATTAAACTATAAATGCTTTCATTTTATTTACTTTACTGCGATATTCGTCAGATATCAGTGATAGTGAATTTCATTTTTTTCTGTTGTAAAATTTCAGCTTTAAAATAATTATATAGAGATATCTATGCATGTATGGAATATAATCAAAACAAAAAAAAAAAGTAGTTGGCTGGACTGGGCTGTATATTAGTGTTACTTGATCAGACGAATTGTATTTCTATTAGAATTCGGTCATACTCGACTGTATACGGTAGAACAGACATTTGTACTGGTTACAGAGCCGTCTCTGATCATAGCCTTATTGGCTTTACTTTCGCCTTGCGATTATTTTTCTGTTCCCCAAACTAAAATCTAAAGTACAGGTTTTTTTACATTAAACTTATTCAAAAATATATTTGACTGACTTTCTAAATGAAATCTTTAAGGGTGACTTACAGGAATGCTTAAAAAAAATTTAATCGTTATAATAAGTGTATTGTTACAGACGGAATAGGGTTGATTTACTAAATTCAAAAATTTAAAGTTTGGTTTATATACAATGTAAATAAAAGTATTTAGATTTATCGAGTACATGCACTTTTCAGTTTAGGTGCCGCAAAACTTTCTAAAGCCTTATATATTTTGTATAGTGTTTTAAACTGCCAAAAAAAGAAATCACTGATAGATATTATTCGCATTCATTACCTTTAAATTTTGATTCGCCGTTGACAATTCTTCCGTCAATTTATCAGAGTGGACAGTAAGCAAATCGTGCTTTTCTTGAAGTACATATAACTTCCCAGTTAAATTATCGGATTGTTTCAACAATTTCTCATTTGCTGTTTTCTGATCTTTCAGTTGATTCTCGGCGCGACTGATATGTTTTAAATTGATTGTAATCTGCATTTTCAAATCGTCAATCTCTAATTTCAACTTGTCAATTTCGTTCTTTAACTCAACAATGTCTTCTTCAAGTTCCTCTTTTTCTCTTTGTTGTTTCGTCGCTTCATTTTTTTGATCCTAAGTGTGCGGCACGATAAACTTTTCTTTACTTATACATTTTTTTTATAAAATTAAATAGATATAAAATAAGAGAGAGCGTGAAAGTATTTTAAAAATGAATTTCAAAAAATGTCCGTGTAAAAAAATACATGAAAGTACCTCGATAAGATTGCACATTTCATTGATTTTCATATCGGCGAGTGAATTTTTCCTTTCGAGATCCTCTTGATACGATAACGCATTCGTCAACCTCTGTTTCAGCTGATCCACCTCAGCCATTATTCTATCTAACTCCCTCTGTAGCCCCTCTTTCTGTTTAGCGACTTGCGGACTGAACGTTCGTTACGAACCGAGAAAGCGTGAAATTTAAAATCAAATTAATGGCGATTATTATGGTTATTTCATCGGCGCTTCTTACTCCTCGCCATCACTGTCTGTTCGCGATTTTGCCTTCAGCTCGCCACTTAATCGCATCACTTGCAGACGTAAATTCTCGATGGCTTCCTGTGCCGCCTGCTCTCTTGCGTGCGCTGCGTCGGCTAAATTCCATGCCCGATCGACTTCAGATTTCAATTGACCTACACAGAGCATTTACAGGATTTCGCAGCGGTTGTACGATTTAAAGTTAATTAGAGGACTTTAGAGACTCTCTCTATATATTTTTGGAAAGAATAAAGTTTTCTTTACTGGATATTAATTAACATAATTTAGAAATTGAAATTGTATTAATTCCACTATAAATAAAAATATATTAATTCCTAAACGTTTTCTATTACAACATACTAAATGATGATGTGCATATTGGACTCGTTACAATCGAAGGCATTTTTGAATATACCGAGCAACATTTCGAGCATATTTTTTAAACAAAATTAATTTAAACACCGAAAAATAAAAACGAGACATTTTTTTACAAGTAAGTTCGTCTTTCATCCACAAACCACAAACATTTTTCTGGTCAAAAATGTTCAATGCCATCGTCGATAGAGCGCAAAGGTACAGAAAAATGTATTTAACCATTTTTGACCAAAATAAATGTGGTTTGTGGGATGAAAATTTAAATCATTTGTGGAAATGAATTCAGCCACAGTGTCAGAACTGTTTTATGGAAACATTTTGTTTTTACACCACAAAAAAGTATCTTTGCTCATAATTATAATATGGACAAATTAACAGCTAAATTGAAAACAAATGTATTTGAATACATAAAATGATGAAAAGTTTAAAAATATTTTAAAAGTCTACAAAAGTAATATTCTGTCTATGATAGAAATACACAATACCAATTTTCGTTGAATCTTCATTAACAGTAACTTGCAGCTGGCTAATTTGCGCAGTGTTTTCATTAATTTTATCTTGCATCTGATTCACTTGCAACAACAATTCTTCTTTTAAATTGTGTGTCTTTGTTAGAGCTTCGTACAATTTTACGTACGCTTCTGCGAATTGTCTCGCTTCTTCATTTTTTTCCATTGAATCTAATACCTAAAAGATTATAAAATTCGTTCCCCCCTCTCTGTCTATATATATATATATATATATATATATATATATATATATATATATATATATATATACATATATATATATATATAAGAATAAAAAACGTGAAATATTATATATTGCAAGAAGAGAACGGGTGGACAACAGAAACTGTATTTTGAGTTTTAATTCATGCCGATTTTCGAATATATTTATACATAAGTATATGATTAAATTATATACATTTTTTTACATAATTTGAACAAAATTTGATAATTGTTATTCTTGGGATTTATCCTCAATAATATATTTGTACAATATATAGGTAATTTATTAATATCTCTTTTTATTAGAATATGAATTCATTATTTTCAAAATATTTTTTCATGTGAGTTGAAAAACATAATGATGAGAAAAATATGTAAAAAAAATTAATTTTGAATTGGAATACATTGGAAGGGGATTTTATTTAATATTAAATCGTTAAAGATTGATGATTATATACAATAAATTATAACTAAATATCATCAATCGTCCTACTGTTTTATATTCCCGGCTCATATTCCAGTACAAAACCCCTTCTTCGTCAGTTCCGGCCGGCGGAGCTTCTTCTTCCACAACAGATTCCTCATACTCCTTCTCTTCGGCGAAATCTTCTTCCATATCCATTTTTTGATGATTTTAATTTACAACCACTTTTAATTCAAAAATTTGTTAAATTCGATTTTCTATGTATAAAAACTGTCAACTGTACAAGCACATCGTAGAGGTTAACTGGTAAAAAAAAACACACGACTATCTATCAAACAATTATACATTACTATAGTAACGTATAGGAATTTGTCTATTCATAGGTAAATCTATTCTTCTTATAAAATTCTTATACATATATATATATATATATATATATATATATATATATATATATATATATATATATATATACATATAACTTCTTTCTCACTGTGTTATTCTTGAAGTATTCAATTAAAATCAATATAAAATTATAAAGTATTGATTGTATTATATATGAAGGTTTAATTAATTTCTTTAAATTGAAATTATTTTCGTTACTCGGTCATTATTTTGAATAGATTATTGAAGAAAAATGATATTCATTGAAATACATGCTGATAAATTATTTACATTTTTTAAATATATAGTTAAAAATAATGCAGCGAATATAGACGCTAAGATTCAAAAGTAAAAAAAAGTACTGTACATTCATTGAATATTTTTTTTGGTCAATTAATATTGTTTCAAATATTTTTTAATAGACATGCAGGTAACATTAACAGTTATTAATTATTGCTTTGTACTTTAAATAATCGCACAATGTAGATCTAGATTGCACGTAAACTAAACAAGTGCTCTGAACACTAAAAGATGTTTTTTTTTAAAGAATTTGAAATTTTAATAAATCTAGAAATATAATATTACTGATATACATATATATATATATATATATATATATATATATATATATATATATATATATATATATATATATATATATATGCCTATATACATAAGCGCACTTCGGATTTAATCTTTGGAGGGAGGGAGTTGAACGAATAATTTTTTTTAATATGAATTCAATAAAATTAATTAGGTGATTATATCAATTTATTTATAGAATAAAATCCGACTTTCTTTCCTTTTTACAAAACTCTTGAATTATTTTAGTCATGGTAGCATTAACCTCTCTGTGTATACAGGATCATTTTCGCGCGATTATGATTTTATTTTATTTTCTAATGTTTTTTTCCCTTTTCCTTTGGGAGGTGCAAGGACCCTTTGCCCTCCCACTGGATGCGCGAATATATATATATATATATATATATTATACGTCCTAACTCTGAATAAATCCTAGATTCTTTTGATCATATTTTATTAGACGATGCTGTAAGATCTTTTCATCTTGCAAATAAAACGTGACCTACTGACCAAATGAGTCAAGTATAGGCGTGGTCTGGTGTTACGAGACGTTGAATCTGCAACCAATGAATCAGAACGTACCTTGCATACAAAACAAGTAGTTTAGAACAGTTCGTATCGAATCGAACAGTAAGCTGCATAGAAGTTGCCATGCCACTAGTGACAGGTCATAAGAGCCCGATCTAAATAAATGTTTTTTTTTTAAGTTAGCGAGCACCTTGATTCCATTTGTAACGAAGTTTACACTGGATAATGAATCACAATACAATACTGACTAGATTCACTTTCATGAATTAAATTTTTCATTAGCCCTCCGAGATCATAAAAAACGTTTCAGGTCAAAATTGTTCAACTGTTAACTATGAACCATTTTCGATTCTTTCAACAAATTTTGATGGTAATGCCGTCATCTTCGCAGGGTTAATAATTTTTTCGTGCCTTAGTGCTTCGTGATGATGACATCTCGTCATCGAAATGAGTTTAAACAAGAATCAAAAATGGTCAGTAATCAATTATTGAACTTTTTTAATCAGGATTTGTTTCTAGTTTGAGATACCTGCAACATCCATTTGAAAAAGAAAATTTAGCCACGTCGCCAGTATGTACAAAATAAAGTTCTAAATATTACAGTAGCGTAGCGGTTTAAGCTTTATTTCATTGAAAAATGCCGGGGTTTTCAAGTATTTTCGCGCTATGTAAATAAAAAATATATACAACACAGAATTATCTTCTACTTAAAATGAAATTGAATTCATTAACATTCATTTTTTTCCTCCATATTAGTAATCTGCGTTTTTTATTTCTATTTAACTTGACTATGAATGATAATAGATGAATTTATTTTTAGTAAGGACAGTAAGGAGCGAATATTCATGTTTAATAGTTGACTCCCTTTACCTTACTTGTATACATTGGAATTAGATACAGTTAGACTCTGTTACTAGTTGATGTTCACGATTTTACGATTGAGAGATGGACACAATTTGATTGTGACACAACAGGTTCGTGACATTTATTCTCTATATCTTTTTTTCTCTGTGTATAATGAAGCAGGTCGTGAGAAGATAATAATTAATTATTTTAGAGATTTTTTCAAATATATAATCACTTCATAAACAATTTTTTTTCCGCCATCGTAGATTTCTATTATTAATAATCGATATACAACTTCGACTGTGGCGTATTTTGACACATAACTGAATAAGATATACATCAATGTTAAAAAAGATTCCGGATGCCGTAAAGGAATTGAAAAGGAATGGAATTTCAAGACGGGAACATCGAACAGAAGGCGAACAAATAAAAAGCGAAACTCACAATTAAATCATTTGTACAAAATCATGTTTTTTTTATTATTTGTTTATAGACATGTTCCCTATCCCACAATATTAAAAAAATATCATTCTTATCACAACAATTTTCAGTACTTGAATTAAATAAAAGAGAAACATAACAATACAATTTTTAAATAATCATAAGTTCAACTTGCGAAAAAATAAAACGAAATTTTTTTTTCATTGATCCGAACGAAAAATTAGTCGATTCCGTAAACGAAACTTTTTTTTAAAAAAAAAAAGGTCCTGTGTACATATATGTATATAATTAACATGTGTAATTAATTACAATCCACTTCAATCAAACATCTGATTCATTATAGTTATTTTTTTAAACATTGTTAACGTTAATGTAAAAACAAATTATATATATATATATATATATATATATATATATATATATATATATATGTATATATATATATATACATACATTAGTTTTTCTTATTTTTCGCCAAAAATACTATTTTCAAACTTTGAAAATACGCTTTTTTAAGTTATTATTTCATATATATATACTCATTTGAGTCATATTTATTTTTAAACTTTGCAGTACGCCAGAAACAAATTGAAAAGCTATTTACTGTATCTTACATTTTACATTAAAATTGTGTTTTGGATTATTTATTATTTGTAAATATCATGGTTTTCTTCTTTAAACATATTTTACATATAAAATAAAACTGTTATTTAAATTCATCAACAAGGCAGAAAATATTTCTTATATTTGGCTAATTATTTATTTATATTCATATATATATATACTTTTTTTCTCAATATTTATATTGTTGCGTTTATCTAGAATACATACTTGTTTTTTTATTCTCATCCTCTTTCAAAATCAGTTCAATAAACATAGCAATTCTCCTCTACGCCGCTTATTCTCTATCTAAATATAAATTGATATCTTTGTAAAAATCTTGATATTATAAAACAGTTCTGTAACGCTTAAACTCCTTTTTTTTGAAAAAAAAAACGTTTCTGTTTATTGAACGATTCTGTATATAAAAGATAAAAATATTAACACAACATCGGTGTTGATTCAGCTTCGAAAATATCGAATTTGAAAAAATAAATAAAGAAATATAGAATGTAAATACGTACTAATTAGAAAATTAATCTAACGTTCTTTTCTTTTCTTTCAATTAAGTAAAATTGCTTTTAAGTTCATTTACGTACATTAGTTAATAACAGCAATCAACATGCAATTAATTTATGTAGATGTGAGGTCTTGAAATCAGATATTAAAAGGAATTAAACACGAGAGATGGCTGGAAGTTATCTGAATTTAACCTTTTAGATCCTCGCGGAAAAAGTACTACCCGTCTGTTATTTTTAAGAAATATTTAAGATACTTACTCATCCTGTGAAATGTGTTTTAATGTCGGTGTTCAAAAAATTATTAATTTTTTTTTCACGAACGGATTTATTTCTCAATCCACACACCAAAAAATATTTTCTGATCAAAAATGTACAATAAATGATTATTGATTATGCGTACTTTAAAGGCGATTGAAAGCTAAGGTACAGAAAAATAGGAGATATGAAAGTTTTTTCTGTACCTTTGTGCTCTGAAAATGATGGCGTCATCATCGAAATGCGTGTAAGCAACAATCAAACATGATCAATAATCATTTATTGTGCATTTTTGATTAGAAAAATATTTAATTTTTAAATGAGAATTTGTCAGTTCTTGAACTATTTCTTTTTGTACAATAGAGGAATGAATGAACAGTTGTGTTTTAAAAAAAATATAATAACGGATTTATATACACAAATTTTCAACATAGTCTCTCTCTGGATGTGATCCTAGACCTTCATTCCGACAGTTTATTTTTGACTGATCTGAAAAACATTCCTCGCCTGAAAAATTCTTAATTATTTTCAAAGAAAAACATTTTGATGAGCACAACAAAAAATTTTAGAACGATTTTTCGAGATGATTCTAAGATGTTGTAGTCTTTTAGAATTTATCAAATGATTTTTCAAAATAACGAATTTCTGATCAGAAAAAATAATTTTTCTGATCATTAAAATCGTTTTAACGGCTTGTACGTATTTCTTCACCAGAAAAATGACTACGAAAATCTCTTCCGCATCACTTTTGAAAGATAGTTGTGAAATTTTGTTTCCAGAAGATCTTTTTATCTAGTAAAGTTTTGGCTAGTCTTTCAGGATTTAAAATTATTTCCATATCATCACGAATCTTCAAAGAATATCTGGCCAGAAAAGAAGTCAGTAACTAAGTCATTAAATCTTTTTAATGATTTAGTTACTGCCTTACCTTAAAAATAAATATAAAGATCTTTTCAAGCGCAATTTTTACACATAGTTCTAAAACTTATTCGATTTTTTTTTCAAATGGAAACTAGTAACATTTTTTTCTAAACTTAAGATTCCAGAAATAATTTTTCAAGGTAAAATTTGTAATTTTTGCACAAATGAAAAGTCATAAGAGGAGGACAAAAGACAAAAATCTCTATAGATATCAAAATAACATAGCACAAGAGTACTTTTTCTATCAGAAAAAATATTTTTTCAAACAAGATTCATTATCAAAAAATTAGACATTAATTTTCTGGAGATATTTTTAAAAATATAATTACTGAATCAAATTGTAGACCTTTCCTTCAAATTGACATAACTTTCTAGCCACCTCATCAACGAGAATAAATATTTTTGAATTTATATTTCCATTTTAATTCAAATCCGAGATCAAAATATTTATGAAACGAAAAAAAAAGTAAACAATCTAAAACATTAAAGTGTAGAAATACTAAAACGATTCTGTTAAGTTATTTAAACAATTTGAAACCAGTGCGACGTGTTTTACAAAACGACGATATAAAAGAATACCCAACTGATCTTCAATCAATCCGATATCTAATTTATATTAAACGACATTTAATATATTTTTTTCTTCATATATTTACAAGAATCTAACACTAAAACGTTTCAACTCTTATGAATAGAAAATACGCGTTAAAATTTAGTCATTCGCCTAGACTGATATCAAATAACAGCGTTAAAAGTCAAAGGTAGTCTTTGAAACAGTTTGGAACTTGCTGATATAGAGAACTGTTTGAGATCATATGAAATTGTAACAATACAATATAGTAATTTTTATATTTTTATATATTTTTCTTATAAGATAATCAGTATTTCAAAATAAAATGCTAGTTACAGAAACGTATATCGATGAATTACTTGTCAGTTCTTCGAAATCACTTTTTAAAAGATATTAAATGGAAAAACGATACATTCTTAAATTTAATTGTAAGTAATAATTGCAAGTTTGAAGTATGGAGGTAATTAATTAGAAACTAGACTTGTTTAAATGTCATCACATAAAACGAAAAAGAAATTGTTTAATAATCCATGTCTGAACAAAATAAAATCAAAGAATTCATAAAAAAAAATAAATGAATGTCATACTTTATATACATATATATTTTTTTATCGATTTTTGTATAATTCATGTGGTGAATTAGCCAAGAAAAAATAAATGAAATTATACTTTGTATTTTTTTCAATTTCAATTCGATTGCACATAAATTTATAATTAGGTCGAAATTTGATAAAAATTTTCAATTATTTCCCTTGCAATGAATTTATTTTTTTTAAAGAAACTGTATTCAACATTTATTTTATTTATTCAAGTCCTACACAAATACCTATATAACCCTTTCGGACACGTTCACACGGAAAACATTTTTTCCAATTCGAATTGGATTGCAAATAAATTTATAATTAGGTTTAAATATTTTTTAGCAGAAATTCTATCACATGAAGGGTTTTTCCAAATGTACGCTGGTTCTGAAAACCTGTGTTTATTTTTTCTTCGCTATAAAATTCCATTAGATGATTTGTTTGACAAGACATCAATCTATGAAGATGAAGAATTAAAAGGCTTCGCTAGTGAAAATTATAAAGTATTTTGTCACAGATATTTGACAATAAGCAATGAAAGTAAGATAGAAAACTGACTTTATATTAATTTACATGAAAATATTAAGATGGTACCATATTGGTGGAGGAGTTTAAACTTTCTTATCCTTTTTAATAAAAAAAAAACATTCACAATTATAGTTTTTTTTGTGGTTAAATTATTTTTTTATAATGAATTTTCATTCCACATAAATCCAGTAAATAAATCGAATTAAAACGTTCAATAATTGATTACTGTTTATTCGCAATCTAATGTTGGTGTCATTATTTTCAGAACGTTAAAGTATATAAAAATCTTGCGATCATTTACAGAAAGATTTTTCTATACCTCAGCGCTATGAAGACGAAGAAGTTGACATCTAAATGCTATTTTAAGCAATAATCAGAATCTTTGATAATTAATTATTGAGCACTTTAAAGAGAAGACGTTTTGTGTGGTTTATACGACTGAAATTTGTCTATAAAATTTCATAGAAATTGAAAACAAATGTATTTGGAAAAAGACTTATTTGTTAGTTGCCAGGATGAATACTACAGTGCTTCCACAATGCAGACACTGCGTTAATATGCACTGAAATGTTGTTTTCTAATCAACAGTATTCAATTCGAAATTATCCATGTAAATAAGGATGTTTTCAATAAAAAGAAGTATGTCTGAAAGGGTTAACGGAGCAGTCTATAAATATTACAAAAACAATATCTTTTTTTCTTAATTTATAATTAAAACTTATAGGAATATTTTTACGATTTAGCTTCTATACGGATTAAAAAAATGTCTTTTCAAAGTATTGTCGAAATTTACAGCTATAAATGCTTATCGTTTTCAATTACGACGAAACTAACCTCGGAACTATTCTTCAGTTAATGTATTTTTAAATCATTGGAAATCATTAGCATGAAAGACATGGATAACAAATGTGTAATATGATATATAGGCACGATACTGTTTTCCTTTTTTTTAATATATATATGTATACTATCATCTCCGCATAACGGGACTTTTTCAAAAAAAAAATATGTAAATCCGTTACTAACCAATCGTTCTCCTGCCAAAAAAAAGGACACAAAGCTCGGCAAAAGAATCGCATGTACTCTAGATAAACGAACAGATAAGAACCGAACGCCTCTCACTCACATCGTGAACGGCGTCAATTGATACATGAAACATTTGTTACACACTCTGACCGGTTTATTGTGTCCGTACTTCGGCAAAGGCACGCTATTGGACGAACAACGGGCGCAGAAGACCTTCCCGCAGTTGCGGCAATGGTGGCGCCGCTTGACGACCGTGAAGTTCGCTTCGCACGACATGCACCTCGGCGCCTGGACGTCGGGTATCCAGATCGGCGGCGCGTCGTTCGTCCGCTCGGTGACGGTCCGGTACCTGTTCCCGGCTCTCTGACTAGTTTCTCCCGGACCTGGTTCGACGGCGCTCGTCTCCACGTCGTCGTCGACGTACTCCGCGCCGTCGTCGCACGTCTGATCGTGCTCGTTGGCGCTCATGCGAATGTACACGTTCGAATCGAACAACGCCTCCTGCGCGAGGATGTTCGAATCGATCGAGAACTCGTCGGTGCGGACCGTGTCGCTCTCGAGCGGTCGGTACTCCATCGTGTCGTTGATGTTGTCCGTTAGTGTCGGGACGACAGGCTCTGGGTTACTATCGCTCGCGTTCATCAGGAATACGGATTTGAGAATGTTGCGAAGGTCGCTGGCAAAATTCGTCTGCAGTTGGTCGGCAACGCCGGCGATACACACGAAAAGGCGATGCACTAAATCTTCACTGGAACTAAAAATAATTTTAGAATTTTTTTTTGTTTCGCGAATGAATTGCATTTTCGTTCCACAAAGACTTTTGAAACGCAACTCCTTAGGGCACGGTAGGCGAGTCCGCGTCATAGAAATCAAAATGAAACGAAAAGTGAAACGGATGTCGACAGCGCACAACACTGGCGGGGACGGATTAAGGACGACCCATTTCACTTCCTCACTGTACTGTTGCTGAACCATGTTATTTAAATTATGAACAAATGTAATGTACACTGCTGAATAGAAACGATTAGTTGTTCTATTAACGTTTCTCATTTCAATTTTAATCCGTGCAAAGAATTTTTTTTCGTTACGTATCATTATTTATATCGCATGATATCTAATCTATATTAATATCTTATGTATTTATGTATAGCTCTGTAAAACAGTGTGTGTATTATATATTTCAACCAGTTTTAATAGTGTCAATTTGAATTAAATTTAAATAAGTCGTTCTAGATACTGCATAATACGGCTGTTCTACTCCTTCACACTTCCTTACAGAAGTTTCACTTTTAACACGCATGGCGACCACGCACATCATTTTTCCTGACAAAAAACATTCAATAATTTTTGATTATTGCTTAGTGTACTTCGATCGCGATGCTATATACATTTTTTAGATCAAATATCACCCACAGAGCGCCGAGGCACAGAAAAATATCTTTAAAATTATGAAGAAAATTTGCCTTTAACACACAAAATTTTGTCTACGGGTTACTAGTTCAATTCAAAATCATTTTATTGTTCATAATTTAAATACATGGCCTTGTGGGGCTGATTTGATACTTAAAACTATTGCGGTGCCTTTACCGCTGCCGGTAGTTATCCGCGGTTTCCTATTTGATAGTTGCATTTGAAACTCTTTGATTGTCTTTAAATGTCTGTTATGCCCGGGAAAAAATTTTCAAAAAACCGGAGTGGAGGGTTACTAGACGGAGAACATTTGTTTATATAGGATTATTAAGTTTAACCCTTTGCGGCCGTAATCAAACTATACTTTTTTTCAATTCAACTATTTTTATGAAACTGATTTGGTGTTTAATTTTTATATACTTATTCACTTGCAGACTATGTGTAAAAGGAAAAACTCAAGTGATTCAAAAGGAAGAAGATCAGAACGTCGCATAGACATTGTTTCTGTAAAAGTTTCCTTCACTCATTAAACAGAATATCAGCATCTATTTAATGAGGGAAACAGTATGTGCATGTAAAATATATTTATGAAACTTCAATGTATTGGCTGCTTGTACGATGAAATTATACAATTTATTTCAATTCGTCATCTGACTGAAGTATTTATAACTGATCGAACATTTGTTTACTTATCGGTACATCGACACAGGTCACGGTGTAAAAACACAGTCGTTTTCAGCTTCATTTTCGAGGAAACAGTAATTACACAATTGAATGTTACATTCAACCGAATCGTCTCGGTTATCAGCAGAGTTTGTTTTTCTTAGTAATGAAAGATCGAGAGTGTTCAACTTCATCCGCGTTAAATTGTTTTTTTTTAATTAATGACACTTTCAATCAATTAAAGAGACGGTATACAGTTTAATTCAATTTTGGATCGTATCTTACAAAAAAATATCGATGGAATATGAGAATGTTCATGTTACTCGAAATAAAAATAAACATTCGTGTAGCGGCTGTGTTGGGAACTTGTCCATTTACATACATCTCAGTATTCGCCATTAAATCAATGTTTTCGTCTGAAAGTTACATTCGCATAATGTCGTTATCAGAATGGTCCAATCAAATTTCGTCTCGAGATCTGTTAAAGGATGCAGTACCGCAGTTTCGAGGACGACAACACATATAAAATTTAATAAGGGGAGCAGTCACGCGTTCGGATTTTATTGAAGTGTTTGGAAATGTACGACGGAAAATTTTTGTGGACGAGAAGAAAATATAATTTTATTCAAAACTTATTTATAAACACACACACACACACATGTACATATATATGTATATATATATATATATATATATATATATATATATATATATATATATGTATACAACATGTATTCGGTATTAAAAAATATTAACTTCGCATGAATTTCAATCACTTTCCAACACTGCGGTCTCTAATGAATTCTTAATGTTTTAAAGAAGAGTTGAGATTGTTTCGAAACGCTTTGATTCGATCGAAGGGTGAGTTTGTGTAATGCAAATGAGACTACTATTTAGGCTTGTTTCGAGTTGAAGCTGATTTTATCGGATCGAAGCCTGACAGTTACTCATACGGTTTAATAATGTTAACAGATATGTAACTACGAAAGTTTAAATTTACATTTCATTAATTCAATTACAATAGTTCTCAAGTTCAATGTTTTATTGATGATGTTTTTGCTTCTGTAGATGATTTTTTCACTCCTCCATAATTTATAAAAACGTTTCTGATCGCAAGTGTTCAATAATTGATTATTTTTCATTTTTGATTGTTGCTTATTTACATTTCGATGACGGTTCGTCGTCAGAAACAGAAAAATCTGTTGTCATCAATTGTTGTGGATGAGAACAATGGTTCGAAATGCTCATAAGCAACAATTAAAAATGAATCAGAAACGAATTCCCCCTTCAGACTATTAATGCGATACAGAGTAGCTGCGCAACGGGTCAAAATTTATTCTGGAACGAAATCCAGCAGATCATCGAGAGTTGGACTGAATGCACAGAAGTTGGAGGAATTATTTTAAAAAAAAAATGACCTTAATGAAAAGCTTGTACGTCCTTTTACTTTTTTGGCACGGGCTCGTATGTGTTTGTCAAATAAACAATTGACAAATGAATGCAGACTCACCTAAATTTCGCTCTAATTTCGTTCCTGTTCGCAATTTCGGCGGCCTGCATCGCTAAGGCGATCTCCTCGTCGTCGGCGCATTCGCTTTTGAACGACGACGTCTCACTACTACAAACACTCACTGTATCCTCGGGCGCCAACGCGGACTTCTCCGTGAAATTCGTAGGCCTCTGATGTGTCCTCTTCCTATGGCCGGGGGTTAAATTCATCCTCCTTCTAAGATGAGGACTCAAATTATCACATTTTTTACTAGTACTCGGCGAAATGTCGCCGGTTTTTTTACAAACACTAGTCCTTGAATTATTATCACTATCACCGCCGCCGATGCAGACAGTCAGCTTGTCGCAGGCATCTTCATTTTTAGCTACCGTAGGCTCTGAATAATTTATTTCAATGTTTTTAACAGTACCGTCCTCGACGTTACACTGGCAAGGTATCACTGACGTCACAGTCACACTAGGGGTTACGTTCTCGTCGTTTGAACTTAAAATATTCGCGTCGTTCGATTTAAAATTATCCTTTGTAGTAACTCCCCTGCGCACATTTAAAATACCCAAACCGCCGCCGCCACCCTCTCGCCGTACATTCTCGTTCGGCGTTCCTAAATCTAAACTCGGAGACCTATCCAGACTTGTGTTCTCCGTAGAAATGCCTGAATCGATAGGCGAATCTAGGCACTTGACGTTTTTAGGCCCGCTCTGCGCCGTCTCCTTCTTGATCTCCTCGCAATACACGCAATCCTCCTTCATCTCTTCCGGCTTTTGATAATCGTATCCGCCGACGCCGCCGTCTTTATCTTGTTTTCCATTTAACAGAAGATTAGATAAAGTCGCCGTCGCTTCGGAAATCGTCTCCATACAATCTCTGTCGGGCAACGACTCCAATCGATCCGGGACGCGTTCGGGACACGACTGAACGCGCGCGATGGAATCGTGCGTCACCGAATTCACTAGAAGATATCCGGACGTCGAAGGAATCTCGATGTTTTCAGACGACTGTCTCTCGAATTTAACGGGATCAGAATTATCGTCAGTCTCTTCGTTCGTGTAATAATTCGTGGAAGCGATAACGTTCGATAGGATTTCTTCGAGGGGCGGAGGTGCGTTTTCGTTGGAAACGAATCCTCCCGGATCGACTAAATCCATTAATGTATTATTGTAACTATCAATATCTGATGAACCCAATGCGGTATTCTCGGTATCTGACGGATTGACTAGGCTCGGCACAGGTTCTAATACAGGTACATCGGCAGAGACAACGTTCGGAGGTAGTGAGGAGTCTGATATCGTTTCGTAATCGGGAAAGAGCGAGTCCACGGCGTTCGGGCGCAATCTCTTCTCGACAGTTTCGGCAAGAAAGACAGTGTCTGAAGCTTCGTTCGCGTAATCCACGCCGTGGTCCGATTCGTTCACGGTCACAGTATAAAAACTAGAAATAAAATCCTTACATAGTGGATAATCGTTATAAAACCTATTGACGAAATCGTCCAAGTCTCCGTTCCCGTTACTAATCTCGCTGAACGCTCTCACGTCGCTTATCTGTTCGTTATCGCACAGCAACTTCTCCAGCATGTACAGTTCCCTCTTGTTTAACGTCCACAGCAGCTCGCGTATCGTCTGCAGGAGCGTCTTGAACGGACGAAACATCTCGGACATTTTATCTACGGGTTTATCGATGCACAGCGGTCCATTCGGATATATGAGCAGTCCGCTGACGATCGCGAGTCTCGGAATCGTGAACATGAGTGCCGGGTCGTAATCGTCGACTTGATCCTGAGTCAACAGCTTCATCTTCAACGCTCGCTGCAGCGTCTCCGAAAACAGAACGCCGATCAGTTCTTGTAGCTCGTACTCCTGTGTCGTTTTCACCGGAACCATCGCGCTCACGTAGCACAGCTCGAAATCCGCGAACAGCCTGTCGAATATCTTCAAACTCTCGCTAATGAATTCATTGTTGGGTAGTCGGAGCGGTCCGTTCGGCGTGTTGTTCCGGAGACACGCCTCGCGCAAGAGATTGCGAACGTTCTCCAGACTCTTCGTCAATGCTTTGGCTAGTGGTCGCATCGCGGCACTCTCGGCCTCGCGATGCATTATGGAAGAACCGGCTGCGAGACATTCGGCACCGAACCACAACTGACCGGCCAGATTTTCTTGCAGAACGTCCTCGGGGAATTTCACACGGAAATCGCGGTTGGCGCGCTCGTTCGGAATCAAAACGTCCATAATCGCGTTCGTTATAGTCAGAACACGATCTTGCGACTGCCGTAACAGATTCACCAGCGACGTGCACCGTTCCGGGTCCTTTCGGCCATCGAAACTGTCCAATTCGCTGGCGATCAGATTAAGAGCTTCGTCGGCGAAGAAGAACTGCGCCAGAAGTGATTTATCATCTCTCTGGAAAATAAAAAAAAAACGATATGAAGAAAGTATTGCGGTGCGGTCTACATAATATTTTAAAACATTACTTAAGAAACTTCGAAATGGGTTTATTGCTTTGAGTGTTAAGATACAGAAGAAATATTAGTGCTTTAACACTTTTATGATAATAGAAACGCTGTCGAAATACGTATAAGCGGCAATCGAAATTATCAATAATCAGTTATTGATTGTCCAAAGAACGAGTAGCTGATTGAGTAAATTAGCTAGATGGGCTCAACTCGAATCTCATTGAACATATCGGGGATATGCTTGGAAGGAAAATAAGGATCTTTTCAAACTCCCGCAAAAAGAATCAGCTCTGGAAGCGGTATTAAGGAAGCAAAGACAAGAGAAACAAACACCCACAACTTAAAACAGGTGACATTATTAAGAATCTGCCCAGATGCTGTGTGTATTGAGGCTAGTGAAGAAACACTTGTCAACAAATGTAAAAACAGTGACATTTAATTAAAAAACGTACTCTTTCGAATAGATTTTTTGTTTTTCTATATACCTTCTAATATCTCAAAACAGAGTTCAAGATCTAATCGATTTTTGTCTTTGAAGTCACAAATGTAACACAGATTAAAAGACCTGACTTCATGTGAAAAAATATTAAAAAAAACTTTCGTCCGAATATAGCGATACGTCGTTCAAAAAAGTGATGCAATTTTCGAGTGATGCGTTCACACTATTTTTGTACAAAAAAAAAGATTACACAATCGCAAACAATTAATGTATGTCATATATCATGTCATATCAATCCAACTTTCTTTTTTTATAAAAACAACCGCGCACTCCTGGCACACGACATGACAGAAAAACATCCGGTATTGAAAATGCGGAATAACCATGAACTAGTTTCGAACTCGTGACACTCCAAATATAAATTGGCCTTTTTGTAAAATAATACAGTGACACAGAACGTGAAGAATAGCATTACTGGAACGGCGCCAAATACGCTTTAAATAAAAGTGAAACGTGCGCCTAAACAATACTCTTCCGTCCTCTCTATCATGCAAATATTTGCGGTATACTTATTAACCGGTTAAAACCCTCACTCTTTCGACAGACGCGTCGTCACAGGACCCATGAACATTTCTTTCGACGTCTATCGACAACAAAAAAAAAAACATACGAACGTCGCATGTTAAGAAACAATTTCGGTTAGGGTATGAATAGACATTGAAAAGTGAAATATCCATACATATTGTCCGCTCGTTGTAAATTAACCGGCTTTCTCTTTTACACACATTTGACAGCACGCAAACGTCGATGCCAGAATATGCTGTTGTTATACGGTATTTGTATGATACATAAAAAGTTTATAGCGTCTGATAGCGGCTTTAGAAAACTGTACACGTCGAAATAAAATTCGGTAGGAATGAAAAATTCACGTACACGTATTGCAATATCGACATTCGACGAAAATAGAAACGACGATATGATTTAGTGCCACGGATCCGAATTTAAATTTATATTGAAAATATTTATTAATACTAAGTACAGAAATAAACAATGTTTTATTGCTGGATGTGTCTGTGTTCACGATTCTCGAATGTGGGGGCGCATAAACAAGACGAAATATATTTATTTATATGTAATTAAAGTAAGGGTTGAACTTTTGATATTTAAAAATGTTCTCATTAGAAATAATTTTTTATTAACGTTTTTTTTCCTGTTTCAAATCGCTCTACACTTCTGAAATGATGTTATACAGGACATGTTTAAATTTAGATTATCAAAAAAGATACTGGCAGCAATATGCAGCTCTGGTAAGTAATATGATTCAATTCACTTTCAAAATTATTACTGATCATTTTTAATTGTCGCTTATGCACATTTTTATCAAAGATTAAAGATATATGGATGTTCCAAAAATGCTCAAAAGTTGAAAAAAAACACTTGTCCCATTTTTCTTTTTCACTTCTGAAACTATATATAAAATTTGAAACAGATTCTCTAGTTTCACTGAATAGAAATTAAATGTCAAAACTTCAGTATTTTTAAATGCGCTCATATATGAAAAGCCATCACTTTAAAAAAATGAGAATCATTTTGAAATTTTCAAGCGTGTGTAGTTTGAGAATAGAGGAAATTTTGTGTAAAATTTTATTAACATTCTCTATAGCGTTCTAGAGAAATTAATTACACTTCACTGAAGTTTGGATCGTTTTATTCATGCGAGTTGCTCGAGAATAAAAAGATGGCAATATACAAAAAAAAAAAAAATAAACAAGACAGCTGGTTATAAAAAATAAACAGATTTCTATAAGTGTATATCACTCTTTCTCTCTTTCACTTTTCATTTCTGTTATGTTCCAACTCATTCTTCCAACACTGTGCAAACCTGTCAAATGATTAAACATGTTTGAAAATTGTCATTCTGTTGTCATGCTTAACAATCCGAAAAATGTGTCTACAATCTCAATTAATAAAACTAAATTTTCTTAATTTTCATAAACATAAAATACATTTAAGTTTTTTTTAAAATTCATATTTAAATATCATTTATTAATTTGTACCGACAAATAACGTAATTTACATTAAAAACAATTGTTTCGTCTAGCAGACATCTAATTAAATCACTCTTTCTCCCTTTTACTCTTTCTTTTTAGTATCTTCGCACTCATTTTTCAGCTATCAACTGATGACCCCAAACTAAACATTATTTTAGAGCCATATCATTTAATATTTTTTTAAAAATGAAACGTTTAATATATCAATTTGGAAATATTTGTTCCTTCAAGTTGAAATCAAAACATTTTTATATTCAAATGTACAGTATGATAACAATATCAATAAATTTAGCACAAATGACTTCCGATAGAAAATAAAATTCATTTTTAAATCAAAATTTAGGACTCCGAGTAGCATCTATGTCACTCACAACTTCTTCAACTATTTAAAAAGTTTAACATAATACACACAGTTCTGATATTAAGTTTAAATTCACTTTCACAAAAATTCTTGTTCCAATCTACAAAATTCTCCAATCTACAAAAAACCACAAATGCGATGACCCTGATCAAAAGTGTTCAATAAAGTATTATTTATGTCGACCATTTGCGTTTATTTCTTATTCACATTTCAATGGCGACGCCATCATTCTCAAAGCGCCAAGGTACAGACAAACCTGATACAAAAATAATCAATAATGATTGACCGAACATTTTTAAATATATGTGATATATGAAATGGAGAAAGAAATCATTTGTGGAAATAACAACATTGAATTTCAAATTGTAGACACTTTCACCTGATATTATATCTCCACAGCCATCTTTAAAAGCTGTACTTAAAAATTACTACGCCGTATTTTGACTCTCACGGGTCATCAATTTACGGACATGCTGTAACTCGAACACTCCTTCAAATTAAAACCACTCCGTATAAATAATGTGTTTCGTTACGGTGGGTTCCTCTGCGTTTACGTTTCGCCTCGTACGTCATCGTTTAAGATACATTAATACAAACGGCCTAATTAATTTTATTTATACCGTTCGCTCATGTTAAAACCGAATCTCGCATTTATTTTGCATGGATCGTACGACGAATTACGCCAAAAAAAATCGGCGCGTACCCCCGAACAATTCGATCAATAAAACAATTATCGACACAGAGGCCGCGCATTTCGAATCTGTGAAACGGATAATTTTCACTGCTGTGCAGAATTGCGTACCCGTCGACACGCGATGGATGGCATTGAAACACTTTCCAGTCAAAATATTAGTTTTATCGGCGATTCGTAATTAAACATCAGTTCTTTCCGTGTTTTTCTTTCGTATCGATGTACGTTCGAGCGTACACGTATTTTTTTTTTCAACAGTGAGCAGTTTCAAGGTGACAAGTACGCATGAATAATTCTTTTCGTGAAATGAAAACAATGCACGAACACGTCGGTGTGGGAAAAACGTCACCGCGTTTCGATTAAAACGAAATAATGGAACGATGCTTGTGTTTACAATGGAAATTACTAGTATTGTAACAATTTTACTATACGGTTCGCAGTTGATTAAATGGTAAGTGTGGCGGTGTGTGGTCGTGTGTCGATCGTTAGACTGATCATGATAAGAGTGAAAATAATTATATTACACATTAATATATATCTCTAAATGTGTACACTTTTCATATTTTATTTACTTAATGAAAAACGTGCATGCGTGAGGCAGAAGTACAAGTTTAGAACGAAAAGTCATAAATTCGTTTAAAGAATAAACATGTTCCGTTATTGAAAAGTATCTGTTTTACAAATTTCGACTCACGAATCCTCAAAGTAATTTTCTAGCAGAGACGGCGACAAGAGTAAGAAGTGTTCTCAACAATGTCACAAATTACCAAAATTGAGTACAGTGAGGTGATAAAGTTTCTGATAAAAGAAAGAGTTACCGCGCCCAATAAAACAACGATTCGATGGCGTATACGGGGAAGCTTCCTCTTGGGATACTCCACTGTAAAAAAATGGACCAAATGATTTTCGATGGGAGAATGGTCTCACTCATCGCGTCCCGGTCGCTTTGTGGACGTGCTCAAGTTCGATTCTGTTGCACTCATCAAAGACATGATACTTAGCGACATGGGCTTAAAAATGAAAGAATTGTCATCAATGTACAATCTTTCACAAGCAACAGTTAGCCAAATTTTTCATGCCCATTAATGTATAAATAAGATCGGTGCCAGGTGGACACCTGAACTTCTTTCGACCGTTTATCGAGTAGCCCACGCACGTTCATTTTTAGAGCTCTGTGAATCAGATCGAAATGCACTAATCGAGACCATTGTAACAGTAGATGAAACAATGATCCTTTACTATGATCCTCTGTCTAAAAGAGAATCCACGGAATGGAGGCGAGCGAGCAGGCGAGCCACGCCCAAGAAAAGACGATGTGCCTCAGTCCACAAAAAACGATCATGGCCATAATTCTTTGGGATCACAACGGTATTTTATTAATAGATATTAAGAAGCGCAATAACACCATTATTGGCTCGTATTATGTGACACTGTTGCATTAATTGCGAGATAATATTCGTGGAAAACTAACAAACGGAGTGCGCTTATTGCACGACAATGCATCAGTTCACGCCGCTACTGTTTCTCGAGTCGCTATTCGGGAGTGCGGCTTCCCAGAACTTAATCACCCACCCTACAGTCCAGACATGGCCGCTAGCGATTATTACCTTGATAATTTGAAAGGAGATTTACACGGACAGCGTTTTAGTGATGACAATGAACTGAAAACAGTGGTAACGACCGCTTTAACATGAAAACGGAAGTTTATTTTTATAAGAGTATAGAATTGCTAATTAAACGTTGTACTGAAATTAAAGGGGATTACATAGAAAAAGAGTAAAATCTTTTTATTATATTTTTTCCTATATGCGCTGAGAATATTTGGCGCAACCCTCGTATACATATACATATATATATATATATATATATATATATATATATATATATATATATATATATATATACTTCCATTTGAATAATTTTGATTTTAATATCTGAATAAAAAAGGAAAAAAAACGAAACAACTTTCGAAGAATTCCGAATTTAATTTATTTGCATAAATCTATATAACTAAACAATATTCAATGACTGATATCCACGAACGTAAGACAGTTATAACGTGAACTGTTCCAGACCGTTGACCTTTACATTCAAGTACGAAACTAGATAATTTTAGATACGTTTAATTAACACTACAAAATAAGATCTCTGTCTAGTTTCCCCGCAGGAAAACCACATTGCATAATCGCACAATCTAATTTATTTTCATGTAACCGCTAGACGACAACACCGTTTCGATCTGAAAAATGGAACGAGAGAGAGAGAGCGAGAGAGCGACATAAATCAAAGAAGCATTCAGATCAACTGTACAAAACTAGTACGCACGAATTAACGATAGGCGACTTTGTTTCGAACATCAAAAGAAGATGTATTTATATAAAATTCGACGGATGAGTAAGCTGCTTGTAATGAAAAAAAAGGTATTTTTAATCGAATCGAAATTCCGAGCGTCGAATGAAAATTGCGTTAAATACGTGCCGTGTGGTGGATTTTAATGCAATGAAAGTGATCGAATCGAACGCTGATTATGTTTTAAAAAGAAGTAGTGGAAGTAAACGTTTAATACGGCCGTAGATGTGTGTACTGATTTGATTGTTTGGTCGATTGTGTGTCCTCGGCAGCTATTATTAACCCATGACCCTGATAAATAAATATATTCGATGCATATGGTTAAAATATACATACATGTTTTTTATGCTAAGTATACGTGTAGCAAGTTCTACGACAAATTTGGATTGCTAATCCGATTCTGACGTATGTGCGTATTTATTTGACATTCGGTGAAAGATGGTCATCAATACACAGCGTGAGGGACGAACAGTTCGACTTATACTTATATGTAAAAGCAATTTCACACGAACGATTGTGACTGTAAAAATATGGCTAGACAGCAGAAAACAAATCGGTTTTATACATACAAAGAGATTATATCAGAATAGAGAATTCACTCTTACAGGAAAGTTTGTTTTAATAATACTAGATGATAATAAGGTATCCTAAATTACAGTGAGTCACTTTAACGATATACACGAGGGCGGTCCCAGAAGTACCCGACCCGACAAAGAAAACACGAAAATTTTGGAAAAAAATATATTTATTTTTCAACATAATCTCCTTTCAGCTCTATACACTTTTCCCGGCGATGTTCAATAAGTTCGATACCCTTTTTATAATAAGAACTGTCTTGCTCCTCAAAATACCCATTAACTGCCGACATCACTTCTTCATCGTTGGGAAATCTTTGACCACTGAGCCATTTTTTCAAGTTTGGGAACAGAAAATAATCCGAGGGGGCTAAATCTGGCGAATAGGGTGCATGAGGTAGCAATTCAAGCTTTAATTCATCAATTTTGGCCATTGCAATAACGGATTTGTGAGCTGGTGCATTGTCTTGATGAAACAACACTTTCTTCTTAGCCAAATGCGGCCGTTTTTGCTTGATTTCTTCGCTCAAACGTTGCAACAAGTTCGCATAATACTCGCCGTTGATAGTTTTTCCTTTTTCAAGATAGTCAATGAAAATTATCCCACGCACATCCCAAAAACCGACGCCATGACCTTGCCTGCAGATGAAACGGTCTTCGCCTTCTTTGGAGCCGGTTCTCCCTCTTCAGTCCATTGTTTTGATTGTTCTTTTGTCTCGGGTGTGAAGTGATGGACCCATGTTTCATCCATGGTTATGAAACGGCGCAAAAATTCTGCTTTGTTGCTGTGAAACTTAGCTAAACACTCAATGACTGACGTTTGAATTTTTTTTATTATAACGATACACAGCTGTTATCCGAATCCTTTGAGGAATATTAAGAGTTTTAACTGAAACTCAAAATATTTAATAATCCATTCGATTAGTATATTATTTTTAATCGAACACATTTCGAACCATGAATCACGTTTTTCAATTAATTGTTGTAATTAATTTAATGATTACATTTGTATTCATCGAAATATTCAATCGGTCAACTAATTGAATATTATTTATTATTTACGTACACAACTAATTACACAATCGACATCATTGTGTTATTTTATAAATAAAAACAGAGAACACGTCAATGGATAATAAAGCGATATTTATACAACTCTCTATTCAAATGGTGCAATGTAAAAATGTTGCTTGTGTATAAACAGTATGATAAATAGCGTTGTTAAGGAATTGCTCTATAATTTCAAAATTATAAACTACAACCTTTTAATACATGCTTCCTTCTATTTATTACGTTTTTCGTTCTTCGCTGTAATTTTTCATTCGTTAAGAATACATACGTACGTTTGCATATGCATATACATGTAGGTAGGTACATGTGTGTGTTATGTAGGTAGGTACATGTGTGTGTGTACATGCATGCATGACTGTTTGAATACATACTAATAAAGGATATAAAAGAAAATTTCGCGGCAACGAAATCTATGACCTAGATTTGTTTTTTTTTTAATACACAATGGCCTGATAAAGTGTATTTGTATAGATTATATTTTGGTAGAAACAATTAAGGATAATTAAAGATAAAACAAGACTGAATTAACTAATTTCTCAACCTAGAAAACATGAAAGATTATTCTGATCAAACGTGTTCAGTACTTGATTTTGTCAATTTTATTTATTGTCAGTATTAGTCGAATTTACTGCTTATGTGTACTTCGATGGGTACCATCATCCATAGAAAAACTGTCTGAATGCTCTAAGGATGACGACATAACCAGAATCAATCGACAATCGAGTGATCAGTAATCAATTATTGAACATTTTTGATTAGAATGAAGTTTTTTTTCGATTAGCGAGATGAATGACAAATTCATTTGTGTAAAAATTTCACACGCACTATCATCAATCAGTTATCATAAATTTCAAAATATTAAGTTGGTAGAAAAATAATTGCGGTTCATGAGCTTCAAATTCATATACATTTTTATCTTTTTCGATTTTCCTAACTGTCCTAAGTGGTCCAGAACTGTTTGATGAATAACCTCTGACTTTTGTGCAAACTCTCGAATTGTTGTCGATGGTTCTGATTCAACTAACGCCTTCAGAAGGTCGTTATGAATTGAAGAAGACCGCACGCGACTTTATCTTCAAGGCTCTCATCCCCAGCACGAAATTTTTAAAACCACTATTGCACCGCACGTTCCTTAACAGTACCCACACCAAAAGCATTATTTAGTTTACAAGCAGTTCCTGCTGCTTTAGCATCCGATTTGAACTCGTGCAAAAAATTGCTCTTATTTGCTTCTTTTCTATTTTTAATTCAGTAGCTCAATTTCAAGCAAAATTAATAATAAAACCGAAGGTGATGTTATTAAAATACAGACCGAAAAATTCACTTTAAAATGATATTAATATGAAAACGATGAAATAATACTTTCATTTTTAAAAAAAACAAGATCAGAATTCAAAAAAACGCAATTATTTTCCTACCAACTTAATAGAATAAGATGAAGAGAAATACAAAAATATTTTTTTCATGCAGATCGATTACAGTTGGAAAGTAAATTAGTAAAACAAAGATGGAAATACGAAATGTAATGTTTATGAATAATTAACTATTCTTAATATGGGGTTATGTCGGATGCCAGATATGCAAATTACAAATTATCCGCAGGGAAATTGAATTGGGTTTGAGGATTTGTTTTATTTTTTAATGAAGTGAAATCAGAATCATCAAAAATGGATTCCATAAAACGCGTGGAATTGAAAAACAACACTGTAGTCTTCTAACGCTGAACCTTTTAAAAATCCCTGCTCTTATTTAAAGCAGAAAATACAAAATAATACCGCAATAAATTTTGATCATGTAGCTGAGTAAATTCTGTTAAATTCATTCTTTATTCATATCACAAATCCTAAAAAAAATTCTGATGAAAAATGTTCAATAGTTTTTGATTATTGATCATTTTTGAGTTTCGCTTATGCGATTTCAATGACGATATCAGCATTCTTAGAGTATTATACCCGAGGGAACAATATGTCTATTCTAGGAAAGAATCAGAAATGATAAATAATCAATTACTGAACAATTCTGATCAGAAAGAATTTATAGTTTGTGGGATGACAACAGAAGAAGGTCGCGGGTGTCCTTCAGTTCATAACGACCGACTGAAGGCGTTAGTTGAATCAGAACCACGCACAACAATTCGAGAGCTTCCACAAAAGTTAATCTTTAGTCACCAAACAGTTCTCGACCACTTAAAACACCTAGAATAGAAAATTTATATGAATCTGAGGGTCATAAACCGCAATTATTTTCCTACGAACCTAATATTTAGAATTTTAGAGTAAAATCCTCAGTCTATGTTAAGTCCATGGGTAAAAAAAAATCCAGTAAAAAAATGAGAACAATATTTTGAACATCGACTTGTATAATTCCATGTGCGAATCGAAAACGATTCAGAGTAATTTATTCCATTATTAATAAACATTTTCGGAATTGCTTTTATCGATGTAAACGTATATAAAGGTCAATAGCCTTGGCTCCTGTATGACATTGTCGTGGGTTTGATTCCCACTGTCACACTATATCGTTAAATAAATTACAGTGAACTGCATGAATGACTTGTATATTCTTTTGAATGTTGTCATACGCTGTTAAAACTCTTATATATCAGTTTAAATACAGTAAAAATTATTTTTTTAGCTGTAAACCGTTAAAAATATTCATAATGCAATTAATATACCCTGCCAAGTGTAATTATAAAATTTACAGCGCGATAATAAAAATTTTAATGACAATTCGTAAAGTAAAAATACATTATATGAATATTTATCTCTTAATTCAGTTCTATTTCAATACATAACGTAAAATAGAGTTTTATTTCTAATATAAGCGTCCAATTAAAGAAAATGAAAAACGTTAATTAAGGTTAATTCGTTTTAAAGCTAAGTATGGCTGAAACGAGCGTCCTCGCCGCAGTAATTACTTTTTAATTATTTGTTTATCCAGTGTTGTTGTTAAAATGATAATTTCGATAGTCTGTAATTAAAATGAACGAGTTTATAAGAATGTATTGTCTGTGTGTTTATTTTATTTTAAGTTCGAAACGAAAATATTATTTTTCAGATTTTCATACTTAACTATGTGTATATAATTTTCGAAAATTTTTTCTTATCGACAATTTTTTGTTAAAAGCATTCTGTCTGTATAATTGTTTTAAACTGGGGAATCCTGTAATATATGTTTTCGTTTTAGTGACTGCGCTGTCTTTATGTCATGTATTATTTCTATATTTTCACAAAATTAATCACTGCCTTTTACACTACAAAACTTTTTTATTTAAATGTTCAACAGATGCTCTTTGTTAATTTTGATCGGTTATTTCATCACATTCGAAAAATAATCACAGAAAAATACAATCTAACCTCAACTTGAGCGGATTTCATTATTCGCGAGTTTTCCATCTATAATTAAATGGGATTTTTTTTAGAGTTTTGCAGCGTACTCTGGAAAATCACAGAGGACGCGCATAGACAAGAAAATGTAAAGAAAACCTAAGGAAGTGTGCGGTTTATCACGCGTTTCTTTTGCATCTTTAAAGTACAGTAAAATATCAACTGTAATTATCAACTGTATATCAACTGTAAAAATGTAGTGTTTCTAGTACTTTTGAAAGTGTTCCCGAGATAGGAAAGAATACGAAGACCTTACAAGAAAAGGTCGAATTATGAGATTAGCGAAATCAACTGCTCCGGTTGCTCGCCATTACGGTAATAACAGGTCGACCGTAAGGTATATCGAAAAAAAAAGTAAGAGAAATTCGTGAAGTCGTTGCTGCAGTTACACCAGTGGGCACGAAGACTCTATATCAAGTGCGAGATCTACATATATATCTCGTGTAGAAACTGCTTCATGTGAATGTAGAATTGCTATAAAAAAGGCGTTTCCATTGATTCGAATATGATAAGAGACACGGTAAGTTCAGAGTAATTTATTCCATTATAAGGAAATTCCATTTTAAGGAAATTTATTGAAGAGAAGAGGTATTCGAGATTTTTCCACTTTCAAGGGAGTCCTGCACCCCTAAACCTCCACAAATGTGGAAGACTACTGTATATTGTATTTACATTACGGCTATATGAGCTTTTTAATAAACCCATAAATCACAAAAACTTTTTTCTGATGAATTTTCTTTTAATATATGATCATTGATCATTTCTGTTTGTTATTTATGCACATTTCAATCGGGATGCCAATATTTTTACAGCATTGTTCGAAAGGAAATATCTAGGAAACAAAAATGATCAATAATCAATTTCTAAACATTTCTGATCAGGAAAAAGTGTGGTTTATGGTGTGTGTTAAAAAGTAACTTCATAAATTGAAATTGCTGCAGGGAGCGATCGACAAAGCGTTAAGGTGTAGAAAAAGCTTAGTTTTAGTTCACAAATTTTCCTCATTCGCACTGTATCCCATGGGTAATACGGCCCTGTATGTGTATTTTTGCTTGAAATACTAATAAGGAATCATTCTCGGGGCGACATGGTACAGAAAAATCTTGTCTAAATTATTCCAGCAACACAAAACTAACAAATACTTGTTAATGTATACAAATATTTACTATACTTAAAGAGATTGACAGCTGTATGAGTAAAATGTTCTTTTTCTAAAACTATCATCGAACTTCCGGACAAAATTATAGTTTTAGCACGGTTTATGAAAACAACCGAGCAGTTTTTAAGTTGAATACTTTTTTTTATAAACATAATTGAACTCTAGCTGCGGTTAAAACAACAGTAGTTGATAGCACAGGTCGACTGTATATAAATCTGAGAAAAAGAAATAATGAATGGACAAAACCGCTCGAAACAATCACGCACGTATCTGTACAAATATATAATTTTGTAGTAGTTGCGACACGTCAATTATTATAAATACACAAACAATTATTTGAAATGAGTGTACAGTAAAATGATAATTGTGAACATAAGTCATAATACTGAGTCTACTGGAAAGAATGAATCATACGAAAGACATCCATTCCGTATGATATATCGTAAGTTTGAGAAACTGAACAATCACGTTTGTATAAATAAATATATTTAACATTTCTGAACGACACAATAGAACGTTTATGTTGATGTGAACGTGTGCGTAGCCTGTAGAACTTGTCGGGCGGCACGAAAAATTATAATGAAGAATGTAGTTTTGAGTACTGCTGTTCCGAACCCACTAATCAAACAAAAGTTTACGTCACGGCGGAAGTTTCGAACTTAAACGTATGTATTACAATAACTTAGGTGCATAATGAGCTTTGTGATCGCAGAACAGTTCTTGAATTACAAATAAGTTCAAAAACATGGAATTCGCATTACAGTAGAACTTTGCTTTTTCCATACGCTTTTTAATTGATATAATGGGGTAATTACAGTTACATCAATTGTAAAATAAGAACGTAATGAGGTGGTGTCGGTTTCAGTCATATTTCATTTGAAAAAAAAAATTTTTTTTCTATTTTATTATTTTAGAAAAAATATTATTTTCACTTAAAAAGGTTTAGGGGTTTTTTTCTGATTTTTCTTGAAGTGAAATCCGTACATCATGATTTATTTCAAGTCGCAAAATGAAATTTTGATATAAATATGTGGAATAAAACACAAAGTTCAATATAAGAAATAAGCAATGATTTTTAAGCTAGATTCGTTTCAACTCAAAGAAAGTTCGTTCACATTACAATACAGTTCTTCTAACACTGTGGGTGAATTTTTTTCACGTCACAAGACCGAAAAAGAATTATCTGATCAAAAATGATGAATAAATCATTATTGACCATTTTTGATTGTTGCTTACACACAATTCAATAGCAAGATCGTCATCCTCAGAGCTCTAAGATAAGAAAAGTCTATATATAAAATAAATACACAAAATGTCTTGAAAACTCAAAATGAAACATATAGTTTTTCCGCTAGAACTGTAACTGTTTCCACATACATTTTGTTCAGAAAATTTAAGAAAAGTAACATTGACATTTATACTTCGTAGGACTTTCTCTTCTTCTGACATCTGCCAACTCATGTGCCAAATTTAAAAATGATTTTTCGCAGTGACAGTTCAATTTTATTCCACTCTCCTTTTCGAATCGGTCTTATTAGAAATAATATAGATTTTTCATTCTATTAGTTGTAAAAATTAATTTGTTGCTTTTAACTGAATCAATTATAACTCTGTTTTAAATAAATTATTTTCTCGTCATTTTATGATTTTCAAGTGCTAACTTTAACATTTAAAAAACTATATATCTTGGTCAAGCAGTTGGCGTAACCTCACAGAACAGTAATGAAGATTATGGCGTCCGAAAAGCAGCATATTAGGCATTGCATACTTTTCGCATTCCATTTGAAAAAAAAAGCTGACGCAGCCGCGGGAATGATTTGTTCAGTTTTGGCTAAAGGTGTTGTGACGCATCGAACATGCAAAAAATGCTACAAGGGTGGACGAGGTCCAAAAATTCATTACGACTTCATCGACTCAAAGCAGTCATTTTTATTTCTATAAGAGATTCTTCAGTTACACGACAGATGAAGTAAAGTTATACAAAACAATGGGAGATATTTTCAGGATTGAAATGTATTCAATTATATTGTAAATGCACATTCATTTTTAAGAAAAAAGGCACCGAATTAATTTGAAGACCTATTAATAAATATAGGCACATTTAAATCTGGAAGTGAGGGAGAGTTTCCATCATTTGATTACAATATACAAACATTAAAAGCTTTATACTTGTAATCGTTGTGTTTTAAGGAATGAATGCATTTTGTTTTAGTTTTCGATCCATTCGAATTGCAATCGAAACTTTTATTTCTTCTAACAATTTTCATCCTATGTGCCAAAGTGGAAACTAAATTTTTGCAAAATTAAAGATCAATTTCACTCAAGTCTTTTTTCAATCACTATTATAAGACATAATATGGATTTTTTTTATTCTACACAGATATTAACATTAATTCTCAGATTTCTACTCTATCAGTAACTAATTAATTGTTAGATAGCGAAAAGTATGCGACGCGCAAAAAAGTTTGAAAGAAATAGTGAAAGAGCCGGCATATAAAAAAAAATATTAAAGTAGACACTTCAGGACCTTTTGTCTGTCAGAAAAGTGTACGTTTTCCACAAGTACAGACACTTAGCTAGAAGATAACAAGACAACATTCGATTTTTTTACTTGAAGGCACACTGTATTAAGAAAAGAGAACAACAAATTCTATTTTCCTTCAACAATTTATATTGATTCGCGAAAAATAAGGTCATATACAATTAAATCTCTCCGATTATTTTTTTCAGATTACCAACATCTCTTGACATATTACTGACAAACTCCGTACGGCTATGTCTCCATTTAGTAATAAATACCAGGCTACATATCATATTTTAAAAAGTACATATCTCACTGTATTAAAAAGCTGACTGTTCATATATATATATATATATATATATATATATATATATATATATATATATATATATATGACAGTAAATTCCTTGAAATTTAAACCATTCAAACCGAATAATCCGTTATATCATGACAGATCATTAAAACATGAGTATGTGTCTACTTTAGATTTTATATATATATATATATATATATATATATATATATATATATATATATACACATAATAGATACGAACAAAACAATATGATAAGCGTTGAATAGCTAACAAAGATAAATTATGTTGCTAAGATCGTTGTTCTATTTGTGTTTTCTATTCAAACACAAATGTCCTTTCGTCTCGCACAAACAAAACTCGTTTACGGACGATTTCAAAATCGTATTCTAATGCATCGTGATAATAGCATGCGTATCGCAATGATGATTAGACCCGAAAAAGAATCTTTATCAAAATTCAAATATTGACAATATTTGACAAACACGGACCACTCGATTTAGTAGTGCAGAAAACAAATATGGCTTTATTGTCAATAAAATCTAGTGTGCTCTCTAATATTTGAATATCAAATAGATAGAGATCCGAAATGTACATGATATTATATATATATATATATATATATATATATATATATATATATATATATATATATATATATATATATATATATATATATATATATAATAATAATTTATTTGTTCAGTTCAATAAAATGGCATTCACCTGTTTGTACGATTGAAACTATTTCTTTAAAGGTGTATTTTACAATTCAAGGTTATTCTTTCTTTCTTTTTTTCTTTCTCTCCATACATATATATATATATATATATATATATATATATATATATATATATATATATATATATATATATATATACATATATATATATATACATATGTATATATATATACATATATATACATACATATATATATATATATACATATACATATATATATATATATATATATATATATATATATATATATATATATATATATATACATATATATACATATATATACATATATATATATATACATATATATATATTTATATATATATACACATACATATATATATACATACATATATATATATATATATATATATATATATATATATATATATATATATATATATATATATATATATATATATATAAATCCTACTGATAAAGAACCTGATTATTTCGAAAAGTATGTTTAGAATTTAAGGAAAAGTATAAAGATTATCCACGATTAGATTTGAAGACACTGTTTCTAAAAATAAGCGCGCCGCTTACATGACTATTGTATGTTTTCGTAATTTTCGAATAATGCATATTTTAGACCGCTTTTTATTAACGAAGGTCATATTTTTTAAGTAATGAATAAATTAAATGCGATAACATTTGGCACAATCACATACAAAAGCGGTGTGTAGTAACTTGTATAAATTTCGAATCTAGATTTTCGTAATAGTTTTTTTTTGTGTTGTGTGTATATATGATATATTTTAAACAGGAATTCTTTTACATATTATTCTATTGACTGGTCTATGTTGGCACGAATGTATCTGTAATTATTACAATAAGATTTATTTTTAATTTGTTATCGCTGAGATAATAGTTCGAAATGAAAATAAAAACAAGATACGGGGTGTCCTTGTCCTTTGTCCGAGATAACAGAAAAATATGGTTGAGTTTTGGTCGATGAATAAAAGTTGAAAAAAATATTTTTTTGATAAAATACAATTTTATTTGATTTTCTGGTTCTGTTTCATTAAGGAATTGCTTATCTGAAAATAATTATTCAAAACAAAAACATCATTTCATATTAGTTTCGAAATATTTATAAACGAAGAGAAAACAACTTTTATTTAAAAATTTCTTCCATTGCACTCACAAATCTAAATCGTTTCTTTTTTACACCACCTTAATTACTGTTAATGTTTCGATAAGATTTCCTGACAAGTTTAGAAAAAAGAAATAAACTAACGAATACATTTTATGTTTTTAAATCATCTGTACAATACATCAGATATGAAAGAAATTCAAAGAATAACTTCACATCTGTTTCACGGAAATAATCGGCATATATTGAAATTTAAATTAAAAATTTATAAAATATTTAGATTGTAATTTCAAATTTTCTAGTGTCTTTCTGTGAAAGAACTGCAAAAAAAACATTTACTAGAAGAGTTCAGCTACAATAATTTTTCTTAAAAAAAAAAGAAAACATTCTATTTCAATATTCAAATAGAGAAACTTCTAGAATCGTTTCATATTTAGCAACCCTTTTCATAGAACTATCTGAACTATCGATTCTCGTACTAAACGATTTTACAGAACGACTGAAAATGTAAAAACTGCCAACGAGTCAAACAGAAACATGATATTTGATGATTACTGACAAAAACAGGATATCGTTTCCCGTTTCATGGTTCTTGAAATGCAAAACCTCTTTACTGCTTTTTAAAAGCGTTTCGTAACACTTCCGATTACATTTTTCAATTACTTTTTATACTTTATAATAAATATTTCATTATTTATTATTCTCTGAAACTAATTGCTGTTTCCTTTTTTTCGAAAGTGTGTGTATAGAAATTGTATTGTAATTATTAGCTGAAACTCTTTCTTAATTAGATATTACATTAATATTTGTACATAGATTTCAATCAAATTTGATGGGGTTTAGAACATTTTATACAAACTGTATGAAAATAAATCAGAATTTTTACAAATACGAGTGAATCACTTTCTATGTAACAACTATAATAAGAAGTATCAGGATATGAAGAGAAACATTTTTAAGTTAAATAAATAAATATAAGAGCAAGAAATATATAACGATTTTTCAAAATTTCAAACCGTTTTTTTAGGTGATAATCGAAAAACAGGCCACTAGGCTCGATACCTCTTTCTGTACGAACTCTAAAACGAAAACGTCAATAAACCAAATTGTGAAATTATGAACTTGTCATTATTCATTCGTTTAACACGTCCGAGTGCTAATTGACAATATGTGAAGTCGATTACGTTTTTAACTCGCGCTGTTTTTCTCGAAGAAAACAATTACTCACTGGTTTATTTTTGTTTGAAAAAAAATCTGTATAATTAACTAGTAACAGACTCGAACAATAAAACTGGTCGGCTATAATACTTGTGCACAGGGGTTTCCTTTTTGTTTCGTGAATAGTTTTCTGGCATTTTAGGAATTGATTGATGGATTGTTTGGGCGTTTAATGGACGTTAAGTATGCAGGTGATTATTGTTAAACGATTTTTATTTTTTATCTTTTCGAAATATGAACATTATTAATGTTTTCTTGTCATCATAATTTATAAAGGTACTTCTTTTCTGTTTTATTTCAATAAACAGAGTCTATTTGCACAAGTACTTAGTGGAATGACAACGTATTTTTCAATTACTGTTAATTTGTGTATCAAGAAGAGATTGTACAATTTAATTCTTGCACTGTAGCTAGATTCACTTTCATAAATCCATTTTTCATTTATCCCCCAAGCTGTACATTTTTTCTGATCAAAAATATTCTATAAAAATAAGTATTGATCATTTTAGATGGTGACTATGCACATTTCGATGAAGATTCCATAATACTCAGAACTAAAGTACAGAAAAATCTGAGATTAGATTTTTCTAAACAATTTTAAAAATTTGAAGAAAAAAAAGGTACTAAGAAAACAAAGGTATAAAATAATCTAAATAAATTAAATACATAATAATCCGATTTTTCTGTGTCAACGTTCTAAGAATGATGCATTGTCACCGAAATGTACTTAAACAGCAATCAAAAATACTCGATGATTATGTATTGATCACAATTTTTGTCGTGGTCTATGGAATTAAAAATTTATTTTAAACGAGATTACAGCTCTAATTCATATATTTTTCCTCTCTATTTAAAGAAATGTTTACCGCGCTATGATTTAATTTAATTTTTTTTAGTTTCAGGACGTTTATTCATTTCTTATACAATTAAGGTAATTCATACAACAATTAATAGTTGATACATATTTTTTATATTAATTCCTAGCCAGCACCGAACTTGCTGAAAATTTTCAATAACTCATTCCATAAATATCGATGTATTGACCTTATTAATATATGGAATTAATTTTGTTTTTTTTTTTCTCAACTCAACTCCATAATAGTACCTTAATAGATTGTCTCATACATCCTCTACATAAATCAAAACTAGTTTCTCTCTAGCATCCCTTAAGAAAGAGTTGTTCAACCCGCGGCCCTGGACGGTTATGAATGCGGCCCGACACAAAAAATTGTAAACTTACATAAACCTTAATGAATCATCGGATTTGTACAACCGAACAACTATTTCTGACCTATTGAAGTCCGCTATTCAGGTGTATCTTAGTCATTAATTACTACCCATACTAATTGTCCCGGGCAAAAAAATCATAACAAGCGTTAGAATAATTCCAAAAGACATATAAACGAATTCGACCTTTCTATACGATCCGACAACCTGCATGTGAAGATCACGTACAAACACAACACGTTCCTGAATATACAACACGAACTCATCGACATTTCGACGCAAAAAAAAAATACTTTAATTAGCTCGAATGCAATTGTATCCGTGATAATTTCGCTACAGAAAAAATTCAAATTCATTATTAAATACTCGTTTATCATGTTACAAAAGAACAAATTACTCAATTGTGTTCAATTTATCAATAATTACATTGCTTAATACATTGTTCATATCATTTATAAGTGTGTGTGTATGTGTGTATATATATATATATATATATATGTATGTATATATATATATATATATATATATATATATATATATATGTATATATATATATACATATATATATATATATATATGTGTATATATATACAATATTTTTCTTCGAAAATATATATAGAGCATTGTTGTGAGGTCAACTGTCGATTGATTATTAATATACGAAAGCGAACAAATACTCATACTATGTACATACGTATAAATCAATTTAACATTGACCTCAGTTTTAATGATGGCTTCGTTTAATTTCTGTTGTCACAACATTGACACACGGCCGTATATCGACGTAATTCCATAAAATCTGCTAACGTTCGCATTACTATCCGACGTTTCATTGTTATTTATTTACAGCCACTTGTATCGATTTACGGATTTATTCGAATTTTATCTGATTTATTGTAATTGCATTTCGTCGTCAGCTTCGTCCGTTAGAAATTCGTTTTATAACACGGAGACCTTCTGTATTGCCATGCATACATGGGTCGTTTTAAATAATGATTATTTGCTTTATTTTTATATTAAAAACAGAACAGTACACTTCTATCAGATAAAAATGATTGGAATTGATTATGGTAAAAGAATATAACTGTGTAATGTTTTCATTGTGCTGTTAATGTTTTGTCGTAATTTATGTTATGTAAAAATTAATCTGATGCCTTTATATTGAATCAATAGTAGCCCGGTCTTAAATTAAAATATTTTTTTCATTGTATGCCAACCTTAACATTTAAAAACACTATAAATCTTGGTTAAACAATTGCCATAACCACACAAAACAGTTGTGAATACGATGGCGTTTGAAAAGTACCATGTTAGACATTGCATACGTTTTGCATTCCAGTTGAAAAAAATGCTATCAAAGCCACAAGAATGATTTATTCTGTTTTGGAGAAAGATGTTTGAAGCATAAAAAATGCTAAAACAGTGGAAGAGGTCTGAAAATGCATAACGATTTCATCGACTCAAAGTCACCACAAGAGATTCGTCAGTTACCCAGCAATTATACAAAATAATGGGGAGATATTTTGGGGGTAGGAATGTATTCCATTTTTTCGTAAATAAAGTTTATTTTTTTTCTCAAAAACATACTGAATTAATATCTGCACTCAATACTTCCACCATTTAGATATTTTTTTGTATCTTGGCACTCAAAGGACGATGGAATCCACATCGAAATGTGCATAAGCAATAATCAAAAATGATTATCATTTACTGAACGTTTCTGATTAGGACTGTTCGTCGATCATAGTGTGAGAGAGAATTTTTTTATGAGACATGTATTAAAAATGATTAGTAATCAGTTAATGAATATTTTGATACAAAAAAATGTTTGCGGTTCGCGTAAAAAGTGGTGAAAAAATTCATCTGTGAAAGTAAATTTCGCCACAGTTCCAGAAATGTATCAAACTGCTTGAATAAAACACACCAAACTACAAAGAAACGCAGCACCCTGATTACGGCGCTGACCTTGTACCGCCAGATTATCTTATTTGACCCGTTTAAAAGATGTCCTTGTTGGCGAGGAATTCACTGATAAAAAGGAACAGACATTGTTCAACAACTAAAAACACACATTCTTCTATTATCCGTTCAATGAGGAAACCTTTTAAAGGGAAAAAAAATCTATTTTTATCTCCCGATCGAATGATAACTTTAGATATTGATACCGATAATTCGAAATACAAATTATTTGAAATTTCACGAGCAAAAAATATTGTTTAATCCGTCCAAATTTACAGAAAAATTTAGACGTGTGCCACTGTTATAGTTTGGTTATATAATTTCATCAATCGTGAACATGACTGTAATTTATTAAGTTTAAAACAAGTTTTTAAATGCTGTATTATATTAACCCGTTAATGAAAACAGAACCTTTAACCATGAAACAATAAATTTATGAAGATTTCCTTGCGCTTGTTCCAAGTATTCTCACTTATAACAACAATGTTACCTAGAATAAAATACCGAAAATCCCCATGAACTCAATTACCTAACAAAAATCATAATTAAGATAAACATTTCTATGAAACGTAATTATTATTGTGAAGAACGTGTTAATTCATTTTATCAATACTCAAGTACAAGTACATACATACATACAAATATATATATAAAATCTACATACTCGTAAGAGTACATAACAGTACAGAATAAAATAAAAATAGAGTAGCAACAATTGATTGTTCTCGAAACCACGACCTTCAGGTTAATAGCCTTTTGTCCCGACCATAACATATGTTAGACACATTGTACTAATATAAACTTAGATATTTAATTATCACGTACCAAATATATATATATATATATATATATAATGTGTGTGTGTGTGCGTGTACGAAATTGATTCATTGTATTCATTTCGCACATAAATATACAGTTATATATCTATTGACACCACAAATAATGACTTCCAGTAAAAGTGAATCATTGGACGATAATAAAATATGTTATCAATTATAATGCAATCTTTCTTGAAAGTGTGGTGTATATGCGAGCTATGTATAACTGCTGTGCGTGTGGGTGTGTGTGTATATATATATATATATATTATATATGCATATATATATATATATATATATATATATACATATATTATATATATATATATATATATATATATATATATATATATAGCACACCACATTCACGGATCCCCTGCAAAAGCAGAAAAACCGCAAATATCCCGTCTCTTCAATAAGTTCCCTTGACGTGTCAAGAAACTCACTAGCTTCCTCTCGGTCGCCAGACACTTGTTCTCCTGTAATTTTCACAGTACGGTGGCCGAACCTTTCCCTAAAATTATCGAAATCAGCCTTTGCTGATTTCGATAATTTTAAATGATCTACTAGTTTATTGAACATTTCTTGTGGGGCAAAAAAATTAAACAGTGAATAAAAGTGAACCTCTTCTTATCGAATCAAAATTATATCATTTTTTTTCATTTTAATTTTAAGAATAAACAGAAAGTTTGACACTTTTCTGTTCCAAAATGTCTCCAATTGGAATACAGAATCAGACTTTCATAAATAAAGTCTTTTTCAGCCCGTAAAAAACATTTCGATCAAAAATGTTCAATAAATGATTATTAATCATTTTTGGTAGTTTCTTATTCACATTTCTATAGCAATACAATCATCCTCAAAACGCTGAAGCACAGAAAATGTTCGAACAAGAATAATCAATATTTATTTACTAAACATTTCTAATTACAACATATTTTTATGGGTTTTTCAATAATAGATTTGTGAAAGAGAATTTAGAAACTGTCAAGAGTATTTTACAATCTCTTGTTTTTGATATGACAACAGGCTTTCAAGAACCCTCACACATCTATAATATATACTTTGTCTTTATAATCTAATTTGCTTCACAATAATAGAAAAAGTCGATATCGAAGGATCAAAAAGCGGCGTCGTTATTAAAAATTTACAGTCAATTATCGCTGTGGTAACTTTCCTGGCACCTCTTGCTGGAAAATCTTCATACCATAAGATTATCAGGACTTGCTTTCAACAAGGACAGAATCATCACACAGAGCCAAAAGGAAAAAAACTGGTTTGATCCAGATGTTCAGCGCGCATAACGACTGTGAAAACACTGCCTATCGATCGTTTTGACTTGAACAGTTTTCAGGTAGAAATGTCAGAAAAGTTACCACCGAGATTACTAACCTGTGGGCGACCTAATCTTGTTCTTTCGATTTCACCTATTCCTATCATTGCGAATCAAACATTTTTCTTTATCAAAATGTTTACTATTGAAACGGACCAAAATTGACAACGATTATTCGACAAGAAAGAACAATTTGTGTTGTTAACAAATTCAAAAAATGAATATATCCAGTGTCAAAGTAATAAGGAACATTTTTATATTTTATTTTACACATTAACACCGTAGAAATATCTTTCAAAATATCGAATATTTTTTTATTGTACATTTAAGCTTTACAAAACGCACAACAATCAATTATCAGGCATTTTAACAGAAAAATCATGATGTGTGGAGTATTTTAATTCATTTATGAAAGTGAATTCAGCCACATTGACAAACTGAGACCTTTTATATTGTTTTAACTTGATTTTAAATTTATCATATTTTTCCAAATGAATAAAGAATAATATAAAACTATTTAATCAGATAAACTGCGGTACTTTTTTTCTAATGTCCTCAATATTCACAAGCATTCAGCTTTCTATATTTTTTGTCAATTGTTAAATATCAAGAACGAACATTACTGTTGCATCAGATGCAAACTAAATAATTAATTCATTTTAAAGGACTATTAAATTCTAAGAAGGCGCTGTAAAATAAGTATAAAATTATAACTCATGCTACACATATTTTAAAAACACTGTTGTTTTAATTTCGTATAAATTTCAGTATGAACAAAAAAAAAGTTATCATACCATTTTATCAAAATCTTTATACATTAAAAAAAAACCTAGTCGAAAGAGTAAATTTACATTACTCGACACATAAGATAACGCGTTTAAATTTTTTCCCTTTGATATTCATCTGGGATTTTTTTAGCTTATAAACTATTCAAAACATATTTTACACAATACCGGACGAAATAAATCAATGTGCATACATTTGTACAAAACGCATTACAACATAATGTTTTATACATTATTTTATAATGTTTTATACATTTTGAATATATCCATGTCATCTTCAATCGAGACATTCATATCGGCCGGTATTATTTCGGCCTGATTTCAGTATTTCGATACTTTATATTCACATATGAAAATATATACTAGTGATTTTTTCTTCGTGGAAATGCTTTACAAGTTAAACAGTTTTCTCTTTTAAAATGTTTGACTTGCAAATAACAATTTTAATATCGTATTTTTCTCGCCTGGGTGTTTCACAAGTTGGTCTTTATTAGAAACTTGGCCGAATAGATTTTAAAGAATTGAACAATACAAGTATTAAAATTTACAAGTGACCTTTTCTCCCTTCCACATAACACATAAGTTTTCTGATTAAAAATGTTCAATAAACGATTACTGATCATATATTTTTATTTCTTATTCGAATTTTTATGACAATTTCGTCATAGTGAGAGCGCTAAAGAACAGAGAAATATATAAGCGGCCTTAGAATGACCTCAAATTTCTCAAAATTGGCGTAAACAACAATCAAAAATGATCGAAATTTAAACAAACATTTTTAATACGCCTTTTTATAATATGAGAGAAGAGATATAAAAAAAAAATATGTATGAGAATGAATTTACCTCATATACAAAAACTTTATTGCGACTATAAACTTTATTAAGAAATTAAAAAAAATACTTTTTAAACAATGATTTTATAGTACAGATTTCAAATTTCTCCAGTCGGAATTAAATCTATTTTTTTATTCCATTCCTTTTTCTATCATTTGACTGGATAATATGTTCAATGGTATAATAATAAATACTCATGTTCTTCTAATCAAAAAGTTTATTTTGAAAACCTGTACTAACTGACGATTAAAACACTGATTATTTTTAGTCTAGTGAACAAAAAATTAGTATTTAAAAAAAGAAATAAAAACAGAGCTAATATGAATACTTATTATATATCCGATTATTAGAAGAGATACAATTCAATACTTTCTATACAAATAACCTAATTATCGTACTGGTCCTATACTGAAGACCTTGACCACGAATGTTTTTGCCCTGGACTAAAGTACACCAAAATAAGTGTTTAAAAAGTAATCATTTTGTGATTTATGTACACAGATAAGTCTTGTTTATCGCTCAGGACGCATTTCTGAAACACTGGCGTTAAATGGAACAGCGTTAATCGAGACCTCCTACAATATACAATCTACTATAATACGTACATAGGAATTTTATAAATAAATTTATTGACTTTCATCCCTTTGATTAGCAAATTAAGTGAAATACAAAAATGGATGTTATGAAAATGAATTACATTTGGAAACAAAAACATATTTTTTAAAAAGACTAGTAATTTTGGAACAGTTTTTTTTTATTTCAGACATAACCCAGTCAGGTGAACGATGAATCATTGATTATTCAATATCAATTTTTATCTGTGGCGCTTGAAAGTTCCGACAGTACATAAATAATTAAAATATAATTAAAAATAAGAGGTTCTTTATTAGATACAATTATTTTCTTAATCAGTTTACTTTTATACATGAAATTATTTACATACAATATTTAAATCTTACCACCAAGTACAAGGCATTTATTCCGATTTCGTAATTTGTTCCAATATTACACACTTGGTCTATAATTTTATTTATGTATTTTCTTTCAAAACTCTGCATGTTATTAGATCACGCACGAATAAATTTTTGGAAAAAAAGTAAATAATATTCGTTTGAATTCTCATTTGCTTCTAAGACTGGTGAAGTCATGGAGCTGTTATGAAACAGCGTTAACTGAGATAGAGCTAAATAAGGTTTACTTGTTATTTTAAATTCATAAAATAAATAAACTGTTTATCCAAAAAAAAAACACACAAGATAAACAGTTTATCCAAAAACAGACTTGTTTCACCCCGCATTATGTCATTATGCGGAAGGAAATTACGCCATTGGTCTTATAAGAAAACAGAATTACAACTGATTCTTTTCTCAGAGAAATATAATGATAAACAGTACTGAACTGTTAACGGAATGACTTTTGTTTTAAAACAAATCAACGCTAGTAAAAACCGTACGGAAGTCTTATATCATTTTTCACTGTCATTGATGACTTTTTCAATTCTGAAAGAAATTCTGATTAAGAAGAACCACATACGAATGTTGGAAGAAATACAGTCATATCTCTATCTGAAAATGAATCATCGAAAATGATAAGATCAAAGTGTGTACCTAACAAACGAACTGTTTCACGAACTAACAATTCCGACACACCGAATGTCAAATTTTCGAGTCACCATCCGGTTGGGACAAACGTGTACGATATATCATTATCACGAATGATAACAGCCTGTTCATTATCAGACGACTAGTGCAAAATGTCACTCTGACATATGTATGACACTATCAGGACACGAATTCCCAATAAGAACGGATTTCGATCAAAAATATATATATGTAGATACTGTGTGAATACACACGGTTTTACAATACAGATTTTACAATAGTTTAACATAATTGTTTAAGAATAATGGTAAGCAATTTAGAAAACATGCAAGTTAAATATATATATATATATATATATATATATATATATATATATATATATATATATTTAATTTCTGGTGAGAAAATTTGTTTTTATGTACTTATATGGAAATTTTAAACAGTTTAGAATCAACCTTGACATAAAAGTATTAAATAATACAATATATTATTAACTGAACTTTATATATATATATATATATATATAAAGATACATACATGTACATATGTTATGTATGTATGATATTCTTATTAATATTTAATATGTCCTAATAGCATTCACAATTAGTGGCTTAAAAACGTACCAACAAATAATTATAACAGATAAAGCCAATATCTGAATGTCATATCTGTAACCTTTTTCTAAACGTAGTACTATTTTATCTGTACTTTACTTAGGTTCTTAGAAACTGCTGTCAACACCGAAAATAATATTTGAGTAATTGGAAAAAATGACAGCGTGTTCCTTCTTGCATTTTCCGCACGTACTCATTAGAATAATAAGACGTAATTCAATTAGTATCAATTATAAGCACTGACCATAATTAGTTCAATGTTAAACTTAAAAACAAACCGACGAAACTACATCGTTTCATTGTTACAAATTTCGAATAGTGTTTTTTTTTTGTCTCCGTAACAACAATCGAACGTCGATGCGACCGTTGTACATTATTGCGTAAATGGCACAATGCATGACAATGTAACGGGAATTGTTTCTAAATACGGTATACAGTCGAACAGTGAATACGAAAAAAAAATATGTGTGTACGATCAACGTGTTTGTGGGAGCTCACCTTTGGTTTACAAAACCACTTTCTTATTGACTCCATGATTTAGTCACAGACACCACATCAGATTCGTTTAATTTTTATTAACACTATTGTCACAACCGATTTGAACACATATTTTTTCTGTTGTTTTTTCCTAGAGTTGCACTATGAAAAATCTCGACACAACCGTACGACAAACGTATGCACAAAATGTCCAACAGTAGACTAGAACTGTGACTCACTTTAGCACTGTATCTCTTGTTCACTTTGATGAGGTGAACGCAACATGCAGCGTTGCCATACGCTCGCCACTTTAGCTGTAGGCTTTTTATTTAAAAAATATCGTGCACGCTCGTATATACTTCCTTTTACTTACTAAACATTTTATACGAATTGAGTAATACACGAGTTTATTTATAATCATTACATAACACATACATATTTATCATACATTACTTTATATAGTACATATTTCAGTCAGAATATGTACAGAGTTTAAATGTACCATCGACGTTATAAATATGTAAATAACAATAAGAGAATTTATTTTATTTTATTCACAACATGAATAAATATCAATTAAATACAACATCGACTAATACAATAAACGTACTTGTCAAATCATAAAAAAAACAAATGATTAACGCGAAAAATGAAATAAAGTTAATTCGTTTCTATTACATGATTTATTATAATAAATACGTTTTATCTGAAGATACTTATGTGAATTGAATAAAAGGTTACAATATATATATATATATATATATATATATATATATATATATATATATATATATATATATATAAACGTGTATATATACGGGGATAAATCAAAAAGTACAGAACATTTAGAAGTAAAAAATTGATCACACGTAGCAGATTTTATAACGGTTAATTTTCTATTAATACCTCTAAACTTATATGCACTCAATCCAACGGTTAATGAACTGCCTGAAATTTGTCATTCTAACTTTTCTTTTAATATCTCGAAATGGGGGAATCACTTGATGCTAAATCAGAACAATGTGGCGAGTTATTCAGTAGCTCAAAATCTAGATCTGGAAGACACTGATTTGTTTTAATAGTCGTCTATAGAATACAGTGCAAAAGTATCGAAAGAGACTAAAAAGTTTCTTACAAGACGGAATCCTGAAACTCATTGATCGTTTGATCAAATGTATAGAAGTTAGAGAGATATGTACAAAAATGTCCTTAATAAGAATTCTGTATCTACAATAACTTTTTTACCAGTGGCTATACTATTCGTGTTGATTTGTTATATGTTGGCATAGAAAGCATTCCCATAAAAACGTCCTATTGTTTTAATAACAAATATTTATTTTAATTTATTGGGCATGATGTGTAAAAACCGTAAATAAAAAAATATTTGTGTTTTTATTTAATAAGAATTTAAATGGTAAACGGTGTTGATGGAACAAAATAATATTGTGCATACAAATAAATCATTAAAAAATTGTAGAAGTTCTTTAACGCAAAAACTGCCTTGGTTCTAAAAAAAACGAACTTCATTCTTGTAATGTTGAGTACAGCAGATATTTATTAATTTATATATATATATATATATATATATATATATATAAACCATTCTTGTATATTTAATATTTTTCTTGTTACGTAATGTATTGTTACTCTCCTAATATTATTCATTCTTGTTCATTCATTCCCCTACTCCAGAAGTCAGTATTCTTAACTATAATATTAAATTATCAAATTTCAACTTTTGACACGTTCGATTGGATTCCCAGACTACATGAACAAACCTATAGGTTTTTTTAAAACCTTAAAACTACACCGTTTTTGAGAGTGTCATTTACATTTTTGATTTCTACTTCCGTCATCTTCAGATAGATATTTTGAACTCAGTGGGTTGAAAACACCCACTTGGAAACATTTTAATAATCAGTATGGTACAATATGTAATTTAAATTATACAAGGAATTCAACAGATATATATATATATATATATATATATATATATATATATATATAAATTAATTTTATACAATGTTTGTATTGCGAACTCGAACTTGTACTTTCAAAATCAATATGCTTATTTTCCGCACTTATTTCGTTGTTATCTAATTGTTTTAGATAATTTCACCCGACGATGACTACGAATTAAAGCATTAACTATTTTTATACTATTGACGAATTAATGTTAGGTGTATGAGGAAAAATTGGTTAATTACTCTAAAAATTTCAACATGTATCAGTATTATATTACATATTTTTTATGTAATTTTGATAACAATACTCAATTAAAAATTTTACATACACACATACGTGTACACACACACACACACACACATATATATATATATATATATATATATATATATATATATATATATATATATATATATATATATATATATATATATACACTTCAAATAATCGATAATTATCCTACTGAGTAAAATTAATAACAGCAGATAAAAAATAAATTAATTATAAATCAGGACGTTGATATCTTTACGAAGAAAAAATAGACTTATCTGCCAGATAAATTACAATTATGTGATACGAGTATTAAATGTCAAGAAAAAAATATTACATGACTTACTACGATAAATAAAAATGTACTTATTTACTTAAGCATTTATACCGATATGCATATATATATATATATATATATATATATATATATATATATATATATATATAATATTACAGAAAATGGATCCCGTAATCCTCTAATCCGGTAATCAATATAATTTAAAAGTAAAATCAAACAAATCGTTTAGAAAAGTCATAAAATTTATTTGTAATCAGCTGGAGTTATTTTTAATTAAAAAAAAAAAAAAACATTAAAAATAAGTGTTACAAAATGTTATATTTAACTAATAAAATAAAAATAGTATTTACGTCGGACTGCTGACACATTGGCAACGTTTATCTTGTCATACTTAGGCTGAAAGGATGTGTTTAGTTGTGTGTTTTGATGTAATAGCTTTTTTAATTTTTAAAAGCGATATTTTTACATCTATGATTGTTTTTCACATATCAAATAGTAAGAATAATATAACAATGAATCAGTATATAAAATTAATAAGTATTTTAAGAAATTATTGCCGAGAAATGACAAAATTATTTCGTTTCATTCCATGCTTTACTAACTCTTTGAACGGTTCCATTTGTAATTTCAAATCAATTTAGTTTATTGTTTTGTTAAATTTTTTCATTAAATAGAAGTTCGATTATTCAAATAATCGATAAGAAAGTATATTATTGAGAAAGGAATCGTTTTCATTATAAATTAAAAGTTTTAAATTAGATATATTTTATTATGTAGCATTATAAAAAATTTCATGTAAACGTCACATAATCTAGTGGTGAAAATTAGTACTAACACTTGTACTACATGAGGTTTTAATCTAGAATTAGGATTTAATATATTTTTTATTGTTCACTAACCAAAAAAATACGTATGAGAGTCTAAAAGGTACTTCAATATATTAAATGAAATCTATTTTGTATTTTATTTTTTTAAAATTGAAAGATTTATGACATATTTTTAACGAATTTGATAATAAAAAACATGTTTTAATACATTTTTTCCTCAGTAACACAATTAATTATTAATGCTATTTAACCATTTAGGGCTGTTAACTAATTAATAACTTCTTTTATATTTCTTGTAAAATTGTATCATTCAAAATTTTATTTCATTTAGAATTTTTGCACAATTTTTCCCTCATTCTAAAAAACAATTTAACGAAATGCTTAAGAAACGAAAAATCGTTCTGTGACATAGATTTTTAATTTTCTTATTAAAAACTCACGTGTGAACGGATTCACAATATCAACATTAAATTATTGTAATAATAGTTATCAATTTGTATATTTGGAAGGGTAATTTCCTGGTTGAAATTCTAATAATTTTATGCACCTTAACGCTCTGAAGATGTCGGCCTTGCTATTGAAATGCACATAAACAATAATCAAAAATGACCAATATATATTTATAGAATATTTTTCGTCAGAATATTTTTGATGGTTTACGATTTTAGGGAATAATTCATTTCTGAAAGGAGCAAGATTTTTTATTTTTGACTAATTGTTTTCCCAATCTTTTCTTAAAGGATTTCACAAAACAAGAGAGAATTTTCACTTATGAACACTTTTAGAACAGGGATAAAAGAGTACAAGTAGACATTATAAGTAAGATAATAAAAGTTCAGTAGAAACGGTTACTTCTGTTTATTCAAGCCACTCATTTCATCATCGAATTGATTTCGGAATGAAATAAAGGAAAATAATAAAATGAAGTAAAGGAATCAGTAACAATTATTAGAACCCCTTCTAACGGATTTGCTCTCTTATCCATTATTGAAATAAAGTTTTATTTTAGTAAATGTTGAGTGCTTAAACTAATCAATTTTCCCTTTTTATAAATTAACAAAATCATTTTATGATTAAATTATATTCTGTAATTTTTGAGATTTCGAAACAAAAATATATTTTATTAAATAAATCGAGAGTTTAGTAGAAATAATTCGAAAATCAAGTCACTTCTGAAAAGAAAATAATCGTTCTCCTTTACTTATACTATTTTGTAACATATTTCGTGTTGCCATCTGTTAGATACATTAAAAGTATTAAAAAAGATACTCGATCTCACTTGCAAGTACATAAATGTGTATATGTTTTCTCTTGATTTCATTCAAAGGAAGAAATAATTCGCAAAACAGCGATATATTTGTATCTTTGTATGGAGTCCGTAAGAACGTATAAAATAAAAAGAGTAAGTTGATATTGCGAATCAAATGTATAGAACAATAAGATCTTTCATATAAAGTTTATTGCACGCGAGAGACAACGACTCCCTGAAGAAGTATAAAAGAGCGATATGTCTATCTCGTTCTATAACACGGCCGTATCGCTTGAGTGAAACAAGAACATAAAATACAAATAGTAATAACTTATATAGGAAATGTATATTACCATAGTGAAATGCATCTGTACGAGTAGTCGAAATTTACCTGTGCGTCAGGTGTTGTGGCAGAGCGGTGATCACAGTAGATAATTCCTTGAAATATACATGCGTGTACCGAAGGCCTAATTTCATTCACGGGCGCGTGAAAATGTGATACGTTCTCGAGTGCACACGGCTAGAGAACGAAACGGAATTGTTTGTATGTGCATTGGTGGTTTCGTTAAAAAATGTAACAATGTGTAAAATAATAGAGGAAAGTGTATATTACACATTTTGTGGAAACGAGTTATAAAATATTTCATGGTGTGTGTAACTGTAAAAGTGCATAACTCGAAACAAAAGTGAGCATTGTGTATGTGTGGTGGTTTCTTTTTTTTAATGCTGATCGCAACATTTCTTTTAACGATATTCGCAGGTATTTTTCAATAAATGTGCATGGTTTACATATATTTATATATATATATATATATATATATATATATATATATATATATATATTACACTGATTCAAAAATCGAGGGAGTTTATTTCCATCGTCACTTAAAAAATTAATAAAAATAAAAAACGATTAAACCTGTTCGTTTATTTATTCAATTTATTTTTAAAGTTAATTATAAAAAAACATATGACATAATCGGCCACCTACACCTATGCTTCATGAAGATGTGGTTCTTGAAGTGCATTTCATATTACATTTCGTGGCACTCCTGGCTCTAACGCTCTTACTTCCATCTGAATATCCGATTTTAATTAGTCTGTGGTTACTGATTTATTGATATACACACCTTCTTTGAACTAGTCTTAAATGGAAAATTCTAGGTCTGTTAAATCAGACGAAGATAGACGGGAATTAACAATATAATTTTTTTGAAGAAATGTGTCCGATTTTTTATGAAAATGAATTGTTTGAGTGAAATATTCTTAACAGAATCGTATACGACGTCTTCTCTTTTTTGTGGCAAGTGCTCTGAAGGTCTGTCCTTTCGGGGATAAGAAAAAATCAATTATGGATTGATTCGTATTCATTCAGAAGCCTTATTTTCTATATTCACAGTGCAGTTTTAGCACTGTGGCTAAATTTACCTTCGAAAACGTACTTTTTATTCATCACGCAATTTAACCCCTTGTGCTTGTATTTTTTCGAAAAAATAATGCCGATACAATTTCAAAAATGATCACTACACGATATGTATCTAATAGCTGACACACAAAACGTGTAGTTAACTTACATAAAGATTGAACAAGTCTAACTGATAGTGTTTTTTGCAGTTCACGAGTCACACTCGTGATACGTGCATAGGGATTAAAAAAAGTTCTATACAGAAATCTTCAGTAATTGAATATTGATCATTTATGAGTGTAATCTATGACGACCCACTATTTACCACCTGCTTGATGTTTTTTTCTTGAATATGACTTTCACAAATGGATTTCTCACTCATCCAACAAATTAAAAAAATTTTGATAAAAAATTTACAATAATTGATTATTGATCATTTTTGATTGTTGTTTATAACCATTTCAATAATGATGAGATATAGAAAATTCCACTATCTTCCTGATAATGACGTCATTGTCTTCAAAAAACATAAACGCAACAATTAAAAATGATCAATAATTAATTACAGAACTTTTTTGGTCAATTTTTTTTTGTAATTTGTGAAATGAGTGAAAAATTGGTTCGTGAAAATGAATTTAGCTACAGTGTACAAATTATATTTTAAATTCAATATTTTCATTAAAATAATTTGATAATTTTCTAAAACAACCTACTTTTTTCACAAAGAGTAAAAAAATCTAATCAGACCTAAAATCAAAAATTAAATTTCAAACTGTATTGTCCAAAACCCCGAACTGATTCATCGAACCAGGAATATTATTACCATATATTTTTTTCTTACCAAATAATTCCATTTTATAAACACCTTTCTGGTCAAAATTTACATCAATACGAAAACATTTCAAACAAGTTTTTATACAATGTGTATTTACTTTTTTGTCGAGAACTTCATTGTATTAAGTACTTATCAAATCCTATTTGCATATTAAGCACGTATTAGAATCGAAACACGCTGATTTATATTTCAAACTATTGATTCAAGGTGTAGATCCAATGAAATATTTCCTAACAGTTTACTTGCCTGCCTCTTTTATTTTTCAATACAATATTTTTCTCGAACGGAATGAAAAACAACACGGGTATTTTTCTTGTAAAGAAATTCTTCTTCGATCGATTTTTACATCACAGGCGTTCAATGATTTCAAACATATTTACATAACTGGTCACACATCTTAAAAGTGAAACACTTCGACATATTAAATATTATTGCAGTTTGAGTTAAGTCAATGTATCGTAAGTGGTTCAAATCTTGTTATTTATCTTAATTGGTTTCAATTAAATCAGATATGAACCAATTTAGAGGCCATTATGAATAATTAATTATTTCAAAATTAAGATAGAAACTACTAGTAGAATTTCAGAAATGAGTATGGAATAAAATTTAATTATATATATATATATATATAGAGAGAGAGAGAGAGAGAGAAATATTTATTTAGAGGTTGCTATTTTTCAGATTTCAAAGTGATTTGTAGCTAAAAATAATTATACTTTGAAAATATAATATAATAAATCGTTTGTCAATGTAAAAATTAAAAGAAATCCACTCCGAAAAAACCACAACGTTTCTTTTTATTTTTACTAATTAAAATGAAAAATCGTTATTTGTAAAGCAAGATGTTAAAAAATTAATCACTTTTATCTCTATGTCCATCGATCTATCAATCGATATATTCTATAGGTAGCATACTATGTCGTATTGTTAATTTGTTACTAAACAGGATTTGATCCACGGAAAAAAACAAAGCCTGAAAAAGTATTCGTCCATTTACAGGGTTTCAAAAAGACATTAATTTACATTTAGGTACGTACCTCTGTCTAATTTTGGCAAATATTGTTGTATGTAAAACGTACGGTCTCATGACGAATCCATAAAGTGATATCCGATCTCTCCAATATGAAAACGTTCTTCAACCATAATCCATTCCATAAATAGAAGAATTCGAAAATACAATTTTTTACAGTTTCATTAACATGAAGTATGCTAAAATGTACGATAACTTACACTTTATTATTCTTTGAGGAATGATTTTCTTTTTGTAACTTTTATACATACATTCTTTTTCTCTCATACACACACACACACACACACATATATATATATATATATATATATATATATATATATATATATATATATATATTTCAAATTTAACTTCTTAAAATCCTATTCAATGAGCTACAAGTCACTATAAATTGATTTTTTTAATGAAACCCTAATAAAATTCATCCTATGTGTCAGAAAATTAACTAAAATGATAAAAATAACTTTAAAAGATACACAAATAGTTAATAAAGGTTATTCCTTTTAAAAGGAAAGCAGAGCACATTAAAAAATTTGTGCAAGCATAATTATGTTACTGTTTAATATATACATACATACATACATATATATATATATATATATATATATATATATATATATATATATATATATATATATATATATATACATATATATGTGTTCAACAATAATTTAGCGAGTTAATTAATAGTAGAAATGATTACATTAAAAGAAACTATTTAAACTTACGAGTACGTGGATACAATATGCATAAATTAAATATTAAGTAAGATGAAATTTATTCTAGACAGATAACATGTTAGATTCATCGCGGTGTAATGATTTCAAATGATACAAGTTTGTAAATGAGACCTACTTAGTTGTTATGTCTTGTGCTTTCTTCATTATACACTCCTTTATTTTATGTATGTATATATATATATATATATATATATATATATATATATATGTATGTATGTATAGAGAGAGAGAGAGAGATAAAGAGAAAATGATATTGGATTGAAAAATCAAGAATTGAAGACACATAAAATGCAGTGTCGTTAGTAAATCCACAGACATATATGAAGAAATAAAAAAGATTACAATTGTGGAAACGATAATAAGGTGTACAGAGTAATAAACGAAATCCATTTACTTTAATTTTATATTCTTCGCTATCAAAATAACAAAAAAAGAAACTGTTGTACCTGACTGATTTAGAAAATGTCATCGTCTATTCACTCCGTACGAACGACAGACACAACAACAAATTACAGAGATAATAATCGTGGAGATGTCGTTACGGCTTTAATAAATTTCAACACGTTCACAGTAAAAGCGCATTAAAGACTTTTCGTTGATATTTCAGCGATAATAAAAATCTGTGGGAATCGACACGAAAACGATAATAATACAACAACAAATAAACATTCAACGACTCTGATTGTCGTGCGCCCGACGGTATTCTAGAAAGAGAACATTAATGATTAGAATTACCTCGATTATGCGTTCGTGTTGCAACGACAAACAGTCTTGAATCCAATAGCGCGCCTAAGGAAACACGCTTCGCTGGACTCCGAACGAAAATATATACATTCTGCATTGTTGTTTTTTCTCCCGATTTAACAACAAAATCGAATGCGTTTCATTCATCGAGTCTGATGTTTTGTAATGAAACGATCGTACTGTGTAAGCACTGCTGTGAGAATCACTTATTGTAATTTCATACTGATTGTTGATACGATCGTTCATTTTTTTTTTGTTGACAGATTGCTTGTTATTGTAATAGTTGAATAAATTAAGCGCGAAAATCAACTTTCTGCACATTACACAAGAGTGTATATGTATATATATATATATATATATATATATATATATATATATATATATTTATATATATATGTGTGTGTGTGTGTGTGTGTATCAAAATTATATTACAAGAAAAGACTCAATCTTTAGAAAAATAATAAAATGCAAGTAATCATACGCTTTAGCATAATTTATTTTAATAGGATAAATGTTGGTAGTGGGGGAACATCCACAGATATCGCAGAAAGAAGAACAGGATTAATAAAATTATAATTAGATAAAAAATAATTTCAGAAAAAATAAAATCGACCAAATTGTCGGTTTAGTCACAGACAAAAAAAAATCGCGCTATTTTAAAGGAGAAATCTTCATTTTTCCTAAATCCTTGGACATTTATCTTATATAATAGAAAATTAAATATTTATTGCTGTTGCCTTAATTTCAACCCTAAATAAACTCAGAACAGGCATATAAGTGAAGGCTGCTTTCTTAAAAGGCAATTATAATTATTTCCAAATCCTTCGAATGTACGAAGTGATTGGTTCAAATTACAAGTGAAAAAGGGTACTTTAAAAATTCTAGTTACTGACTTCAATTAAGAAAAATCAGGACACAGTGTATGTAAAAGTGGTAAACTCATGTTGATACCATGGATACTAATATAAACATATACTACTGTTTCTTGATCCTTTAACTTTTTTTGTTTTTTTTTTAAAGAAAATTAAGTAAAATGGTTTTAAGCTATTCATTTTGCTCGTAATCATTTATTGTCGCCTGGAGTCTTTATGAAGCTAACTAATTGTAAGAAAGAAAGTCTTTTTTTAAAGCTTACTAATTGTAAGAAAAAAATTCAACCACTCTGTTCTAATTTAATTGCGATTTTAAAGACTGTTTTTGTACTATCAACATGTGGAATTTTTTTATAAATTATAATGAATCTAATAATCGACTCACGGCCCATAGTCATCGTTTTAAGTACTAACTGGAATTTTATAGAGGTAACTGAGACCTGAACTGATATGTTTGTTTATAAGGTTATTCGAATAACAGAACGAAGAAAAATAGGTCGATTTTTTAGTCAGGTCTTCAGCTTAGAATCTCCAGTTTTATCGATTAAAACACATTGTATATTTTTATACTGTGACCTTATTGAAACTATGTCTTACAGATTTTCGTCTTTTTTAATCATCTGTCTGTTTTCCATCACTAGTTTCATGTCGAATATTCGTCGTCATTCGATATCGAAGAATCTTCAATCTGAAGTGTTGACACACGTGACGAAACGCGCAGTGTAGAACAGACAGCTGATCTGAAAGGACGAAGACCACCAGGACGCGGTTCTAATTCAGAATTTGTTTTTTCTCGCGAATCGTACAAAGAACCGGAACGATTACAATATTAATATTCTACACAAATAAAATAAAATGCCACTGGTACAACAATGATAATAAGCGTTATTTTCGACGAAAGATGCTTATTTACATACATTTTAATGTTCTTACTTGTATGTAGTACTAACTGTTTTCGGTTTTTAAATACATTAATAGAAATGTATGCTCGTCGTATTTTCTGTATTCATGTACTATGCATAATATGAACATTTAGGAATGCAGTAGAATGACGACTTAAGTATAAAACAATACTGTTGTATTCATGTTTGCTTTTCATTAATCTGTGTATCGTGTCCGTACGTACTACCATATTTTTATAAATACCACAAGAATAAACATTACAAAGGAGAAAAAAATGTACCAGCTTTCGTTACAGACAGTCGTACTATCGCTGAGTGATTAAAACCATGTATAATAATAGAAAAATGTGCGGAACATTATTTAAAAAAATGAATAATTATCTAAACAATGTATTAATTAGATGCATTGTTATATAATTTTACGATTTGAATAGCCCTTGTGTTCATTTCGATGAAAACACAAATGTAATTGTCAAAGAGTGTGCTCGTACTGTAACAATCGAGGTTCGTATCTTTCTCATTGGTCGGAATCATCGAGCGTGACATGTCTTACACACACCACAGATCACCAACACACCTGGTCAGTATGGAACGTAGTCCGTGTGTTACAGAAAGAATAAAATTGTGGCCGTTGCCGGTCGGTTTTGTGTGGGGGATTTAAAGGGATGCACTGCGTCACGCAACTGGTACAGTTTTCGATAGAAACGACTTGTTGGAAATGCTAGCAAAAATATATAAAACTATGAGATAGTCATATGAAAATGTACAGGTTGGTTATTGGGGTTTTAGGGCTCATCGATAGATCATTAGCGCCCGAGCATAAATATAATTAAAAACCACACCCCGTTTGCGCACTTGCGTTCGAATCACTCTTTAATTCGAACGCTAAAGTGTGAGTGTCAGACGGTTAAAAGTATTCCATTAAAACAATATTTATCTCAATCATATAAAGGAACTGGACCGGTAAAATACCTAATCTTGATTGGACAATACGTACAGATATAATAAAAAAGTGATGAAACTCTTGTGATAAATGCATATATATATATATATAGAGAGAGAGAGAGAGAGAGATATGTTACTCGATTATTATAATCTTTAATATATTTTTAAACAGATTATTAAAAATATATTCTTGAAAATTTCCATATTTTCTTCAATACAAGGAAAGACAATGTGTTGAAATTAATATAAAGAGGATTAGTTGATATAATAACTAGATGATAGTACTATTCGTTTATGAAAACGCACCGTAAATGGGCTTTTTGTGAGTACGTGATTATGTATATTTAAATATGTATATTTAAAAAAAAATTACATATAATAGGAACTTATAGCACTTTTGCAATGACAATACATACATGTATATATATATATATATATATATATATATATATATATATATAGAGAGAGAGAGAGAGAGAGAGAGAGAGAGATTACTCGATTATTATAATGTTTAATACATTTTTAAACAGATTATTAAAAAAATATATTCTTGAAAATTTCCATATTTTCTTCAATACAAGGAAAGGCAATGTGCTGAAATTAATATGAAGAGGATTATTTGATAGGAGAACTAGATGATAGTACTATTCGTTTGTGGAAACACACCGTAAATGGGCTTCTTGTGAGTACGCGATTATGTATATTTAAAAAAAAATTAAATACAATAGGAACTCATAGCACCTTACAATGACAGTACATACATGCATATATATATATATATATATATATATATATATATATATATAGAGAGATATAGATATATATATATATATATATATATATATAAAGAGAGAGAGAGAGAGATGTTACTCCATTATCATAATGTTTAATACATTTTTAAACAGGTTATTAAAAATATATTCTTGAAAATTTCCATATTTTCTTCAATACAAGAATAGACAATGTGCTAAAATTAATATGAAGAGGATTAGTTGATAGGAGAACTATCTGATGGTACTGTTCGTTTGTGCAAACGCACCGTAAATGGGCTTGTTATGAGTACGTAGTTCTGTATATTTAAATATGTATACTTTAAAAAAAAATTAAATACAATAGAAACTCATAACACCTTGCAATGACAGTCCACCTCCTGAAATAATACATGTATTCATGAGCAAAAACATAACAGAAAAATAGAAACTTGTATATACTTTAATAACCGTATTGTTTAATTTTCGCATCGAACAGGTCCACAATTGAGATATTAATTCGAGTACATGGAATGGGAAGCGTACGCACGACAAGAAACGACCGTCCATAGAGCAGAGAGAAAGTTAATCTCGGAAATATTCATCCGCGCAAACACTAATCGTGAAACGAACTTAATTTTTTTTTTATCCGAATGTGTCTCGCAAGCAAATATCATATGCGTGTCAACAGTGATTTACAAGTTTGCTCAACACTCCAGACTGGTGCCGAGTCATTTAACAGATTCACACGTGAGATGTGAAACTCCGTTAAACTGAAAACAGATAGAGTCGATATAGACGAGAGAACACACACACACATACGCAGAGATTATACACATAACTAACCGTCTATTGCGTTGACTTTGAATGGAGGTCAGCGTTCAAGAAACCGAGGCCATTGTCCATCTGACGCGGTGCTTTCATAATTCTGACGTGCGAAACGAATAAATTGTTATCGTAGATGCAAATATACAATTTTTCTTCTGTACAGATCTCCCTCGGCACGAACAAACTGTGTCAATAGCATACGTTTTACTCTCTAGACACTCGAGGATATTGACTGCACTATTTTTTTTCATACGAAGAAGAATTTGTTCATAATAATAAGATCTCGGACGAAACCCTGCAGGTGTAATTAAATAATGTAGTTATTTATAAAATGTACCTGAATAAATAATCAGTATTGTCTTCTATATATATATATATATATATATATATATATATATATATATATATATATATATATATATATATATATATATATATATATATATATATATATATATATATATATATATACACACGAGGGTGGTCCCAGAAGTACCCGACCCAACAAAGAAAACACAAAAATTTTGGAAAAAAATATATTTATTTTTCAACATAATCTCCTTTCAGCTCTATACACTTTTCCCAGCGATGTTCAATAAGTTCGATACCCTTTTTATAATAAGAACTGTCTTGCTCCTCAAAATACCATTAACTGCCGACATCACTTCTTCATCGTTGGGAAATCTTTGACCACTGAGCCATTTTTTCAAGTTTGGGAACAGAAAATAATCCGAGGGGGCTAAATCTGGCGAATAGGGTGCATGAGGTAGCAATTCAAACTTTAATTCATCAATTTCGGCCATTGCAATAACGGATTTGTGAGCTGGTGCATTGTCTTGATGAAACAACACTTTCTTCTTAGCCAAATGCGGCCGTTTTTGCTCGATTTCTTCGCTCAAACGTTGCAATAAGTTCGCATAATACTCGCCGTTGATAGTTTTTCCTTTTTCAAGATAGTCAATGAAAATTATCCCACAAGCATCCCAAAAAAACGACGCCATGACCTTGCCTGCAGATGAAACGGTCTTCGCCTTCTTTGGAGCCGGTTCTCCCTTTTCTAGGACCACCCTCGTACATATATATATATATATATATATATATATATATATATATATATACATATATATATATACACATATATATATATATATATAATTATAAATTATATATTGATAATTTGTACAGCTATTTTGTGTCTGTATCGTATTAGAAACTGAGCAGGTATTCTTTCCGCGGTCTACTTTTCAATGTACAATTGCACGGAATTAATGTCTAAACATGCGTATCGTTTCCGAAGAAAGATATTTTTTATACCGTTATTTCACGTACACGTAAAATATCTTTTAGAAGAATGAAACGTGCTTGTCTGAGATAAGCTGAGTTACATGAAACAACAAGACACACTATCATGTTCTGTTCAGGCTGATAGAAGTGTAGTCTCACGTTTGAATTCAATCCTATTGCACGCGTTTTTTTACGGACAGCCTGCAAACATTTTCCCGTCGAACGAATTGAGTTTAATAGCGTTTCGGTATAATTTCGACACTGTGACGAAATTTACTTCCATAAATGGATCGTTTCGGATTGAAACACGCCCGATTGGCAACGAGAATGTTTATATCAACTCTAACTAGTCTTAGACGTTAAACTGAATTGTCTGTTACCGGTTTCCCTACTTTTATCTGCCAGAATCCTTAGTGTTGATTTGGTGAAGCATGTAATGGGTGTAAGGATAAAACGTTACATAGCTCTTTACTTCAGTTCTAGCTGTTTGATTTTCTGTTAACGAATTATGAAAATATCAAATCCATTAACTCAAACGGTCAAAAATGTTCAATGAACATTTATACAATATATTTATTGTAGTTTTTTGACCAGAAACATTTTTTTGTAGTTTTTGAGCTTAAAATATAATTCATTTGTCAACCTATTTAATTATCATGTAAACTTTCCAGATCACAAACTATTTTTTTTAAACAAAATATTGAACTATTGTTTATTTTGCTCTTCTTAAATGTGTTTTCCGAGTGTATAAACAGGACGTTTTTAAAATGTATTTGTGTTCGGGCGCTCATGACCTTAGCTGTCTGACACTTAAACATGTTTTGAACATGAAAGTGTGTTCGACAGTTTGTGAGATTTTTTAATTGTCTTCGAACGTTTTAACCAGAAAAACTTTTCAAAAAACCGGTAAATCGGGAATCACAAAGTCGATTGTTTTATAGTAGAATCAGATTCGGTATCGAAGCTGGCGTCGGAGTGGACAAAAATCTCACCCCATTCGAACTTCAACTTCGATTTTTTCCCCATTAACGCTTTATGATATATTGGACCGTATTTACATTTCTGTGACCGCTTTCAGCTGTTCCCCCTCGCTTGAAAAATTATTCAACACATAATTAATGTTTCTTCGAGGACTGAATCATTTTTTCGCTCATTGTTTTTAAATAAATGTTTAATCAAATCTGATTATTAAGATTTCGATCGGCACTAATCTACATCAACGTCTCATCATCAAGCTTGCATGTCAATTACTTATCTAAGATCTAATATAACCTCATATTGATAAAATTGACAAAGAAAATGATGCTTTAAAATGTTATGCCAGTTCGAATTCTTTTGTTTATCAGTGAAAGATGTTTTCTTATAGAAAACATTTATGGAATGTAAAAAGTACATATACTTTTTTAATTTGTCCTTTACTGCAATTTTAAATTATCGCCTAAAAATATGACTGGATCTTTTTGATCAACTCGATGTACTAATATTTATATCTTATATATATATATATATATATATATATATATATATATATATATATATATATATATATATAGATAGATAGATAGATAGATAGATATAGATATGGATTTAAAAACATTTGTACATAAAGCAACGTTCACAATAATAAATCTTATTATTCGAAGAATGAATTCGGAAATAAAAAAAAGAGAATAGAAGAGATTTTTCACAAACCTTCGATTTTATCGACTTGTATGTGAAAATGAAACAAAAGTGAATGGCGGAAAAAGTGTAAAAGTACAAATTATGATATATAAAGTTACTTGGCATTGAATTTATTTATTATTTAGAAATATTTTCACAGATTTACATCAGGAAACGGACTGATGTATCTGTTTTAATTTCATACTGAACACTTAATAGGAAAAAAATGTTTATTTAATAATTTTATTATGTTTTATTCAGTTTATTTGATTTCAAACACAAATACATTCGTATGTATAATATAACTAAGCAGATGAACTAAAATTAAATTCGGAAACATTTCTAATGAAACGGAAAGGCAGACATTGAAGGATATAATTTTGTCGTAGAGTGTTTGGCGCTGAAGCTAAATCAGTTTCTAGCATTTATGCAAAGCATTCGAGCCACCTCTCGTATTCTCTAAAAATCTTAGTCAGTAGTTGCAAGACGATTTCACGCATCAGATAGTGCGTTTTTTTTAAAAAAAATGTATTATCTTCAGATACTTAATCTAAATAGTAATTCAGGTTGAAAATAACGTTGACAGATTGGGCAGTGAAATCACATTTCACTACATTCTAATGTTTATTTCGATGATTGATGATTCTTATTGTTATTCAAATGAGGAGAATCTTCTTTGTTCGTCGCGAGAAATATTCGAATCTTATCTACGATGCAATTCACATATTTCTAGCGTTGATTTAGACAAATATTTAAGACATCACTGTTGGAACCGATGCTTTAACTTTCATTCACTGATGATTTTTCACTAAATTGTCTCAAGTTTCTACAGCTGATTTATTGTTCCAGATGAGTTCGATTAAAAAGACCATTGATATATATATATACGAGTATGTTATAGTTACACAAATTTATATAAATAAGATAGAAAAAATGTTCATAATGTATCTCTATTTTCTTTCTAAATAATATGTCTATATCACAACATAATTCTGGTACTAAGTCGACTTCCACAAACGAATTTTTTACTCACTCCACAGACCACAAAAAAATTCTAATCAGAATTGTTCAATAAATTATTATTAATGATTTTTTATTGTTGCTTATGAGCATTTAGATTGTGCTACTATCATTTTCAGAGCACTGGGGTGCAGAAGAATCTGTGCCTGTACTAGTCTAAGGCGTAGAAAGATGTTTCTGTACCATATATATATATATATATATATATATATATATATATATATATATATATATATATATATATAACTTATATAAGTAAAAGTGTCTGATTGCCTGAATTGAGTCATAAAATCGTTTATTTTCATTGTCATTTTTGTCAAATTTACATTAATTGGCTGAAAGTTCCATACAAGCTATATCATGGATGAATTTGTTTCTTGTTAAACATTTCCTTTCAGTTTAATCTATGCCACTTTTTCAAAAAATATTAGACTTGACCGAAACTTCCTGAATAAATAGAAGACCATTGGTATTTTCTGTACGTTAACTTTCTGAGAATGATGGTATTTCCATCGAAATGCTTGTAAGCATCAATCAAAAATGATCAATGATTGAACATGCTTGATCAGAAAAAGTTTTGTATTTTGTGGAATGAGTGTGAAATTCATCTGTGAAACATGTTATTCGGGAATCGAATACTGGAATTGATTTTAAAAACATCCAGTGTAGAAAAAAACCGACATTTCATGTGCATATCAATCTGTTGTATGAAAATGTGACGTTATATTTTTTTCACAGCACTAAATTCAAATCTATTTCAATTCCTATGCAAGTACTTCATCGATTTCTAAGATTAACTCTGATAATAATGTAATATTACGAAAATAAAATTAATAACTCTGTGCCAAATAACTGTGTTTCGAAAAATATGTTTAAGGAACTGTAATTTCGTTTTAAAACAGTGTTCTTATACTTCAAGTCAAATATTTTTATATGCATAGAAAAATAATAATAAATTATATCTCAATGAATACAGTGCGGTAGTGAAATTATAAACTTTTCAGTGATTTGAATACGTTTATATAATATTATACTGTGTAAATAAATAATCTTTAACAAATACGCGGACCAAGGAAATAATAATAAAATAAAAACGTACTAAAATGCATCGAAATACAGAAAAGCGCGCGGACAATTGAGTAGTTGTGACAATCGGTCGAAACAAGCGACAAAAATGAATCTGCTACGAAGGGGTATGATTTTCGCCACATTTTTTGGAGCCTGTGCTGCGCTGGCACTGCTCGTCGCTGCACTAGGGACGAAATCGTGGGTGAGTGCACGCGCACGTCGGACGTCGAACCCACGTGAATCAGATGGAAGAATACAGTTCGGTTTGTTCGAAGGAAGAAAAGAGCTGAATGTCGCCTATGGCTGGCGCACGTACGATTTCGATGGTAAGTAAAATTTTATGTATTTAAATTTTATATAAAAAAGGTTCATTCGACGATTATTCTGATTGTCGGTTATGTGCGTTTCGACATTGATTTCATCATTCCCAGACAGCTCTAAAATCGCTCATATACAACCATAAATTGACTTTTCTGTATCTTGTTCTGGAAATGATTGAAACGTACTTAAGCAACAATCGAAAATGATCAATTATTTATTACTAAATTCTTTAAAACAGATTTTTTCTATGACTGCGGCATGATTGAAAAAATCGTTTTTGATATTACCACTGCTACATTACTCTAATTACAGAACGTGATCGACAAACGATTCACGTATCGAATCTCGTTACCGATTAGGCGCACGCTCATTAAAGAAACAATAGCGTCTGCCCGCACCTTTCATAAAAGGAAGTACGTACGGCTTGAAACGTAATTGAAATCACAAATGCACGTTCCAGACATTCACTGCCACTCCGCTCTAATTGAAAGCACACATCGTTGGTACAGCGACGTGGTATAATAGATGCAGTGTTAAGCGTTCGACCATTTCATATACACACAAAATAAATGCGTATATTAAACCAAAAGTAGTTCAGTGTGACATCGTGCTCTAACAATTAACAAGGTGTAATTAAAACACGCAGAATAGTTGCGTTGCGATGAAAGTAACTATGGAAATCAAACTATCTGCCAATTATAAAATTATTATACATTGAATTCTCTTTATATATACATATTATACACACATATATATATATATATATATATATATATATATATATATATATATTATACTACCAGTTCTTACCTACGGCAGCGAAACATGGGTGCTTGACACATGTATTCGTGTGCTGAAGATGCAGATAAGAAACGTTTTAAAATTCAATAAACGTATTTTTGAAAAAATGATGGAAACAAGAGAATAAAATTCAAGCATTCTTTTTCGTACAGGTTTTGTAACATTTGCTCTTAGATAAAGAAAGGTTACAAGATCTGAGAATAAACGACGTATAAGAACGCTTTCAATGGAATGTGCAGGCTCTACGCAGTGGCGCTTTATCGTATGGACAAAAAGGGCAATTGCCTGGTGCCTCCATCGACAGGAGTACCTCGAACCAATCTGAATCCAAACCAAATGTCTGAATTCAACACTGTATATTAGGCCCCTAAATTCAAATTAGCCCGGGCGTCATGAAGCTATAACGCGCCACCGGCTCTACAACGTTTTTGTGGACACTTCGATTCATGAAATTTTATTTTTTTTACAAATAATATGTTTTTATACCTTTTGAGAGTCTGCAAGTTGTTCTGTCTATTGAACAACTACTATTGGTAAATATTAGATGTACAAGATATATATATATATATATATATATATATATATATATATATATAGTTGTGTGTGTGTGTGTGTAATTTATAATGTAAACACGTCTGTAATACCTAGAAAAATGAGGTAAATAAATATAGAAAAAATTATAAATGCATGAAGCATAAACACAAGTCGCTCACCCGTCACGATCGTATCGCTTCTCTGTTTCTCTAAATGCGTTCTTTTTTCATTTTACTAGCCGTTTCGTTTATTTAACATTGATTTATACCACGTCGAATTAATGAATTTAGTTACATTGATCCACTAAAAAATAAATAAAAAAGTATCTATTGGTGCGATCAGTGAAATAAACAGTGAACTGAAAAATCGCAGGTAGCGTTTTAATTGCAGAATAAGTACATTTTTTTTGGTGAAATTCTGTTTTATTGTAAATTAATTATCATTTTTGGATTGAAAGAAACGATCTCGAGATCGGTTCTTTCAGTTCAAGAAATTAATTATTAGTAATTCAGTTCCATTGAAAACTTATTTCTTGTAGTGATTGTTCAGTGTGAATCTTGGACACTACTTATGAGTCTGTCATGCACTTGTGACACGGATCATCTTTCAGTAGATTTTCAACTCTAGAAGAAATTAAATCGTATGCGATTTCCACGATTCGCACTGAATAATTAGTAAGAACAGGCACGGAGCTTTTTGTCAATGTAAAATTGCAACGAAACGTCGAGGAATCGAGTTATCGGGACACTGTTTGAAAAATGCAAAACCTACATGAAAGTAATCGAAACGAACGTCGAAAGCGATCATAGAAGAAATGATTTATAGTGACTCGCAGGATTTGTTCATTGATGGAAAAAAAATAGAAATCTTTCTCTTACTTAATAATTTTTTTGTTCATTTAAGAACAGGTTTAAAGTTTTTTTTTAATAGAAACATATTTACAATTATTAATTACTTGTCCACAACTACACCTTGCATTTTATGTTATTCTCCTTTTTAAGCATAACATGTTTGTGTTTTAAATTTTAATATAATGTTGAAAGATAAAACTCAAATCATATGCCACACCTAAACCCACTAAAAATCAATTAAGAAATGATTATATATATAATATATATATATATATATATATATACATATATATTGTATGTGTGTGTATGTATCAGGGTTGTATAAAATCTAAGCTAAGGTTAAATAAAAATCATAAAATGATGGTTTGGCCTCCTCAGTCACCAGATGTCAAACCTATACAGTTCTTGCGGGATGAGCTTGACTGATATATATATATATATATATATATATATATATATATATATATATATATATATTAAAGACGTGTCGTCGCAGCAGGATCTCTGAAAAATGCTACAGGAAGAATGGAGAAAAATAAAGCCGGAAACACTGGAAAAACTTATAAATAGGACGCCTCGAATATCCCAACCAATTATCAAAAATAAGAGTGGTCACACTGATGAGTCTACTAGTTAAATATAAAATTAGTATTTATGCCTTTTTTTCTATAAACTGTATTTTAACACTACAAGAAACACATATGTAAAAAAATTAAGTATGTAATTTATTTATACCCGAGATATAGGACACTGGTTTATAGAAAGAGAAACGCCTTGAAGATAATAGATAGTATGTATATATATATATATATATATATATATATATATATATATATATATATATATATATATTACACAAACATAATGACACACATGTAACATTTTAAAAATTGATATAATCGTGTTCTCGTTTCGTAAAGAATCCGTTTATGAAAAAACTAAAAAGTAAGAATAAATTCAATATAGTAGAACGCGTTATCATAATAAATAAACTGTAATTAATCTGTGTTGTGGCATTTGAATAGAAATCAATAATAAGTGCATGAAAAAGTATTACACCGGTCACAAGTAGGTTAAAAACCGACTCCGCACGAAGACGATAAACATCTGAGTGTTGTCTGTACGACGAAGGAAGGAAGGCACGGCCTTGACATTCTTGCGGTGGACTTTTTCTCGGACTCCGAGAAGTGACTGCCGTTGCGGTTATTAACGAGAAGTGCATCGCAGGTATTATTGTTAAATGTTCGTTCAAACAATACAGAAATGTTTACGTGCAGTCTGTGTACATTTCGAGTCTTTTCGCGGAGGTGAATGATTCAGTGGTCGTTTGCTTCGAATACGTATTGTCGGAGGTGTGTAAGAGTTCTGTAACAATGATAGTCGGAATTCTGACGATTTAAAGGGACCGTTATGAATGATAAATTAGATTGATTAGTATCAAAGTTTGAAAGTAATGGGAACGGTTTAAATTTTATATAATTGATGTAATTTGGAACTATAACGGGAAAATGATTCTCTAACATCTTTTAAATTCTTCAGTTCCTCTTTTAAACTTAATATAACGAACACATATACACACACACACATATATATATATATATATATATACATATATGTATATATATATATATATATATATATACATACATATATATATATATATATATATATATATATATATATATATATATGTAAAGTTTATAATAATAAACTATTGTCAAGAATCACTTTATAAGTCAAATGCATCTAACAATCAAATCCAATAGTTTATAATCAACGTCATAGCAATGATAATTACAATTTTCCTAGCAATAGAAGTCAAGATATGACACATCAACAGTAAGATTGCTAAGAATACATGACAAAGTCTAGATAATATGGATCGAATCCCAAGGATCGATGACAAACGACAGGATTGCAGAGAAGATGAGCTAATATCAGACAAAAACCGAACACCGTCAAAAAAAAATGATAATTCCAATTTCCCTAGCGATAAAAGTCAAGATATGACACATCAACAGCAAGATTGCTAAGAATACATGACAAAGTCTAGATAAAAAGGATCGAATCCCAAGGATCGATGATAAACGACAGGATTACAGAGAAGATAAGCTAATATCAGACAAACACTGTCAAAAAAAAATGATAATTCCAATTTTCCTAGTGATAAAAGGCACATTATGACACATCAACAGCAAGATTGCTAAGAATACATGACAAAGTCTGGATAAAAATCGTCCTCGATATTTTTTCCGGGACGTTCTCGATCGTAAAGATCAAAATCACTACTCTGGAACCTTTGTAACCACTTCTTATATATTTGATACATCACGACACCTTCTCTCAAAGCTGAATAAATCATTCCTGCGACTTCGGCAGCTTTTTTTCAGCAGGAATGCGAAAAGCATTCAATATCAGATATGCTGCTTTCAGGGCCCCATCGTGTTCACTACCGTTTTGTGAGGTTATGCCAACTACTTGGCCAGGATATATAGTGGTTTTTAAATGTTAAGGTTGGCACTTCAAAATCCTAAAACGACGAGAAAATATTTTTATTTAAAACTGAGTTGTGAGTGATTCAATTTAAAGGCACCAAATTAATTTGAACACCTAATATATATGTATATATATATATATATATATATATATATATATATATATATATGTATATATATATATAATTTTTAAAAAGAAACAAATGTTTTCCATCTGTTATCATCCGCAGACTTTCTCGGAAGCGATTACCTGTAGAAACCGCAATTAGTAGTACCTGTTGAATATTCTCACACAGCAGTTCGAATCGAAATATTGTACGGCGGACGATACAGTTAAACTGTAATTCATTTCGCGTTGAAAAAAATGTTTTAAATATTCATCGAGTTGTAATATGACGCTTTCTTAATATTGCGAAAAATAAATAAAAAGAAAAACGCACGACACGAAATCCGTATCAGATAATTATCGACACTCACTCATGCCAGAAACGGTGGTAGATGGTGTATGATGTAAATCTGTTTCTGTAATAATTCTGTTGCGGTCTGTTCTTCCTGTTTATAACTTATCAGTCAGCGGTTAGAAATAATAAGTAATACGTTGTCGCTTTTTTTTCTATTAAACTAGGTATCGAACAATGAACATTATTAATGATTTCATACACGAATAATGTGAAAGTAGTGGTGGCATAAATGTGGTCTTGTTAGATGTAGATTTCGTTATGTAATAATAAACAGCTTGAAGTTCGATTTACAAACTTTTTTATTTGATAAAAATATTCCCATTACTGGGCTGGTAGGAAAGTAATTACGGTTTTCGTTTTCTGAGTCCTCGCATTAATTTTTTTCAATTAAATTGTCATTTCGCTGTGTTCATGTTAATATCATTTTGAAGTGGATTTTTTGGTCTGTATTTTAGTAACAACAACTTTAGTTTTATTATTAATTTTGGTTCAAATTGAGTTATTGAATTAAAGATCGAAAAGAAACAAATAAGAGCAATTTTTTGTACGAGTTTAAAACGGGCGATAAAGCAACAGAAACTGCTCATAATCCAAACGATGCTTTCAAAAATGTTCAATAAATTACGATTGATGATTTTACATTGTCGCTTATTCAATTCTATTTTTAAACTTACGGTACCTGTTTCGTTTGTTATGTTGACCGGGAATTCATTTTATCACAATAACAGTTCTGACACTGTGGTTAAGTTGTCATAGAATTGTGCGCGAGCGACAATCGAAAATAATCAACAACAATTTATTGAATATTTTTGATCAAAAAAGGAAAACGGTGCGGTTTTTGGGATGGAAAAAGAATTCGTTTTCACCTGTCTAAGTTTCTCATTATCTAGGTGAGGTGAAAAGTAACCGTATATTTAAAAAAAGTCTTATTCTTCACAAACTTTATCGTTTATTTTCTGGTTTCTAATAATGGACTCTTATGTCCTTAACGGTAATTAAACGAGTCGGAAACGAATTCTCTTTAGTCTGTTAATAAGATGCAAGATTGACTAGACAAGAGACCAAAAAACTTTCTTCCAAAACGAAATATAGAAGCTCAATAAGCATTAGACTAAGTGCATAGAAACTAGAGGGAAATATATGGAAAAATGATTTTAATAAAAATCCTGTATGTAGAATAAGAGTTTTTTTTTACTTCCTAAATGCTCGTTTACTTTTTGATTTGACCTCATATGTGACCACCATTTCAAGCTCAAGCCTGGAATTCCCCATCTGGCCCTCCCATATACATAATAGCCGATTAAATCCAATTAACGCGGAAAGAAAGTAATCTGCATTGAATCCGTCATCGGGGAATTTTCATAAATAAAAACGAAACACTCGAATGCATTGTCTTCGGGACATTCTTCTCGTATTACGCATAACGAAAGTAAATCGTACATAGAGTACACCCACTAGGTTTAATATTCACGACACAATAGGCTCCGCTGCAACATGTTTTGCATTCAAACATGATCGAATCCTTTCACTTCACGATTTTGATCACGTTGCCGATGTTTGACATTTCAGCGGCTTGTCGAACGGCACGGCGTTTAAAAAAAATGGGCTTGCGACGCCGGTACACGTTTTTGTTCGTGTGCGAGGGATCGATCATTGCAATGAAATAACATTTAATGGTCGCCGGCGAATGTTCGCCCTGAAGTATCTGTTTTGACATTTGATCGACGGTTCGAAACGTTTCGTTTTATGACCGCGCATCAAGGATAAGACTTTCAGTTGTGATAATATTTCAAATATTGATAATGCAAGGTTCTTTTACCATTCGATGTACTTTTTTTATCAGTTGGCATGCTTTCGGTTATAATTAGTTGTGTATAAAGTTAGTTAATCTTCATCCCGTCAGGTTGAGTTTAAGTACAGACATGATAAATATAGAATGGTAACCCCTCGCTGAAAATATCGGATAGAAGGTTAAGAGAAATGAAAATATTTTTCCTGGAGATATCGTTAATCGTTATCGTTAAGAATGTGAATAAATGTAACAAAAATGGAATACAAAATGTATTGTTTATGAATAATTAATTATCATTGTCAGAAGATTGTTGAAAACGTTAATTGACGCATGCAAGTTAGATAAAAACATTTTAAACATATATATATATATATATATATATATATATATATATATATATATATATATATATACTATCTGCAGTCACTTACAGAAGTGAAACATAGGTTCTTAATGCCAAAAGAAGGCAACAACTTAAGACAGCGCACAGAAATATGAGAAGATGTATGCTGGAAATAATAAGAAGAGATACAAGAAGAGTAGAACGGATACGAAAACACTGTGAAATTACAGACATAATAAGAAGATAATTGAAGAGAGAATGAGAGATATTACAAAAAGAATAGACAATCGATGGAAAGAAGAAATCATTGACTGGGAACCAATGAATTTGAAAAGATCGAGAAAAATACCAGTAGACAGATGGGATAGGGACATAAAAAATATTGGAAATTTATGGAAAACAGAGGCATTAAATCGTTTGAACTGGAAAGTATTAATAGAGGCCTTCATCCAGCAGTGGATCAAAAGAGACTGATTATATATATATATATATATATATATATATATATATATAGATAGATAGATAGATAGATATATAAATGTAATATATTATATATATATAGAGAGAGAGAGAGAGAGCTTGTATATGTGTGTGAAAGTATTAATAGAGGCCTTCATCCAGAAGTGGATCAAAAAAGACTGATTATATATATATATATAGAGAGAGAGAGAGATAGGTAGATATAATATATTATATATATTATATTTATATATATATATAGAGAGAGAGAGAGAGCTTGTATGTGTGTGTGATTTTAAGCTTGTTTAAAAAATCTGCAAGATCAATAAGGTCACACTCCTTCAATTTCTCTAAATGTTTAATACGTTCATAAATACCAATTAAATGTATGTTCATATTAAATGACTTCCGTCTTTTTTCCTCTTTAATCTACGTTGGTCTTCGAACATGTTTCGTGTAAATTAATTATGATATATCAAATGTTATATATGCAATGTATTCAGAAACGTTACAATGCCATTTTCAATCGCGCACGACATATCAATTCCACGAAACTGTTCGGCACGAAACACGTCCATTTAATACGATCGGTCGTATAAGCATTTTCAAGATTATCTGGTCGATCTGCTTCCGTAAACACGTATAATGCGTTCGTTACAATAGACAAATAAATAAATCTGAAACATAACAGTACAACAAGGTCTCGCAACAATAGAATCCGTAAATCGTTTTAAATTTACAACAATCTGTGCTCAAATTAAGCGGAACTCCGCTGGCATTGAACGACTGAGTCGGCCATTGTTACGCGAAAGATATATTCGCACCGTGTGCTGTACGGCGGCACAACTGTGAATTATTAACGAGCGAAAAACGAACGTTACAGTACCCACTTACATAACGCATTAATAATTGTGTGATTTGAATGAATTCGACGTCCATTCTGACATGCGAGATGTGTTTCGTTTTTGTTTCTTTACCGGGTAATTGTTGGACAGTTGCGTGCGACACACGCGCAAAAAAGTACATTTATGAAATGTAATTAGAGAAAATCATCCTTTTCGTTCGTTCATTACAATAATAAACGAAATGTGTTTATGGAGAGAAATTTACATGCCGTTTTAAAATTTTAAAAACGATATCTGTGCCCTTCTAAAAATCGTTACTGTCATAAAAAAAAACTGTTTTCTAGTGTTTTCACACATGAAATTTTCTAGTATTCTCTCTCCTTGCCAATCACAACGACTTTTTCTGATTAAAAATATTTAATGAATGATTATCAATAATTTTTGATTGTTGCTGAATAGCAATGCCATCCTCCTCAAAACGCTAAGATATAGAAAGAAATCACTTTTAGAATTGACTCTTCCAAAGAATCTTCTGGAAGGTTTAGAAGGTTTAGATATTTTAGAAGGTTAAAAAATTAGCCTTTTCTGTACCTTATCGGTTTGTGAATGTGTAACATGAATTTTCCATTTCTAAGAATTCTTGTAATGCAGTAATGTAAAAAATAAAAGATATGATTCGATTAAAAGTGAGTTTCAAAGAAAATGTCCATTTAGTACAAGAATTCTTATCGTTTGTCCTCAAATGTAATTATTGGAATTGATAACAATAGCCGAAGTTAACAGCCGAATTAACAAGTGGATTATTTCTAACTAATTGATTTTATGCAGAGTGTTTTTGTACCGACTGGTTGTGATAACAATAACTGATTGATAACATTATCCGTGATTACAATAACCGGATTCCACTGTAATATGAAAAAATCTATAAAGATGACATACAGGAAATTTTCTGTATTTTAGTTGCTCTGAGGATGATCGAATTGCCACTGAATAGCGAATAACCATCAACTGAAAACAATCAATAATTATTTATTGAATATTTTCGATCAGGAAAAAAATTCATGATTTACAGAGGAGCGAAAAATTCATCTATGAATTTTTTTATTAAAAAGCGACGTGCCTCACTGAATAGTCTTACTTTTATAAAAAATTACAAACGTTTCCAAATTATGCATTCTTACATTTTCGACAGACCTTTCTAGTATAAACGCAACATAAAAAGTATCACTCATTTCAATATAAATAACGTGAACGATTTTTCCACACAGAAATGGTCTTATTTATTTTTCGAAGCGTGAAGAGAAGGTCAAACGATTACATCAGTATGTATTATTAATAGATAATTAATTAGTGCTTACTCTGCAGAACAATTCTAATATAATTTTACTAGGTCAGACGGCACAATACCTTGCTAAATAATCATTTTATTCAAATATTATACAATATGTGTTCGTAAACATGTGCATATGCAAAATAATAATTATTTGTAACAACAACAATACGTTTCGGTTTTGGTCAAGTTTCTCCTTGTTGCGTTTTCTCAACAGCAACGTATCCCACAAGCACACAATTAATTAAATTTCGAATTATTTTAACGCAACATCGGTGCAATCTGGGAAAGTTTATAATGAAGTTGCACCTGCGTTTACATATTGGTCAATGTTTCCCTCTTCGAAAACGGTAAACGAATGGTAGCAGACAAGTGGATGACTAATAGTTTACGAATTCGAATCCGGCATAGTAATCGATATATATATATAGAGAGAGAGAGAGAGAATAGAGCATTAATGTTATTAATTTAGAAAAAAATATATTTCTCTGAATTCGTCAGTTTGAAAGTTATATAGTTGTTTATTTCGTATGATTATACATTTATATTGAACATAAAGAAAGAAGAATGGATGCGATTCTAAGAAAGATGTTAAAAACGAACCATTTCCGTTAAATCGTCTGATTTACAAAGTCGCATGCTTATTACAAAAATAAAATAGCCTCAGTGTGTCTCAGTCTGATGTAAAAAGACAGTACGGAGACCAAAAATGAAACTGGATTTGAATAAAATTCCATCGATAGTAAAACATGAACGCAGCGAAACATATTTCTGTATTCGATTGGGGGAATATGAGCGCCAGTAAAATAAAGAATATTAATGGAGTGTATGGAAAATAAAAAAAAAAAAACGATAGCATGATTTTTGTCTGGGAAAACATACACTCTGTCTTATCCTACAAGTCAAATCTTCGGGCGCTAATGACCCTAGCTGTCGAAACGTCCTAAAATCCCAAATAATAACAACAAAGATAAATCTTAATTTACAATATGCTAAGAGGACGTGAGATTTTTTTTCAGAAATTCAAACACTGTTATCCTATAGATACATTTCTTGATTCAAAAATTCAGCCAGCCGAAATATTTTAAAATGTTTTATTTTATTTAAACAAAAAAAAATGCTTTTCGAGCAGATATTTTATAGGATTAATTGAATTGTATGTAAAATAATATATTCAAATATTGTACAAGCAAATCGCTCGTCGCTCGTCGTGTCAATAAATAATTTATAAACCGCGAGCACTGATTGATTTTATTTTATATTCTCTGCCATTTATGTCGATTCGCCAAACCGAGATCAAGATCAAATACGTTTATGGCGAGAGCGCGTGGGTTTAATATCCAAATACGAGCCCGGCCCGTGCTCAAAGTATTATACGAGTACAATGGAACACAATCTGATATTTTCGAGAACAATGCGCGAGAGATCTCGATCGCTAATATGTCATCGTTATTTCCAGTGATCACGACAATGCAGGATGACGACGACTGGATCGACTGTGGCCTATGGATCGGCTGTGTGGCGTGCGTCGGCGTCGGAGTGATTTCTGCAGTCCTGTCTGCTATATTTGCCGTGGTGAACACAGCCACGACGCCGATTGGTTGTATCACGGGAGTACCTGGCCTCTATGTTTGGAATACGTTTGGGCGTAAGTGAAAATATCTCGGATCGATTCGTCTAAACCGATTCCAATTTACATAGGTCATTAGCACCCGTTCTGTGAAGGCCGTCGTGTGATTTCGATCAATTATCTAAATTTGCGTTTAGGTGCAAATGACGTCCGGATATAATTTGATATAACAGCATGCAACTGCATTTAGTTACCAACACGTGTAATTTAATGAACCGTATTTTTTCCTTTCAGTTTTATCGAATTTGGCGGCTGTAGGATTATGGATAGCGCAGTATTACGTTAAATTACAATATAATGTCATGACGAAAGAAGATAAGGCGAATATGTGGACTTCGAATGGAATGGCTGAATTTGGATATTCATTTTGGTAAAACGAAAATATATTAAATATGTTCTTGACATTTTTTAAAAAAATAAATATGTAAACAAAAATGATATATAAGATGAGGCTAGAAAGATAGAGATGTCTCGAGTAAAGATAATTAGAAATAACAATTTCGATATACAAAGTCCCAATGTGTGGCTGAATTCACCTCCACAAATGGATTTTTGCTTGTCGCACAAATCTTACAAAAAATCTGATCGAAAATTCTCAATCATTATTTATCATTTCGATCTTCAGATTATCACCATTCTCAGAGCATTGATGTACAGGAAATATAATTTTCCTAATCATAACGCTCTAGGAATGATGAAATCGCCATCGAAATGCATAAAGTAAGAATGAAAACGGATTTGACACTTTTGATTAGATTTGTAGGGAAAAACAAACGAATATTTAATTTATAAAAACGATATTACAATTGTCAAAGAGCTTAAATAAAAAATTATTTTCTAATCTCCTTCATTACTTATTTATCAAATCTTTGTATTAGATTGGTGCAAAAATAATTGCGGTTTTTACGTATCGAGTATAAAGACGCATATATCAGTTAAAAATTATATTTATTAGACATAAACTTAAATCAGTAGTGCTAATTTCATTGTTTACAATGATATATCACATGGCTATAACAAAAGATAACAGTAACTGGAAAAATCGGCGCCAAACTGAAATTATTTTTGCACCAAACTAATATAAGTAATGATTCAGTTATAAAAATCAATGTTTCTGTCTGTACGCTCTAAAGATGCCCGCACCGTCATCGAAATGCATAATAAAAGCCACAATCGACATTAACAATGATCATTGTTGAATATTTTGATAAGAAAGAAAATATGTAATATCTAGAAAGCGATTCGATTGTTAAACTATAGATACATTCAAAATTATAAGTTTTTTTCAAAAAAAAAAGAAAAATTAAAATTGTTTTTCGCCGGTAAATAATAAAAAAATACTTTATTTCTCTCTCTCTCTCTCTATATATATATATATATATATATATATATATATATGTATATATATAATGTACTATTTTTACAAAACGCAGGTTCATCGTCGGAAGTTCAATGATATTTTTCGTCAACCTACTCGTCATCTACATAGGAACAAGCGAGACCAGAGAAATCGAACCCGTAATACCTGTCATTGAAGAGAAGACAAACGGCGCTATCATGCTCTATTAGAAGAGTACGCTAATGAAGTGTTTGTTTGGGAATATTTCGAACAGACAATCGTTCACAGTGCCTAAACAAAATAATTTAAAATCGTGAGACGATTCAGTTTAATGTGCCTTTTTAAGATAATACTCAGTGAGATATATACGTACACAAACACGAGCGAATGAAACGGAAACGATCGTTTTTATTTTATACAATATACATATATACTTTTTTATGATGCCGTGTCATTTTCTTACAAATTGTACTTTCTTTTGTGTTTCCTTTTTAGCCGAAATATGTTCTTGTTCTGAGAAATTTAATTCAATTCAATTGAGTAAATTGAATAACGAATTGGTTTGCTTGAAATAATCAATTGGGAAGTTACGACGAATATTTTAAAAAGACTTCAAGTGCCTTTATTCGAGATGTATTCCATGCGTCGATCTAGCTTACACGTTAATTAAAGTTTAATAAACATTCCAAAATATTTAATAAATTTATTTACAATACAGTTCTGACACTTATTAAATTAACTTTCACAAATGAGTTCTTTTCTCTCCCTACAAACCATAAAATATTTCTAATCAAAAACGTTCAATTGATTTGATGATGGCAATGTTATGTTCAGAGTCAAAGATTTCTTTGTGTCTTCCAAGGTACAAAGAAATCTATTCCTTGATTTTTTTATACCTTAACGATGTGATTATTGAACCCTTTTGAACAGAATTTTTTTGTGGTTTGTGGAATAAAAAAAGAATTCATTTGTGGAAAAAAATATTCTTCTAAGAAAACAGACCACGGTCAATTGTTAATAAGTGTTAGATAATCGTGAAATCTAGATCAGATTAGGCGGATTTTCCGAAATATTTATTTATATTCATTTATGTTACTTTTAGTAGTTTAATCTGAATGTGTCAATTGAAATAATTAGAATAAGCAAATGTGTACTTGTAAAGTAAACTTTTTTGTTAATAAAAATATTAGTAGAGAATATTTAATGAATATAAATTATTTAATTACTTTGCAGGATTATTATTCTAGTCAAAATATTCTAAATATCTAGTTGTATAAAACAGCAACTGTACAATATTTACATAATTATCAATATAGTTCCGACACTGACTAGATTAACTTCAAAAATTAATTCATTTTTCATCCTATAAGCCACATTTTTTTTTGGACAAAAATGTTCAATAAATCATTTTTGATTGTTGATTTTGTGTATTTCTATAGCAATGCCATCATTCTCAAAACGACAAGATACAGATAATAGAGTAATTATCAATAAATCACTGAAATTTGACTTAGTTCACTGTTTATAAGCTTCTACGATGCGCAAATGTGGCAACGCCAATGATAGCTGATAACAAAAGCGTGTAGATCTTTTTAATCTTTAACAAAAGCGTACAAATTTCTACAGATATATAACTTATTATTTCTCTTTCATACTCATTATTTATATTGTTTCCTAACTCGTTTTAGGTATAATATCCAAAACTATAGTTATAAATCATGCTGAAATTTGTTTTAATACCTCGCATCAAATATTGGAAAAAATATGCTCAATGTCACGTTTCCCATTTTTCATAAATATGATACATTTTTGTTTTCTATTCATATTCACATATTAATTACACATTTGTATCAATAACATGAATTAAATTGTTTCGCTGAGTATAATAATCATATCATTTTCAAATTTGAATATACTGTCATGATAAATCATATTAACAAATTTGGTAGAAATAACTGCCGGAAAAAATATATATAAATTCACATATATGACTCCGAGTACCACATATGCTCCTAATAAATTTTTGAAAATTTATGGATGGATATATCCATAATTTCGAATACCTTGTCTCACTTCCAAAACACCATTAGATCGTTAATTCTTTTTTGGTTGGCTATTACAGATTCTTTTCTAAGAGTTTTATAAGGAAAATGGATTAGGGCATATAAAAAAATAAGATGGGCTAACATTTCCACTTTATATACAATTTTTAGTCCAACAAAAAATTAGTAAGTAAAACCACACCATGTTTAGAATTAAGTCAGGAATAGGGAAATGATTGAAAATATGAAATACAATGTTTTGCCATGTTTTATTTTTATTAACTGCCACGATTATATTGAATCGTAGTTACAAATTGTAATAATATTTCGCACATACAAATTAAATTCTTCTCGTAACGGTTGCATTTCTATGAACCTACACCTAAAATATTATACATAATATACGTGTTCAAGTTTAAGTTGCATTTCTGTTTCATTTATATCAGTTCATTGATGTACTTTCAATAAAATCTACAGATGTTAAAATCAAAACAGCTGCAATACTTACGATCAAAGAAGTATTAAATAATGTGATCAAGTAGTTTCAAAGAATATTTTCTTGTCACATTACAAACAATCCCGAACAACTTTATACATTAAAAAAAGTTAATCATACATTATTAAACATTATTCATATATATTTATATATAAAAAAGAAATTGTTAATAGGATAGGATAGTAAAATTCACCAACATATTTATTTAACTTGGCTCTTAGGAAAAGAAAGTACTCTTAATGTTCAATCTACAGAACGTATAAACATTTATATAAAGAAAATGATTAATGTGTATATTTGTGAAATTTAAAGCAAATCTAATTAAATTACAGTTGTATACAGAAAACTAGGTTCTGAATTGAATTGGGTACCCAAAATTGTCAGAAATATTGTATCGGCGATTAATAAATATACGTATTCACATATACCTATCTGAGACACATAAGAAGAAAATGTAGGACTTAACGACGCCTGCCAACAGATTTCCATGCTCCATTTTCTCCATCTGTAGCAGCAGGTTGTTCACGTGCTAGAAAACGTTTTGTTAATTTTAATATAAAACTCTATACTTTTAAAGATAGCACTTACGTCTTTCAGTTCTCGGAGGAGGCGGTCTTCGATCCTCCCTTCTCGGCCCCTCGTCTCTATCACCGCCTCGTTTATATCCCTCGTCTCTATCGCCGCCTCGTTTATATCCTTCGTCTCTATCGGTGCCCCGTTTGAAACCTTCATCTCTGTCGCTGCCTCGCTTGTACCCTTCATCTCTATCGCCACCCCGTTTAAATCCCTCCTCTCTTCTAGGACCATCTCTGTCGTCTCTACCTCCGATTCTTCTTCCTGTATCGCGCTCATCTCTTTTCGGCCCGTCGTCTCTTCTCGGACCATCTTTAGAACTTCTCCAATCGGTATCGCTTTTAGTACCCCCGCCGTGACTAATCGGAGTTCTCTCCATAGGTCTTCGAATAATATGGTCGTCTTCCCCTCTATCGGCTTTCATAGATCTCCAAGGACCTTGACGATCACTCGGACCTCTATCGTCTCTCGTAGGAGCCCGATCATCTCTGAAATTACGGCTGAGCCCTCCGTCTCTTGCACCACGGCCGTCTCGGTTATCTCTACTGATTCCATCACGAACCGGTCCATCACGAACCGGTCCATCACGAACCGGTCCATCTTTCCGGTCTTCTGACCCGGCCTTATCATCTTTTCGGTCAGAATCACGATCTCTATCTCCAAATGTTCTCTCACGGGATTCAGAATCGTTCTTCCTCACCTCCGGTTTTGAATCTACATCGGGATCTCGTTTCGCACGCCAGACATCAGGTTTTTTAGTAGCATCTGGATAGGACTGAGTAGCACTTTGTCCTCGTCTCCAATCTTGCTCTGAACGCCTAGGAGCAGCCTCCCTAAATTAAACATTTTTTTTTACTAATACAAAACCTAATATACTCTGCACACTATTATAGAATGTATGATCAATGAAAATTATTGTTAAAAAAATTAATAAAGTAACTTTCAACATACACGACTACAGAGAAAAAACATACCTCTCATCTCGCCTCCAGCTCTCTCGAGGCGGGTCCCTTCCCATTAATGATTCTCTTTCAGCTAGCAATTTGCGTTCAACTTCTTCATCCTTTGCTCTTTGTATAGCGGCAGATCGTTCCCGCATCTGTTGGTTTTCTTTCTCGATACGCTCTTTTTCTTCTCTCGCTAAACGTTCTTGTTCCTCTTTGATACGCTTCTCTTCCTCTTCTTTTTTACGGCGTTCTTCTTCTTCACGTCTACGCTCTTCTTCTCGTTTACGTTCTTCTTCTTCTGCACGTTCTTGTAACCAATTAGCTCGTCTCTCTAATTTCCGTTGAGCGGCTCGCTCAGCGAGCCGTTTAGCACGTTCCTCAGATAAAAGTTTTTCGAAGTCTTTAAGTTTATCCTAAAAAAAAATTGAAGTTATAACAAAAATTATTTACGACTCGCTTTAATATTTACTTCATATAAACTGTTTCTCTCCGATTTAAGTTTAGCCAGAAAAGCTTCCCGATCAGCTTTCATTCTTGAAAGTCTCTGCCGGTTGGCAACTGCAAGTTCACGTTCCTGCATGGCCTGGCTGATTCTTTCAGCTTCTTGTTGTTCCCAGAATTTTTTATCTTGTATCTATAATTAGGGTATTTTATACATAAAAATTTTCTAACCTATTTTAAAAATAAAAGCATATGATAAAAACTTTATTATAACTTACCTGCTTTTCTTCTATTGCTTTTTGAAGCAGTGGAATTTCTTCAATACGCTTAGCTCTTTCAAAGTAATCTACCTTTTTCTCTTGAGATTTTAATCTAGCCTGTAACTCTCTCTTTTCTTTCTGTAATTCTTCTGCCTCTCTCGCAGCAATTTGCTCAGCATCGAGTTTTTTAATTTCCTAAAATACAGAAGTTTAAATAACCACTAACAGAAAAATATTAAAAAGACTATTAAAAAAAATATTACATCTTCATCGAGTTTTTTAAGAACTTTTTGTCCATGACTCGTTTGTGAAATCTGTTGCATTTTTTCTTTAAGATGACGATCTTTTATTTGCTGTAATTCATTTTGCATTCGTTTCTTCTCACGTTCCTCGCGCTCTTGTTCTAATCGTTTATGCTCTGCCATCATCAACTGTCTCTGAGCTTCTTCTTGCCGTCTCATTTCTTCTTCTTCGCGTACCGTATTCATTTTTTCGATGTACTCTTTACGATCTTCAATAATCTTATGACGTTGTAAAATACGTTGGTGTTCTTTAACTTTATTCTCATGGTAATGTTGAACCATTTGAGCACGAAGTTTTTCACGTTCAGCCTTTATGAAAAAATCACAAGATTCTTTAACTTACAGTTCACATGTTTCCTCTTTAGATGTATCTATACATTCACAAACAACTCGACAGGATATATTCATTACATTCTTACCTTTTTCTTATTTGGAACTATTATATCTACAGCTTTGTATAAAACCGTCGCCATATTAACGAGTTGATTACGAATTTGTTCGGACGGCATTGATTGTAATGTAGGCCCTTCTGGTTTGTCTTCGCGTTGACTCTCGCTCAAGTCTTTACCGAAATGAACACATTCCAATTCATGATCGATCTGAATTTGCATATCATTATGTCTGACACAGTCGACAAGTAAACGTTCTAGATGAAAACTATTTGTGAACAGTGCAAGTTCAAGTAAACGAGAAATTTTGATTGTCTGATATACTTGTGCTATCTATTTACATAGAAAAAAATAAACGATTAAAATTCAATAATTCACACGATATAATTCAAAAACTTCAATTAAAATTAAATGAAATTTACCTGTCTAACAAGCCTAACTAAAGTAACATCTTGCAATGCTGGAATATACTGCTGTAGAGGATTTTCATCAGCCGAAAGGGTTTCAATAACAGTATGTACACGTGAACACAATAATAATGGATGAAACTCAACTTCAAGCCAGTGATATAAGTTTTGTAACTGTGGAGATGCTAATGCGACAACATTAACACGAACCTGTCAAATTTCGTTTACAGTTAATGATCAATTTTAATTTATTTTTTCCAACTTTAAACGTACAATATCTTTTAAAAGACTTGCTCTAGTCGGCGGTTGTGATAATCCAAGTAAAACTGCAAGGCGTTGAGCTTTCTCTAACGGTGACTTATCGGTCTCAATAAACCTATCGAATTCCGGATGCGCGGAAGGTAACGGGATCGATAACGTCGCAATAAGAACTCGGCATGCCATACTATTAAAACAAATATATTCAAATTAGCAAATATATTAATTAGATTATGAGCATCATTTACCGTTGAAGCTCTTCAGGCGTTATATTCTTTTTCATCTCTTTTGACAGCTGGAACAGTTTGAACAAAGCCGCAGCATGGAATAAATAATTTCCTGCTTTCCAAAACACCATCGCAAGTTTTTGATAATAATTGGCCATTGTTTTTGGTACAGGTAACTTCTTTGACATAGTCATAAGTCCATGAATATCTTCAATGGCTTTGTAAGCTTCCTAATTTGATGATAAAACAATAAATTACAATCATATCGATATTAGATATCAGCAAGAATTTCACCCTTCTAATTAAATATGATAAGTTTCCAAATGCTTACCTGCCATAATTCCATTTGTATAGCAGAATCAAGTTGGTACAACCTAGTATCAAGATTCAACTGTTGAGTTTCTGGTTTTGAAATGCTGACATTAGCAGCTTGCTGCGGAAGTTTGCAAATATCTTCGAGATGTTTGCGTAATTTATCACATAGTTTTCGAAATTCGGTTTTACGGTTATACTTCAAACAAAACTGAAAAGCCATACGAGCGATGTCATGATATAGTCCTTCGACGTGGGCATTTGTACGTAACAATTCGAGACACTGGCAGTATGATTCCCATAAAAATTTGACCCAAGGTGTTAATATGGTACGATCAGAACGATCTTGAGCATCTTCACCAGAAACAGCACTATAAAATTTATTTGCTCTTAATATTTTGAAAAAATATTTATATATATGTTTCATTGAAAATAAATTTACTTTTTTTCAAAAAGTAAAATTTTATATACGTACCTCAACAAAATACTTTCAGGAGTTGCTAAATTATCAAGATCATCTATATCTATTACAGCTTGTGCTGATTGCTCTCTAGCATTTTCAGTTTTCTCTTCAGCCATACGCAAGTAACCACGAATTACGTTTTCAAGTGACCCCACGTTGACCTAGAATTGTTACAATATTCTTCAAAACACTACATATTTTTAATAAAATATTAAAAAAGAAATTGTATATTTAACATACTGATTGAAACATGTTCCTGTACTGAAACAATCCTTCTTTCGCAATATGCGATTTTTTGAGTTCCACACAAAGGTCTAGGTACTTGAACATAATCGGTTCTAGAACCGATTCTGACCAGTTGTACGTCCATTTTTTGTTACGAAAAACCTCTTGTAATGTATCTAAAGCACGCGCAGGCTTCCCAACTTCAATAAACTCTAAAAACAAATTATAAAAATCAGTTTCATATTAACTATAATTCAATGAACGTTATATAAAAACAAATACAATAACAAGGAATGAACATGAATAACAAAACTGAACTGAATTTTTTCTTGAACTTCCATTAATGTGTTATCAGTATATTTAATTAATAGCTGGTTACACAAATAATACATTTAATAAGCATTATTCTATCATGTGGAACGATTATTTTTTCGTTTTAATATGAATAAATAAATTTTTCAAAGGAAAAAAAGTACATCAAAATGTAGTGACAAGATTTCAAAGAATGTCATGAAAACATGACATTTAATTAACTACAAATAGTTTTTCAATTTTCCTCAGGCTGAAACTCACTTTTTACATATATATATTGTGGATATGAATATAAACAATTCCAAAACGCAAATGCGTAAGGCTTAAAATAAATAAGGTTTATATAATTAGCATCATTACCAAGCCTAAATGAGTGTAAATAAGTTTGGTTAAAAGTCAATGATGTCGGGATTCAATGCCATTGGTGTGATTAGCAATAAAATGTCAAATAATCAGAGTTTTAAATCTAGCATTAAAATAAATTCTAATGCATAACTATTAAAAATTAATTCATATGTGACAACGTGGTTTTGATTTTCGCCCATATTGCGTGAAAAAAGTACATACCGTATGCTCTTTTGAGCGCATTTTCGGGACGTTGCCCGTATCTAGCCATTTTTTATCGCAAATTGTATCTCTCGTATCACATTTAACACAATAAGCGTATCGTAAACGCTAAAAAAATTCTATTCGGGTTCTTAATATCAGTTCAGGGTGAATTTTTACGGTTTTTCAGCATAAGCGTGTGCTAATGCTGAGATGGCGATCGGCCACTAAACCATAGACATAAACATATCAAATAAAATATACATAAACTTTACACTACATAGATTACATTATTATAAGTATTGATTATCGATGAGAAATGTTTATATATATTTAAATATTCTCTTAATTAAAATATTTATATTGATTTTCGAATAATCAAATCATGTACAATATTCTTATATCTATTAATAAAATGTTTTGAGCATGTAATTATTTTGTAATTTATTTGTTGGCTCCACTGTACCCGCCAATAAAATCAGTCGGGAAGTAAATTAAACCAAAAGCGTTTTTAGTTTTTCTAGGTTATATTTATTTATTGTAAAACAAATACAGAAATATGTCGAAAGCACATCCTCCAGAACTTAAAAAGTATGTATTTTACTCAATAACTTCTAACAGTATTTAATTTAATTATTATTTTAGGTTCATGGATAAAAAATTATCCTTAAAATTGAATGGCGGACGTCAAGTTGTTGGTATTTTAAGAGGTTTTGACCCGTTCATGAATTTAGTCGTCGACGAAACTGTAGAAGAATGTAAAGATGGTTCAAAGAATATGATCGGCATGGTTGTAAGTATTCCATAAAAGTAATTACAACGAATTTTATTTTCATACTTTTCATTTTTAGGTTATTCGAGGAAACAGTATTGTACTGCTTGAAGCATTAGATCGAATATAGTTCTCTTTTGAATCCTTTTTTATTATAAGTAATTGTAATATTAGTTTGTAATGAATCTAATTTTAATGTTATGTAAAAACAAATTTTTAATGTATGTAATTAAAAATATATAAGTATAGGTCTATAATTTATAATTCTTAATTTCAAAATGAGAACTGAATATGACATGTAGATATTTAAAATGTAACTATTAAAATACATAAGTTTTGTATAATGAAATTTGATGAATATAATCACCATTGCAAAATTTTCGTATCGAAGTGTTTAGCAATTGTTTTTTTATTTTAATATACAGATAATGATGGCGTTATGATCATTGGAGTGAGAAAACTTTAGCCGTAATTCTAACATTTAATTTCAGATATAATTTAAGATCTGTAATTAATAGTACTGTAGAAAAATTATTAACCTCCCTATTCCACACTTGATTTTCTTAAGTTTCCGTAATTGTTACAATAAAAAAATACCTGTACATAATTAAAATTTAAATATTATTTTCCCAGTTAGGAATCTCAAAAATATCACCCACATGTTATTTCCATAATGAGAAAAATGATTAATTTTGAAAATTGACAAACAGGTTATAAACAACAGAGTCTTTAGTAAAAGTTATTGAAATTAACATTATATTACTTTAGGTTTCTGTAAGTTTACATTTATAGAGTCAGATATCAAGAAGAATTAAATGTAATCAAAGATATGCTAAATGAATCATTTATTAAATAACTAAATGCAGATAAATTTTGGTAAATGTGGTTAATTCACAGAATGAGTAAATCATATATCTTAAAACCACATTTATTGAGTTAAAACTGATGAAAAAAAATTTAATTCATCTAAAATATTTTAAAAATTTTTGTTCACAATCGATCACACTGTTAAAAGTTTTAGGCGATGCACGTAAGGAGTGGTATAAGTGTGTGTGATCATAAAATTGAAACTCACATTGTTTGAAAACCTGGTTTACAGAGTTATTTGCAATATATAAATAATTTGAATATTTAAATACAATACTTGGAGCTCGTTACAGAATCATTTAAATTATTTTAAAATATAGAATTCAGAATTTTCTGTTTTGTAGTCTGAATTATTGATAAAACATTGCTATTTCAATAAAATTCATCAAGACTAAAAATCAAAGCTATGGCTTTTACTTAAAAGAAAATTGAAAACAGTTATTCAGTTGCGAACAGATAAGTAAATAGAAAATTTTCAAAATAAACTTCAAATGTAAAAAAACAATATATTTATTGTTTGACATTTTTTTTTCATTTTATCTGAGTCTAATCTACCCTTTTCATAACTAATCTAACCATATCTTTATCTAATTCTAAAAGAATCTTTCAATCTAATTGAAAGAGAAATGTTTTAAAATGATTTTTTTGTACTTTGACGTTCTGATGATGATGGGCATCTCCATCGAAACATACAAGTAACAGTCAAAAATGATCAATCATGATTTATGAATATTTTTGGCTAGAAATGTTTTTTTTTTGGTTTGCAGAATAAAAAAAGTACTCATTTATGGAAATGAATTTTGTCACAGAATGAAAACTATTTTGTGATATATTTTTCTCGATGATTATTACTCTTTTTATTAAAGAATTCGGTCGGAGATACATTTCTTTAATTTAGGATGCATACTGAAAAAAATGTTGCGCAATATGTGTTTAGATTTTCCCCATTTAAAAAAGTTTCATCGGCTCATTTGTAGGATTTTCTAAACTGTAATAAGTAAATCACGGACGTTTGCACAAATCGATTTCTTAGCCATTATAAGAATATTTTGTCTTAACCTAAAGTTAAAAAACGACATTCTGAACCTCGACTATAACATAATTCAACCTAATTGAGGACATTCCAACATTTCTATTTTTTTCTGAATACTAATTTTCTTAGGTTAAATACGTTTAAGGACCTCTCGCAATACTTCTATCGTATACAAGCGACATTTTTTAAATTATTTCGCAATTAACATTTTTAAATTTTTCGTAGTTATCTATTTTAACACCTATCTTTTTATTCTTATTCCTATTTACAAGCTCATTAATATACCCTTTATTATGTTAAGATAATACAAAATATAATAGTATTAGAGAAAGAATACATTTTGTGTTGATGATCGAGATGAAAATTTAACATTTCTTTGAAAATCAAATCTCTCTTTCTGTTTTAAGTAAACAATTTAAATCCGGAGTACTACTTAATACAGGATACCTACACAGAAACATTAAAATAATTGATCAATACTTAATAAAAACCTATGAAACTATCCTTTATATATATATATATATATATATATATATATATATATATATATATATATATATATATATATATATATATATATATATATATATATAGTCTACTTTTTATACTCTAAATGGAATAGATGAAACATAAAGTATATTTTTCTCTTGATCTTCTATTTGGAAAAAAGTAACGTTGGTTCATTTAATTGGAGAAAAATAATTTCCGTCCTAAATTTCAATAAATAAAATATCATAAAAGAAAAATGTAAACCCATCCATTTAAGGGTTTGATTGATTTCCTCATTTTCAGTTATCATATTATTTTTAGTTTGCACTTTTTAACACCGGGTTTCTAATTATACTAGCATTTTTATTTAATTATCTATTTGTTTTTAAATTTAAGTCAGTGCTAAAAACTGTTTGACTGAAAGATTTTTTTAGAAAATATTAAATCAGAAGAAATGGTTAACGTGAATTTCATAGAAATTAAATTGAAATTGTTAAAATTAAAACTACTGTTTAAATTCATAGTTCACATATATGTTTAGTGATAATCTTTTATACTCTGAATGAGAAAGACAAATTGTAATATATATTTTACTTTTGGTCGATTTTCTATTGAAGAAAAAATATATTAACTTATATATGGAATTATCAATCTACATTTATTATATTTATGATTTACAATAAACACATAAAAAGGAAATAGTTTGTAAACAATATGACAAATTTACTTATTTTATATAAACTTTATCTTCAAATTAAAATACATAAATAGAACTATGTAATTTTTATTATGAAAAAAATTTGAAAACAGAAAATAATAAAAAGATTTTTCAAACAAATATAAATTTATGAACAGTTTTCCTTGTTTCAGCCATAGAAATCCCGTGAGGTCAATGGTAAATCTTTAATTATTTAATACCAGTTTGTGTTTTATGAGATTTGAGTTTCGATAATATATAAAATGTTACAATAAATGTTTTTTTTTATTTACTTGCATTATTTAAATAATCCTAATTTATACAAAAATATAGAAGTGGAGGGGGACGGGACTAGTTGTCATTAACACCGCGAGGAGAATATGGTAATTTGTTATTCAATTGTTATTACTTTTGTTTTGTCGTTATGCAGTGTGACAGTTAGTGTACCAAAAAAGTGATTATATATAGAAAAACAGTCGAATTCTAGATACATTTTTACTGTAATATTCTCTTCCTGTCAAACATGTACAGTGTACGAACATCCAAGTGACTCATTTTACATTGTACGAGTGCGTGTTGTGTAAAATCATATATCAATATTAACGAAAGCATTAAACCGGCGTAGGACAATCCTGAGAACAAATTCGATTATTTCGATAATCGATCGGCCGGCAACAATGGAAAAACGACTCCTAATCAATTTGCTCGAATGGATCGTAGCATTCCAGCAATTTTGATAAGTAAACAACGCCAATATTTAAATTGTGAAATGAATCCAGACGAGGGTTAGTGGTGTTAAACGGGAATGGTATCGGGAGAAGAGATTTTCGTTACGACGCGATAGGAATTCCGCATGCGTACTGGACGCCGATCGTCCGTTTCACTCGAACGCGTGCGTACAAGGTGAGATAGACGATCCGATTGCAAATTATAGTCGACCGAGCGGAGTGCCTAAGCATAGGCAGCTTGTATTACATTGTAGCTGTCCCGGTAGTCTTCACCGAAAGGCGTACCGTTGAACAGACATTGCGCTCAGTATTCAATTCGATTATATCCGATTTTTTTTCTTTCAGTTAATATATATATATATAAATATATACATCTGAATTGATAATATTGTCGAGGGTCAGTGCATATCGTGTGATAAATACTTTTTATACTGTTTCGCTGTCAATTTATCAGCACGTTTATTGGATATTTTCTTTGGAAACACAAATAAAGGTAATCTTTAATTTATTATATTATTTAAGTATATACATTTTATAGTAGATGGATTAATTTTTTTTTGCTATATAATTACATATTTTTTAAGGAAATCCATATATATATATATAACAAAAAAATTGTTATAAAATAAATTACAGTTTTAAAATACAATATTTTTTTCTCATTCTTAATTTCATTAATTAAAAACTTACACCATATTGAATAGAATATGTATTTGTAATTAAACCGACAATTAATTAAATTGTTATAATAGTGTACATAGCGGAATGTATTTTAATTACTAACAAAGTGAAACATGTTTTCATTGTAGTGATTTTAATTTAATGTACATTACTCATTTATGAAAATCCATATTTGATATTTTCATTCATCTCTTTATGAAAGTGACTCATTGAAAGACACCCTATACATATATATATATATATATATATATATATATATATATATATATATATATATTGTGGGATCTTTCTAGATTGATTTGTTGCTTTCTCTGTACGAATATATTTTAATACGTAGCGTAGTTTACATTTTAATCAAGTCAATTTATAACAACATGTTTTAAACATTATAAAAGTGAAAATTGTATAGAATTTATTTTCGTTACTTGACGGTTTTAATTAAATTAATGTTTTTATTTTGAAATCTCAGTTTTCGCACTATGACTAAATACATTTTATTATGAGATACATTTTATTTATTTTGTTATGAGAAGATAAAAAGTACATTTCCGTGGTTGTGTAAGGAGTGATTCATTAACTGATTAGTTTCATTTAGAAAGAAATCATAACATTTTTTTTAATATAACCAAAACTAATATGTTAAACCATAATCGAATTTATTTTTTATATATTTTTATCTCTGGAGACTGACCCGAATTAACAGGAAAATAATATTAAACTCTGTTGTAACAAAATGTCTTGTAAGTTCAACAGAATAAACGGACGATTCAGATCGGGTATATCTTTCTGGATTTAATAATATATCTTACTTGTTAAACCGTTTCGAACGATTTATCACACCGCATCTCTCTTTTTTCAATTATGAAGACATATGCTGCAAGTTCTGTTTTTTTCTGAAAAAAAATTCATATCATAAATCAAGATCTTTTCTTTGATCAAATTTGTAGAGTTATCTATCTAATAGAGTGTTTCAAGATACATTTTTGGTTTGAAAGAAATTTACGATAGTATCTGCACAGATGAGATCTTTGCTTGGTATCTTTATCGATGAGGATTTAACAAATTCATTGCTATTAGCTTTATTTCTCTTTTAGACTGACAGGTTGCCTGCAGCAGAGCATTTTCATTCAGTACGGTTCCTTTATAGAAAATCTTTATTTTCTCGGTGTTTTTAAATACATTTATCAGAATTTTAAATTTTTTAGCTAAAGAATAATCATCTTGTAAGAAGAATTAAAGCGATATTATAATAAAATTATATAAACTGGCGTAGAAAATGTATTTTCTTTTGTATTTTTTTGTATATCAAAATTTTAGTTTAATATTTTATTTTATATATAGATCTATCTTCAAAGCTATAATTTTTATTTTTTTATATCTGTGATCCCGTTGTCTTGGTGGTTTTTGTCCTTTTGTATCACTTGAGTTTCTATTTTCCATTATTAGTTTCGGCACGTATGCGATCTTTAGATAGATTTTAGAGTCAAGAAAAATATCTATTTCTGTATCTTAGTGTTTTAAGAACGATGTATAACAACAATTAAAAATTATCAATAATTTATAGTTTCTGGAGTAAGAAAAAAAGAATTTATGGAAGTTAAAGAATGTGTTTCAAATAAAGCAGCGATTTTGTAAACAGGACATATTTTGTTTGTTCTTATGTAACGTTTTTTCTTCTCAAAAACGGAAAATTATCAAAAATCTCAATCAAATCTCGAAAATGCGCCTTGCTTTTTTTCGTTTTTGAAAAGATATTAAAGAACATGGATTGATTAATTTTAAAAAGTTTTTTTTAAAGATGCAGGTTTTTTAAATAACCGTTTATACAAATATCTTTTTAGTTATTTTGAGATACTCAGATATGTTCTAATACAACTTATTGGAAATCTGATTTAGTAATTGAAAAGATGAATCGAGACTCGAGCTAAAAATTTTAATTCTAGACAGACACATTCAAGTTTTATTCTAAGTGGAAATGGGTTCAAATATCGATTTAAACAGCTTTTAAATAAATAATAGGAATCAATTTCGTCTCAGCATGATCTGTGATGTGTTTAATAAATATAAACCACTCCACAGAAAAATGTTGCGTGACAACTAACTATAAAACGTGGGCAAACACCATTAAAAAAGAAAAAAGTTGTAAAAAGGCAATTAATTTTCTAGCGTTTAAAACAAACTAATAAATGCATTGAATAGGATGTCTAGTATGCATGCACAATAGAAGAAATATTTTTTTTTCGAAAATGGAATAATTAATTTTATGAAAATCTCAGCTTTAAATGTCCTCTTTTTGATAACTCGTTTCTTTAAAACGGCTGATTAATAAAAATATAATTTATTTTAAAATATTTAATCCTGAGAGTAAAACGGTTAGAATGAAAGAATTTAATCGGAATGTAATTTTGAAATCATGTCTAAATTTGGTTTTATAAATGTAGTTTTCACTTTTCCACAATCCACAGAAGTCTTTTCTGATCAAAAATAGTCGATAAGTGGTTAATAATCATTGTTGATTGTTGTTTATGCGCATTTTGATAGTACATAATCTTCCTCAGAGTACTAATTAACAGAATATCTCCTTCAGAATTCGCACCGAATCGTTAATAACAGGTATACAAGAAAACGATACTATAACAGGATCTCTTCGGTTTTGCTTGTCCAAAACAGCTTAAAATGCGCGAAGAGTTTCTATTATTCATTAATTATAGAATTAACATAAAAACGGATGATAAATGATCAAATTATGTATTGATAAATGATAAAATTGGTAAAAGTCTGTACTGACAAATTTAAATGACAACAAGTCGATCAATCAAGTTTTCTGTAGTAAATGAAGAAATTATTGATTGATTCTTTTTTGTGTTATTAGATAAGAAAGAAACACATCAAAATGTAAATAAAAAGCAACCTGAATATCAAATAAAACGTAAAGAAATTAAATGTAAACTAGTAATACTAGTAATAATACAAAATAATATTTATATTTTTTATTGAGTCTTTCTGTTTATGTTAAATAAGTGAATTTTGCATTCATAATATTGTGACAACTATAATTAAGGTATTTCTCTGAGAGGCATTTTTCGTGTTTCCTGTGTCTCTTTTTACTATCTACCCTATATTCCAGATTGTCCAGTTTCTATCTTTGAGACGATGTCCATCTCTTGTATTGACTTTCATTGTCCTCATATAGACTTTGCATTCTCAAAATGATGAAAATCGAAATCAGTTGTAAAAGAGACGAACTCGAGTGTGATCTTATAGGTTCAAATAGAACAATTAAAATACTTGTCTGAGAGGAATTTTACATTTCCTCTGTATCTTACTTGCATCTGCTCTTAGGAGGTAAATCTGATTCTTCAAAAATATTTGTGCCTTAGCGATAATTATTTACGGAAACGAGATTTTCTATAAAAATACTGTTCAATAATAATTGTAATTATACTTTCAACGAAGCAAATCGTCAATCAATAGCTGTAAAACGATATTCCGGAGAGTTTCTGAATAACAGTCTGCAGTAAAAGATCAGAATTGTGGCTCTACCAATGTATCCAACGATACAGTGTTCTAATATAGTTACACTTGTATAAATGTCAACTATACTACAGACTTACCACTACTTCATTTTAAATATCAGAGGATTATATGGAAGGTTATATTCACGGTTATTTTATATTTCATGCTAGAAAACGGGTCGGATGTTTTTGAAGGTCGAGTCGTTACATTTATACACAGTCATTGAAAATAATCGAAACTGAACTCGAAGGAAGTTCGCAGAACGTGGATAAAAATCTACGAAACTAGAAAAAAAAGGATCTTGTTAAAATATCGCTGACGGTACTAATGCTCGGCTGTACGTAACATCCATCACACGTTCCACTGAAACTTTCATGTAGATATATTATTTACACGCATACAACACTGTGTTCAGCCACCCTCTCCGCACGGTGAAAAATGAAAAGCAAATAAAAAAAAATACCCATAATAAAGTATTTCATATCGCATAATGGTCAGTGAGATACGTGATATAGACATCCAATTAGTCGACGCCAAAGGAATTATTATGTTGCTGTATCATGGACGCATAATGAAAAGCAGTGGCAGCGTTCACTACCCGGTGTGCCCCGCCATGTAAATATATTCTTCATAAATATGTATGAGAGTTTTGCTACCATCGTCACTCCATAAACACGTACATACGTACGTATGGAGACATACGGGATTGTGCACGTAGTATACAGACAACTATGTGTGTGCTTACCGTCTAATTGAGACCATATCTAACATCAAAAATATACAAGAGTAAGCTTGCAGACGCTTTTATATTGAAAGCAGTCATTGCATGTTACATACATCGTGATACGATGTTTATTCTGTAAAGAACATTCATGAATATATATATATATATATATATATATATATATATATATATATATATATATATATAGAGAGAGAGAGAGAGAGAGATTAGTAACGTATTACTATGGTTAATTAGTTTTTGATGTTCGAATGAATAATGGTATAGTTTTAATGTCAATAGTATATATATATATATATATATATATATATATATATATATATATATATATATATATATATATATAGTGTTGTCTAAAAAACATCACTTTAAATATGCATGAAGTTATTTTAAAATCGATGGTTTTAAATAAACATTACACTGATTTTTTGTCCGGCAGTGTTAAGCGTTCCATGCCACGACTGCTAAAACAGTCCCAGACCATTACACACACCTTCAAAATTTGTCAGTATTTGTTGAACGCAAATTTTATACAATCTTTCTTCGATCCTCCCTCTAACAAAGATCCGCCCATCGCCTACATAGAGCTTGAATTTCTATTCGTCAGTAACTATAACGCTGCCTCACATCTTGAGTCCAGGTCAGATGGATCGAGTCCACTGCAACCGTTTTGGTTTCATGAGCGACATTAAAAATGGCTTCCCCTGATCTGTATGGAGTTTGAAATTCTTTCGTCACTGACGACAACGTTGTTATTTTCAAATCAATTGAGCCCAGTGCATGTGTTTTGATTTGGTTAATAGCATTAAACATGTGTTCCTCAGGAATTTCTTAATAAGTTCTGACATTTTTTTATGCATACTGTTTTATTCTTCCTTTCACTTGAACTTTCTTAAAACTAATAAATTACCAACCTATATATATATATATATATATATATATATATATATATATATATATATATATATCAAGAATATGATTCATGTTACTTACCCTTACCTTCGAAAAGTCAATTACCTTCCCGAATTTTTTTAAAAAAATATGTTTTCACAACAGATTTTGGTTTTGTATTTTTTTAATAATACAACTTTCGTTAACATATTCTCTAGCGAGCAGACTTTTTAACTTTTAATATTTCTCAATTTAATATTCAATTTATAACTTTTTTTTCGAAAAAAATTTCAGTGTTCACCACTTGTACTTTAGTCAACAAAATTGAAATTTTATAATCATGTATGAAATTAGTTTCATCGTTTTCTTTATTTAAAAAGATTGCAAATTTTATCCACCATTAAATTCTACGTAAAAGAAATCTGACTCTACTTAACACCGTCTTCCAGATGATTTATTTTTATGTAATTTGAATAACTTTTAATAAAATGCAAAGAACTGAATGGATCGATGACGTTTTAATTGAAATTAAACGGAATAAATAAACAAGGGAGCGTTTTAAAACGAACGAGTGTGCAGATCTAAAGCTAATAGATATTAACAGACGTTAAATAATAATATAAAGTCATGGGATAAGGATAAAAAATAAATCAGCACGGACAATTATAATGGTTCTGTTTACCGCTGACAACATACAATTTCAGGCATTGATAATTGACTTTAATAGCGTTGTGTAAATCCAACTAGTATTTATTGAACAATAATTGGAAAATAATAATGAATATTACAGATGCATCGAGGTTTGGTGACATATGAGCTTATTTTTTTATTTTATTTGGAAATAAAATGAAAACATTCTCGGCAGTACCTACCAAATTTTTCACATCGAAGCAAAACTGATTTGTAACGAAAATGCGAGACGGAAACGTTGACGTCACGCTCACCCTCGCCCTCTAGCTAATGTCTGATTTTAAACTGGCTTATCTATCATTCTCTCTCGTTTCTTCTGCCTTAATCACTAATGTTGATTCGTCAAAATAAATAACATGTGTGAGCATAAAATGATACTTCGGTTTTCGCTGTTCGATTCTAAAATTTTAAATCGTTGTGGGGTTCTTTCGTCGTCTAGTATCAAATTAGGAAATCAGAAATATAATTTCAAGTGTTTAAGAAAATATAATCTATGGCTGTTTCAAAGACGGCTAAAACTTCAACTGAGTAAATTGAGTGTATTGTACAAGAATAAAATAGAGAATGCAAACAATGCAGAGTAGAATAATATCTGATTCTTAAGATTTTGATCGATATCAATCTTCTACATCGACTTCTAATCAAGAAGCTAAACACTTCTTATTGGGATATATATTAGGTTTTATATATTAGGCTTTGCACACCTAATATATAAGTTTCTAAATTTTTATTAATTTAAAAAACAACTAATAGTACAACATTAATTTGTACATAAATAAAAACAGACTGTTTTAAAATTCCTGTTACAAACGAAAGAAATACACAAAAGCACAGAGTCGTTTCCCACAAAAAAAGTCATAAAAGCGGATACTTCCTTCGCCGCTCACAAAACATCTCGTCGAATTCCTAGACGAACTTAATATTCATTCTGTTCACCGCAAGTTAATTGTATTGTAACATCATCAAACGATCTCCTCCTCTCGATAAAATCATCAAAGAAATATTAAAAGGAAACGCTTTGAAATTGTGTTTAAAACTTCTTTTCTTTATATGAAAGCTTCTTAATGTAAACATTTTTCATTAGCAATAATTATCATAAAATAAATTTTATTAATAACTTACGGGCTTAGATGTGAACGTTATTCGAATATTAACTCACAGAGTCGTGTTTTTTTTGTATTTCCTCGAGGTGCGTTTTATTTTTATTGGATCGATCGATAGGAGTGGTTTTGTAAGTTCGAAGCGAAAATCATAATAATACTGTCATGGTACTGTGGCTAAATTCACAAATGATTTCTTTTTTCACTCCACGAATCATAAAAAAAAAGTTGTGATCAAAAATGTTCAATAGATGATTATTGATCGTTACTTATATGCATTTCATTGGCAATTCCGTCATCCTCAGAACGACAAGAAACAGAAAAAGATGTTTCTACTCCTTTGTAGTCGCCATTGAAATCAATAAAGAAACATTTATTGAATATCTTTGACCAAAAGTTTTTTTGTCGTTTTTGAAACGAGTAAAAAATTAGTTTATGAAAGTGAATCTAGCCAAATTTTCAGATTATTGTGACACAAAAGCGTATCTAGATTTTATCTTTTTTCAAAATATTAAGTGTGCAAATTAATTCGGTGCCTTTTTTTATAGAAAATAAATGTTTACAGAAAAATAGAATACATTATAATCCTCAAATTATCTCCGATTATTTTGTATAACTTTATTCATAAAATTTTTATGTTCTTGTATAACATAAAAAATGGCTGCTTTGAGTCGATGAAGTCAACACATTTTCGGACTTCTTCAACTGTTTTATCCTTTTTGACATGTTTTATGCATTACAGTGGCTTCCTCCAAAATTGAACAAATCATTTTAGAGGCTTCGGCAGCATTTTTCTCAACTGGAATGCCAAAAATATGCAATGCTTATTATGTTACCATCGTGTTCAGTACTCTGTTGTGAAGTTACTCGGCCGAGATATATAGTGTTTTTAAATGTTTAAGGTTGGTACTTCAACATCCTACAAGGACGAGAAAATATTTTAATTTAAAACAGAGTTATGATTGATTTAGTTCAAGGGCACCGGATTAATTTGTATACCTAATATTTATTCTTTAAAAAAATATTTTTTTATTATTTTCGCACAAATCAGATCTCTTACGTACGTGCAGAAATAAACATGGACTCAAATTTAATAACCTAGAAAGCATATGTTGTGAGAAGAGAAAAATATCACATTAGGTTTCTCAGTCTAGATTAAAATACTAAATAATTCAGATATCCCGTGCTATATTTCACATGAAACATATTTACTTTGTCTTTTATCTCCAAAATATAACGAAAAAAATAACTTTTATAAATTTCGAATTTTGATTCTAAGAGGTATAGGTTGTTAATATAAAATGAAAACTGAGAACACCTTAGATAAATAAAGAATTAAATAAATTGACGAATAAAAACGAACCGATACTTAAAACAGACAGATGTAATGGAAAAACTCTAGTGATTAATCAGTCATGGGAGTTTTAATAATTTTCAATTATCAGGGGGTTCTGCCTCCTCCCTGCGCTCGCCCACTCCTGGGATGGATTCGCCCCACACTCGTTAACGCTTATTCTCCCCTAACAAATAATAGAAATTAACAGATTATACGCACAAATAATCTGCATAAAATGTAAGTATTAACATTTTTATTGGAAAAATTTATAAAAATTAACAACAAAATACAATGTTGAAATGTGTGATAATTTTTTTAGTCCAAAGCTGCAGTGAATACAATATTTTGAATAAATTTCTTATCAGTTTTACACTGAAATCGTATACCCTCTTTCGTTGTACACCGTGAGAGAGCTACACATACATGTGACTTATGTCAACCAATCAGAACAGACGCTTCGGAATCTCCATCAACCGATCAGAACACGAGTAAAATTTCCAAAAAATGTGCCCGGGACTGATTTTTAATTATAGAGAGAGAACTATTGTAGAAAGACTCTGATTTCAATCTAAATTTCCAAAAAAAAGAACGACAATATAAATGTATTCAACCAGGTATAGAAAATTTAGAGAATAATAGAATTTTCATATAAATGCGCATAAGCAACAATCAAAAATGATCAATAATCATTTATTGAACAGTTTTGATCAGGACAAAAGTTGTAGTGTGTGAGAAGAAAAAGTCATTTGTGATCTTGTCAATTTTTTAATCTGTTCCAATGAATTTATATATCATAACAGCTTTTATGAAAAAGATACTGGAATCAAGTGAAACGATCAAACAGTTTACAGAAAATCCTAAATTATTTAATTGATTAAATTAGGTATTTTATATATAACATGTACATAAATGACTTAAATATGTGTATAAAAAAAATCCAAACAAGATTCTAACAAGCATATACTTACCATATATCAATATTTTGTACAATCTTTTTTCACAGTCAATCTTAGAATAAAAAAAATACATTTATGATTTTTTTTAATATACAAAATAGTTTAGTTTATTTAGAACCACTGATATATATATATATATATAAGTAGAACGTTTTGAAATATAATTAAATTTTTGTGAAATAAAATCAATTAATTTCATGATCAAAATGCGTCTAAATATAACATTTAATTAAAAGCGTGTCCTTAATTAAAAATTGTAATTAACTGAAGAATATATCTCTTAATGTTATTAATATCTCGCATGTAAATAAATATGATTTTTTCGCCGCTTATATTTTTTGTAACAAAGTATGAAAAAGATATTGAGTAGAATTATATACTTATATTTTCAGTTATGTCGTCATTCAATTTAAACGTGTAATATTAGGTGTAAAAATTAATCCGGTGCCTTTAAAGTGAACCAATCATAACTCTGTTTTAAATTAAAATATTTTCTCGTCGTCTCGTCGTCTTTGTGTGCAAACATTAACATTTAAAAACACTATATATCTTGGCCAAGTAGTTGGCATAACCTCACGAATCAATAGTGAACACGATGGCGTCCTAAAAGCAGTATGTTTTTATGAATTGTACATGTTTCATATTTATTTGTAAATTTAAATTGAGTTGAGATAAACAAACAAGTCTAGAAAATGCTTACACTGGAAAAATATAAATGCGCAAATTAATTAAATATCTGGAAATCAGTTAAGAGTATATAATGATTCAATGTTGACATAGAATTGATTTCAAAACGAAAACAGAATCAGAATGCTGAAACGAAATTAAATATTTATGTACATAAAGGCTTCCAGTGAATGGTTTGCTTTTATTATGCATGTGTTTTTATTTAATTCCCTTTTTATTTACGTTCAATTTGATTCGATGACGAATTAATATAAAGAACGGTGGATTCTCTGCACGTGTTCATTGAAAGAACGTTTTTTTTTTAAATTCATTTTCGTATTTTTAAATGGAGCAATTTCGTGCAATTTACCAGTTCAGTGAAATGCGTGCGATACGTTCAAGTTATTCCAGACAGTATTCGCTGTTTAATTGGCTCGTCTTATCGGTTGAATTTCGATCAGTTTGTGACTAGAGAAGCGAGTTGAAAAAATTCTGAGTATTTCTATGAACGAGAGGGAGGTCGTGGACGTTTCAAATGCGTTATGAGAATTTTTAAGTAGTGCACGAGAAGAAAAAAATGATTCATACGAATTAATTTCTCACATACTGTAAAAAAATGTTCACATCGAAAATGTTCAATAACAGATTAATAATAATTTTTGATTGATTGATGACCATTCCGATCGTCATCGAATAATCCTCAGAGCGTTGGAGTACAGGAAAATCTTTTTTGTGGGATGGAGGAAACATTTGTTTGGGAAACTGAATTTAGTCAGTTTTACAATTATATTGTGACAAAAATTGATTAACAAGAATTTTATAACGTAATATAGAAAAACATAAAAGTTGAAAGGCTCAGATGATTCTATGAGTTTCTTCATCCTCAGAAAGATCTCGAACTCTCGTTTAAAATCTATCTAAGGGTGACGAAATTCGAAACCAGTTGCAGAAGAAAGGAACTCGTTTGTGACTTCTAGAACTTGTATAGAATAAGGAAGAGCAGGTTAACAATACAAGGAATGGAGGAAAACAACACAATGGAAATTTATGAAAGAAGTATCTTCGTCACATTTCTACAATTATATAGTGATAAAAATTGATTTCTAACGATTTTAGAATATAATATGGACAAACATACAAGTTGAAGGGCTCAGATGGTTGATCTTATGACTTTTTTCTTCTTCTATTAGAAAAAAAATGTAACAAATCATTATTTTTTAAACAATCAAACACATTATTTGATATTTATTCAAGCACATTCTATAAATAATCATTTATGGAACATTTTTGATCGGACATTTTTTTACAGCTGTAACATGTTAGGTTTTTCATATAAATGAAAGCAGTTATAAAAAAATATGACTTACAGAAACAATTAAATAACGAAGAAACATAAAATATACCTAGAACACATCAACAGTTTTATAGCTTCTAATATTTTCACTGGATTAAATTTTATAACAAATGACATTTTGAAATAATCGATTTCAATCAAGAATTCTGTTTCGCCATTTTAAAAAAAGCACTGTTACGTTTCACTCGGTTTAATAATTAGTAAATTAATTTCGATTCAGAATATATTTGAAAAAATTCGATCGGAAATACATTAGTGGATTCTATTAACATTTTTTTTCTTATTTTCAATCTGGGAAACTTCGACGTATCGAACGAATCAAGAGCAAAAAAAACGCGGAACACAATTGGAAAGCAAACAAAAATCTAAACGAACTGAAAACTGCGTGATATACAAATACAAGCATGTAAATTGCAGGAGCAAAATCAAGTTGAGAAATTTATACAGCTACAAAATTGATTATAGCCGTACATAACGACATTCCAACCCTTTATTCACTTACATTATAACCCGGTTTATTGTGTGTATATATAGACCGACCTATTTTCATACATAATCACTGTTGTTCTATTTTATAATGAAATAGTGACAATACTGAAATAATAATTATAATATAATACTCTTATTATAATATAAATGTTGATTTTTTTATTTGTGTCTCTCAGCTTGATAAATAGGTCACTAATAATGTTAATAGTAAGAAAACAATGTCTAAATTGTATTCAGATTTAAAAATACATAAAAAATGTAATCATTTCGAAGCACTAACAATGAAGAGAAAAATAAAAATTCATCACAGATAAAAATTATTTTTTATTTATAATTACAAAAAAATCAGAGAATATAAATCTCATTGTTTCGTTCTTATCCACCTGGATTTGAAGTTATTTTCCTTTACTTGAGATCAATATTCTTTATTTTTATTTCTCCATTACCTGTTTCACCTTTCGACATCTTCAGATAGGTTTTTATGACAAGTTTGTATAAAACTGATGTGAAAAACTGCACTAGGTACCTAAATTATTCTATATTTACAGCCGATTTTTGACTAATTTATTTTTTTTGCGGCCATAAAATAGGATTTTTCAATTTTCAAATCTTGTTCAATGACTATTTTGGATCTACAAATATGTAAAAGGGTTGTTTTGTGCAACAAGACGAAAATTTATATCCAAAAAAATGTTTGACAAAATTTCATTCAAGATATCTTCACATTTTTTGATTTAAAAATCGAAAGATATAAATTTTTTCGATATAATTCGAACTTAATAGACATAATAAACATTTTACATGTGAAACAATGTGAAAAATGGCCCAATATTCCAGAATTATTTAATATTTTAAATAATACCCGATTTTAGACCATTCTGAAAATTTTTTTCGTTGCCAAAATAGCTTTCTAAGTATTTAAATCTAATTTTAGAACTATTTTACATACAATTCAAAACTAATAGACATAACAAACATCTTTTATGCGGAAAAGGACCCGAAATGCTAGAATTATTTGATATTTTAACTAATAACCGATTTTTAACTAATCTAAAAATTTTCTTCGTTATCAAAGTCTGTACATACATAACAGATTTAATTTGTGTAAAAGTGTTGCTTTGTACAAAAATAATGAACGTTTATATTTTTTACGTTAAGAAAAAATCAAGTTACGAAAATGTGTTCTTTGAAATCATTTTCAAGTTTTTATTTTACGGTGGTGAATTATCATTATCATGGTATTTAAAAATCAACGCATTTAATGAGATTCACCAATGGCTAAGTTTTAGAACTGTTTTAATAAAATATGTTTACATTTTTTAAAAAATCCATAACAGTTTTAAATATAAATATAAAAAAAAATCAGTACGTATTGCAAAAATGAATTGCACAAGACATGGAATTACAATCCAATTTCAAAAGAAAAGCCTGCAATTCTAGTTACTAAGTGCAGTCGCAAATAATAATCTTGACTATACTGATACCACCACATAACAACTGTAGACTACTGACTAATTCCTCCATGACCTTCATTGTATTGTTTTCTGTTATATAATTCTTGAACAGCGAGTAGTTAGAAACAGATTTTATTACTTACATGCAGTCAGTGTAAAAACAGTGTTCATTTGTTTGAAATAAATATCTTTCTCGTATAATAAATAAATATACAAATATCCAATATTACTTAATAAAATATACATTATCCAGATAATTTGAATTCAAACTATAAAAAAATTTAATCATGAAATTACATAACAATTAAGACAAGAGAATAATTGCAAGTACAGTGAAACTAAAGGTAAGAACTAAATTTTGATTATTTTCACTATTGTTTCAAATTGTAATCTTTATAATCTATCTTAAAAATAATAACACTGGAGATTTTTGGAACTACAACCTAAATTATAGATAGCTGGAAAGAGGAAAAGCTTTACCAGAAATATATTTAACTTTAATGTCAAATCTTGTGTATGATTTTATGTAGATATTTTTACATTTTTTTGTAGTTTGTTGGACGAAAATAGAATTCATTTATGAAAAAAAAATATTCAGTTTGTTATTACTTCAGAGATACTTTTCGATCAATCTCGTATTTACTTATATCAAACAAACCCTATTTTTTTTGTTATATCAATTAATATGAGATGAATAGACGTGTATCCTATAAAATAGAAAGGAAATTCATTGAAGCGTTCCATCAAAACCGTATCTCAGTTTTACAATCTTTATTCATCAGTGGTCGACATGACCCTACGTAATCGAAATACAATCAACCGTACGTAGATGATATGATCTCGGTGCCAGTAGCTGACATGAAGATGAAAATGTAAACTTTTGAATTTGATGCTTTTATAAATGAATAAATCCCCTACATAGTTTTCTTAAAAACACATTGTAAATGAAACAGTAACAATTTTCTTTCATATTTTTTGAATGTATGTCAAACGATATGATTTATTATTTAAGTACATTTCTATGGTAATAATAATCTATTGTTTTAAAACACCGTGGAATTATGCTCACTACGAACATATGAATATATCGAGTCTTCTTCGAATTGTTTAATTTGAAAATATAAAATAAAACAACAGATGTACAACATAAACGTGTAACAAAAAATATTGTACAGTAAGTCATCTGGAAAAGTATAAAGGAACGATTTTTTTATATGCGGTGAAAATAAATATTATGTGAATGTAAATATCGAAAAAAGTTTGGAATTTAATGCACGACTCGTTTGCATGAGTATCAAACAAAGAGATCAAAAATGTGTTTTTATTTGTGTTTGACAACAATGTCTTTAAAATATTTATTCATCAAATTGTCAAAGAGGGCTCTGCTGTATGTTCACAGTGAGTTATGAATTTATGTTTTAATTATTGATTTTTTTTAATTGATTGTACTTTAGTGAATATATATATATATATATATATATATATATATATATATTTTATTAATTAATTAATTAAAAAATAAATTATTAATTGGATTGAACTGATTAGTTGTTATGTGTTTTCATACGTTTCGGAACTGATTTTTATTTAAAAAACATTGAAACAATTATATTTTAAAAAGGTAGGGTACTAATAACGTACACAAAGATATATATATATATATATATATACACATTATATACAGTTCGACAAAAAAGTTCTTCATATACGTAAAATAAATGTTTTTCCAATTTAAATTAAAAAATCTCATTATTTTGATATAATTGGTTATATTTCAAATGTCTAAAATAATCGCTGATAACTACAGTTCAGTCAAGTGACAACTCAGTTTTGATTGACATCCATCCCCGGTTGATTATTTTTAGAACTATCGCAGTCAGAGTTATGTCCAAATATGTGTAGACAGATATTTGGAGTCAGTTATTATTTTTTTACAATATATATACATACATATATTCATATACATGCATGTATGTATGTATATATATATATATATATATATATATATATATATATATACGAGTATACACATATATGTTGAGAGGAGAGAGAAAGAAAGAAAGATATATGTGTATTTTATATTGTTCCAATTATATATTTTTATAAAGTAAATTGTTAGTGTCAAAACAAATATCAAAGAAGTTCAGAATTTAAGTAAAATTTGCTTAGAATACTTTATTGCTTATTCCTTGTAAAATTTTCTTCATGTGTATTAAGTCTACAAATTAGTTCGGTGCGTTTTTTTATAGAAAATGAATATGATTGATTCAATTTATAGACACAGAATTAATTTTTACGCCGAATGTTTATAATAAATATCTATACAATCATTAAACTAATTATATAAATTTCAATCTTTCAGTAAATTTTATTTTTAATAAGTAATATATTTTGATTTTCCCTTGAATGTCTCTATCTTTTTAGGTCACTCGAATTTCTGTTTTCCAGTACATGTTTCGACACGTGCGCAATCTTCAAGTAGATTTAAGATAACTAACTTAGATACTAGTTATATAAAATGTACCTTAAGGTGGCACACGTTCCAAGACTAGCAATGGGCAATAGAAACTAAAATCAAATTTTTAGTATTTTTTTTTGGTAATTTAAAAATATTATCAAAGCTCGTATTTTATCATTTATGAAGTATTTTGAAATAAACATTTAATTTAAATACTTTTTATTGTCGATACATTTACTATTTTTATTCCAGATATATTCAAAATCTCTCTTCATATTATCATTAAACTAATTTCGATTTTACAGCAAGCCTTCTTTTTAATAAGTTATATATTTTGATTCATTCGAACCGCAAATAGACCTGTCTGCGCCATAATTCATGTACCGAAATCGGCCATTATAGACCACTAAATTACAAATGTCCATTCAATTATCCCTTATTCAAATTGTTTGCATACAATTTATAAATGTTAGATTTGTTGGAGCTGTTCAGTTGAAATAATTCTGTTTTCTATGTGGGTCAACAGACGTAAATATTGACTCAAATTGGATTTAATTAGTTGTTTTAGGTTGTTTCATTAGCGATCATCAAATAAAATCCGATATCGAACATACTCGAACGAATGATCATTTTCATACTCGTGCGTAAATTCGTATAGAAATAATAAGAGGTTGCATTGAAAGCCGCTGTTCACGTGCAGATGACTAGCTGCGTATGCTGTGGACAGTGACGTGCCTCTTATGTCATTTTGAAGTGTGAACATTTCCAACTAAAATTCAGTCATCCAACGCCATCCTTTGTTTACACAAATGCTTTTCTATAATCGAATTAAAATGGAATGCGATAAGTTGTTTCTCCGATGTGTATTTCTACACTACTTTAATTTGAAAAAAGTACAGCTGAAGGTCATCGATTGCTTGTGAAAACTTATGGTGAATCTGCTTCATCGGAAACAGTATGTAGGGATTGGTTTCGACGATTCAAAAGTGGTGTGTGTCAACATCTCTCAAACATCTCGATTTTTTTGCTTGCAAGGCATAAAAAGAAAAGTTTCTTGTAGCGTATCATGGACCGGTGATGAAAAATGGATCTATTTAGACAATCCGAAACGCAGGAAATCATGGGTTGATCCTGGCCAAACATCAACATTGACACCAAAACGAAACATCCACGGTCACAAAGCAATTCTCTCTATTTAGTGAGATCTGGAGGATGTCGTGTATTATGAACTGTTGAAACCGAAAGAAACAATCACCGCCGAACGTTATCGACAACAATTGGAGCGTTTAAATGATAGTTTGATGCAAAAACGATCATCAATTGCATCAAATCGCCGAAAAGTGATTCTTCTCCATAACAATGTATCTATAACCGTGAAACAAACACTGATGAAGCTCAAATGGAAGGTTCTCCCACACCCAGCGTATTCTTTGGACCTGGTCCTAATAAATTACTGTCTGTTCCGATCGATCAACATGCTTTGGAAGATAGAAATTTCCATAACTACGAAGAAGTCGAAAATTGGATTGCTGAATGGATTGGCCCAAAAAATATACCATTCTTTCGTTGCGGAGTTCAACTTCCGCCAGAAAAGTGGGAAAAAGTCATAGCTTCAGAGTGCAAATACTTTGATTAATGTATTCACACATTTTTTTATTGAAATAAATGCTAAAAAAAACAGCGGCTTCCAATTCCACATCCTAATACATCCGAACTACAGAAGGGAAATCACGTATCGCACACGAGGTGTTCATGTCACAACACGGCGCGCGGTCCGTAATTCAGACGTCGACATTTTGATTTCCGAAATCTCACCGAAAGATTAACCGGCAGCACTCGATGCATATTACGTTAGGCCGCGTCGTGTATAGGTGGCTGTGACCGCGTCGAGTTTGTTATTGTCCACGTACACAGACACACGGGCAGACTCACGCATACACACTTCTAAAATCAATAAGTCGGTATCTATAGATACACATGCACCCACTTCCGGTGGTCGGAATGGGGCGGCCATCCCGGCAGGGAAATGCCGTTATGTCACGTTCGCTCGAAGAAATAATAATAGAAACATATGTGCGATCGTCGGCGTGCGTTTGGTTTTATTTTCAGTTCGGCTACATGTCCTGCGAAACGTTTTACTTTTTTTTTTTTTTTTGAACAGTGAAGGATAAAGATGGCACACGTATTATCGCGCCGTAATTCTACCGTACCGTGTAATTTGTTATGTCAACTCGACGTTCGTAATATAATGCGCGCGCTTATCGGCCCTAATATTAACTGTCGGATTCGATACGAGCGAATGAATTCAGTAGATTTAACGATAATAATTCGAATGTAAACAAACTCGATAAATCGGCGTGCGATATATAAAAAGAGTACGAACAGATGCGAAACGATAACAGATAATATAAAATATACAGCGATCGATGTCAATTTCGTACAATAATCTGTTGTTTGAAAACGATGCGAGCTCGATTTCACAGACAACCAATACAAAGGAAGGTTACTATAATACAGGTGGACTGCTGTTATATGATGTGCTTTCTCTGCATGGCAGAATAATAGAAATTAAATGTAATTTAGAGAAAATATTACGGCCCATTGTTAACATTAATATTCGGACCATATTACCAGAATTGGTACATTCACATCCAGATCATTCTGTCATGAGTAATTATGAGTTTTTTATTAGACTATAAAAATATACGAACTGAAAAATATATACTAGAATATCCTGAAGCAGAAAGAATTATTTGCAGAGACTTGAACATTCACAAATTAATTCTTTTTTCATTCCATAAAGCGATAAAAAAATGGTCAGGTCAAAAATGTTTAATAAATCAGTATTGATTATTTTTGATATTTGTTTATAAACGGTTTTCCAATAGAGACGCAATTTTTAAAAGGTTTATTTCACAGATTTCGAACCGACAATTGTATTTTTTGACTTTTGTTAAGTTTCGGAGATTTATTAATTGGATATTGGAATAACAACACGGTTTTTCTGAAAAAGTCATCTTCAGCCATTTCGAACTCTCTAGCTACCTTAAAAAGCAAAAATTCCGAATCTTGGGTGAAGAAAATCCGAGTGCGATCGTTAAGAAGCCATTGCTTATAGAAAGAGAGACTGTTTGGTGTGAACTTTCGTTCTCTGGAGTCATTGGTCTTTACTTTTTAGAGAATCAAGCTGGTAGAGCGATTACTGTGAATACCAAAACATGATAACCAATTTTTTGTGGACAGAACTGGATGATATTGATCTGAAGAACATGTGTACACAAAGAGTAATTGGCGACATAGAACCTCAGTTGTGTAGGGATGTTATTGAAAATTTTAACAAAAGAATGGCTACTTATAAGAAAGCTCGCGGCTGTCACTTAACCGATATTATTTTTCATGTATTAATGGCATACACCCAACTAAAATTTACAATAAAGAAACTTGAAATTTCAGTGCAAATTATGTGTTTTACTTCAAATTGAAAAGTGTTTCCTTATTGGAAAACCCTATACGTAATTCGACGATGATTTTCAGAGCGTCAAATAACAAAAAAATCTGTTTGACAATGAATTTAGTCAGTGTTAGAACTGCAAGGTGATTTGAACTTAAAAACAGGGAATAAACAAGAAATCAACAATGAAGAATTAAATAGTTACTTAATAGAACATATGGACTTAACTTTAACAATAACAAACTGGATAAATCAAAGAAAAAGTAAGGATCATATCATAAACAAATATGTTGGCTGTGTTTGTGTATGCTAAGTTGTAAAATAAAAAAATCGATAAGAATGTAGAGGGCTGGACAGATATATCGTGTAATTTATATGAAATGAAATATTCAAGACTCAGATAATTATAGAGATCTGACATTATTTCCAAACATTATTAAAATATGTATAAAGTTGTTTACAAAGAGAAATAAAAAGTGGATAGACAAGGAAAAGAGAATCACTAGATATCAAGCTGCTGATTCAGACCAAGATATGAAAAACTGTTGATAATATCATAGTCTTGAGTCGATAAAATATTAAAAAACTAATGCATAACCTGTAAAAATTGACGGGACAATAGAAAGAAAGAAAAAAACTTTATTGGTTTTTACAACATAATATATTTAAACATAAAAAAATATCTAAGAACGAAACTGAATGAATTAAATTTGAAACCTATGAGCCGACAAGGTAAACATCTTCGTTACCATAGATAAACATTTCTCGTCACCATCGAGTTTGTCCTGCGGACAAAGTGACGATAAATGTGGGTTTTTATTACATAGATAGCCATCTCATACAATCTCAAATGAATTAGTGATTATTACAATTTCAGAACTACCGAAACCGGCTCATACTTTCTATAAAGCTCGGGATATCAAAAATAAATCGGCACGTTTTTGTATATTTTTTTTTTTAGCTCGGAACAACATTTTACACGTAATGATCTATTTATGTAGCGAATGTAGTTATGTCAAAAGTTTTCCAGTGTTCATTAATAATAAACTTTAAGTCATTACTCATAGTATGTAAAATTTTAGAGGAAATACATCGAGTGTAATAAAGTTTAAAAGCTTATATCGTTCAATGGTTCATAAATTGTATTACGGGGATCACGTTCTAAAATACGGCGTACAGAAAATTAAATAAATCTCCAACGATGTGCGATTTATAAACGTATATATTATTTTGATCTTTTCGAATTGAAAGATATTGAATACTTGGAGTCGCAGGACACAGTGGGAGAGTATATAGAAAAGATGTAATCGGTAACAATGTTCAAAACTTGTTCAAAAATTGTTTTACAAGTCTGTATTAGAAACGATAGGCAGATTTATTAACATCATGATTTATAAAAATAATTAACAACCGTTATACCTTATCTCTAGATATTATCATATTTTTAAAGAATGGCGTTCATTATTATGATTCGACAAATGAATTCTTTTTTGAACCACAAACTAAGAAAAGAATTCTGATCCGAATTGTTCAATTATTGATCATTTTTGATTTTTGATTACCTGTTGCTTAAAACAGCAAGGTACAGAAAAAGGTAACTTATTTTAAAATTCGACCTTCTATTAGGTGTATAAATTAATTCGGCGTTTTTTTTTTATAGAAAATGAATGTTTATGGAAAAACGGAACACATTTCAATCCTCAAAATAGCCCCCATTATTTTATATAACTTTACTCCATTTACTTATTATTATTCATGAAATCATTCAAATGAATCAAGGAAGATTTTTTTAAACATGGAAAATCTGGATGTATGTTTCTCGAATTATAGAGAATATTATAAAAATGTGTCTCAATATATTCTTATAACATTTTGATTTTATTTCAATTTCGATTATGTGATAACTGATATTGTATCTCCAGTACATTATTAATATTAATAATCTTACAGTATATATAAATGTATGTATATATATATATATATATATATATATATATATATATATATATATATATATATACAGGTTGGGGCAAAAATCATGAAGGGGTTTAAAACAATATTTTGTTTTGTAATATTTTCATCTTTTTAATTTCCCAAAATATTGTATAAGGATGGGGATTTTTTCCTGATTGCACATGAAAAATGATATATAAGTGGTGCCCATTTTCGGATTCATAAAGTTGAGCTTTTTCTAAGCCATTTTCCATCACTTATTTCTGAACACAACGCTCGCATTTCTTCTCTATGTTGTTCTTTAGTTGCAGGATGGTTTCTGGCTTATTTATGTATACACCTTCTTTTAAGTAGCCCTAAAGAAAAATCAGGTTTCAAATCAGGCAAACGCGCAGGACAATTATTTTAAAATTATGCATTCGCTAAAAATGTCCTGTAAAAGTTCCATAACAGGTCCTGCTGTGTCCGCTGTGTTTCCATCTTGTTGAAACCACATCTGTGGACGATTATCAATAGTTGAACACAAAAAAATTTCTGTCATCGTACAGTATTAAGCACCATTTATGGTTATAGCAATACTATCTTCACTTTCGAAAAAATAAGGGCCTATAATCCTTTCGGACTTTACTCCGTACAAAACACTTAAGCGGGTGTAATTGTCGCTGATGAAGTGCTATTGGATTCTCTGTAGCTAATACTCTACAGTTTTATCTGTTCACGAAGCCATTTAAGTGAAAACGAGCTTTTGTTAACTATGATCAGATTGTGAATAAATTTATTATTTTCTTCTGCTTGTTGGGTAAAACGAATTGCGTAAAAGTGATGCTGATAATCTGCTAGTCTTATCTCTTGTGCACTTTGTATGGGAACATTTTTAATGCGTCAAAAATCCTTCGTAGTGACCTTTGAGATATTCCAAGTTGAATCGAACGTTTTCTGGTCGACGTTCCAGAACTATGCTCAATACTCTCCTGTACACATTGAATATTTTGCTCAGTTAGAGCCGGACGTTGTCTTCCAGACCCTGAGCGGTTAATAACTGCACCTTGTTGTCGAAAACGTGCAACCAAACGATTAATCATTGACTCAGATGGTTCTGATCGAATATTAAAATAACGACGATGTGCTCGCTGTGTCAAAATAATTGAACGCTGATTTTCAAAATAACATTCAATTATTTTGGTACGTTATTCCGTCGTGTAACTTTCCATAATAAATTCCCCAAGTTTTATTTATAAAATTCTGAAAAGAGGGGAAAAAATGTTTTAACATAATAGTTATTAACTATTCAAACCCCTTCGTTCTTTTTGCACCACTCTGTATATATATATATATATATATATATATATATATATATATAATGTGTGTGTGTAAAATAGAAAAGAATAATAAGTAAAACTATACTGTATAGTTTCAGAGAGAAAGTTAAACAGAGTCTCTCAACCTAAATATTTAATCGGCACTAATACATCTTCCCAGAATCAGTAATTACGCCACGAAATCTTATTTGACAGTGAGCAAACGCAACGGAAACTCTGATTCTTTATTTAGTTTGTGATATAAGCCAAGCTTAATAATTTATTTACAACGACATTTCCTGGTTTCCACGATGCGACCCAGAAGTGTCATCATAAACGGAACGAAAACCGCAAGACGGTCGGATTCGAAACGAAAAGGCTTAATTTAATTTCGGCTTGCGAAAGGTTAAAGTTTGAAACTAATTATTTTTGAGAACACCGCCGCTTATGCACATCAAAGTGCTCGCGTTATCAGTGACGTATATAAACGATTTGCTTCGAGATAAAATGTCGATGCCGTTACCTACAATTATCATTCTTAAACGGTATGTTATACGGCGAGTTTGTGAATGGGAATTATTTTTAAGAGGTTGCATGCACGCGCGGCAGAAATACACACTCGGATATAATACACATTAAATTAATTCAAACGCTGTCGAGATATGTCCGATAAAAATCTATAATTGCTAGAGCACACATTTCAAAAACATGTTCGGCGATGGCGTTCACGTTCATTACGGTTTTAGTTACCTACTTTTCGTGTAATTGATTTATTTATTTTTTTACACGCCGTCATTTTTAACAGCGCGTTCAATAAACATTATGAATATTTATGAACGACGAACAGTTCAATCATAGTTAAACGTTTAATTCCCAGACAGATTGTTGTTGTTGATCTGTTTTGTAAAATGTACTACGCTTTTAATCTGAGATACAATAATGCAATATTCTATAGAACAAAAAATGTATTTGTACTGGCATAAACTGTACATCGATCAATGAAAACGAACGCTAATTACAGGCTTTCGTTTTCATTCGCATAGTGTTACATGCATTTAATAGGGATTGATTGTGCGAGGTCTGTTAGAAAAGCAATGAATTAATTCAATAACACGTGGAATGGTGACAATTTGTACCGCGTTTGTTTTTGATTTCGATTTATAACTTCATAGATTTTTCTGTACCTTAACACTCTGATAATATGGCCGAAATTCGTATAAGCAACAATTAAAAATTATCAGTAATAACAGGTGTACAAATTAATTCAGTGTTTTGTGAGGTTATTCCAACTTCTTAGCCAAGATATATAGTGTTTTTAAATGTTAAGGTTGGTACTTCTAATTCCTAAATTGATACAAAATATTTTAATTGGAAACAAAGTTACGATTCATTCTATTTAAGGGTGGAGGATTAATTTTCGCAACTAATTATGAGCAGCAAAAAATGTACGATTTGTTAAGTGAGTGAAATGTTTTTATATATTTTTTATAACATGTTTCTTTGTATACATTATGTACAAATTTCAATTTAATTACATTAAGAGTAAATGAATCATTGTCGATTATTAAGAATTATAGAGAAACTTCCAACAGCTAATTCACTTGAAAATTGATATAACGCTTCCTTTTAGACTTCAGGACTTTTTTAAAAACGATTATTATAAAATAAGTGGACTTTAGTGAAAAAAAATTAGACACTTTTAATTATCAGGCCTAGAAATATAAACTAATAAGTTGTGTAGGTCAAATAAAGTCAGGTTTAGTCAGATTAGGCTACTCATATCATCATAACATATTTTCAACAATCTTAAAAATGTTGATCAGATTGAAGATAGATTGAAAATGGAAGAAAGAGCAAGTACTAAAAATAAATTCATCATTTTCAATGTAATGATGATGATTTCAACAGTATTCATAGAATAAACTTAACTAGTTTACAAGAAATCTTGTTTGATTAAGTGGTCTAAAGTTGAATCAGTTTTTAATTTTAATGAAGAAATTACTCATAAACGAAGAATGCTAATAATAAAACTGAAATTTGAGAAAATATTAAGATATTATCTTTATCAGAAAAACTAGAATTATTGTTTATATAATTTATAGAAAATTCAAATTCGATATTTATAAAGTCTGAATATTCATAAAATCAATATCATTGATGGCCAATTGATTTGAAAGTAATTAGTAGATTGGATGTAGCAGAATACATTTCTTCTAGAAGCTTTCAAAAGGATTAAATTCGTCCCTCTTCATAAAATATGTATGAAATACGTCTATGATAGTATATATACTTTTTATTAAAGTATTATTAAAATATTTTCATAAATGAATTTTTTACTTGCATCACAAGTCACAAATCATTTTTCTATCCAAAAATATTTATTAATTAATTGTCGATTTTTGTTTAAGCGCATTTAAATAGAGATATCTTAAAAGAGTTAAATATTTGTTGTCATTAATTAATCCTCTAAGTTTGCTTATTTACATTTTAATCTGATTTAATGTACATAAATTATTCTTAAATTAATTACCATTAACTGATTGTTTTGATTTGATAATTGTTTGAAAAGTAACTTAGAATGTTTACCAATGATTATCAAAAAATCAAGCTGAAAAATAACTATTCTTTGAAGATATTCGTACTGAGCTCGGTTATAATAAAAGATATCAAAGAATTGTTGGTGATTCAGACATGGTAACTGGGTAAAAAAAACATAAACTCAAATTCTCATAAAATATATTTCATCCACTTCAATTCAATACTTTCATCCACTTCCTTCAATAACCGGAACCTTCAGACATCCAATATAAATATTAATAATGATAAAAAAAAACAGTATGCATACATTTTCCATTCGACATTTAAATTACGGCGTCGGATAAATTCATATCTCTACGCCGGTACAAAAAAAATCGCACACACGATCAAGCAAACAGAAAAAAATCCGGTATCCAATAAACCTGAATACAAGTTTCGATTAATGAAAACAATATCGTACGCTGTGACGCAAATACCGCAGAATAAGCCAATTTCCAATCAGAGAAAATGGTAAATGACATCAAGTACAATTCACTAGTACCATTGTCGATTTTAAATGCTCCTTGAACCGAAACGAGCAGATAACAATCGCATTTCATCGGATATCGTTATCTTTATCCAACGAGGACGCGTCGTTCGATTTAAAACTTATTTCTCTTTTGTGTATCACTTTTACAAACGTAATATTCCGTTGGCAATTTCAGAGTTCCTACAATATCGTCGTTAAGACATGTACGATAACGATAACGGGAATGTGCACCGTAATGGAGATGTTGGGTGTATTTTTCTTTGATTTTGGCCGGGTTTGATTTTATTGAATTCTCTTCGATTAGTACTTGTTTTTAAACACATACAGACGGTTACGAGTTTCTGTGAACCCACAATATGGTTCTCACACTCTGACTAAAATCACTTTCACAGATAAATATTTCACTCACGCCATAAATCACAAAACATTTTTCTGATTAGAAACGGTCGATAATTGATTATTGATCATTTCTGATTCGTACTTATGCGCATTTCTATGTCGATTCCATTATCTACATGAAGATAAATCGACACAGAAAAATCGACATCAAAATGAATAAAAACGACAATCAAAAATAATCAACAATAATTTATCGAACATTTGTAATCAGAATTGTTTTTTTTATAATTTGTGAAATGATTGAAAAGTTCTATACTCTCTAACACTTCTCATCTAAACATCAAAAATATATTTTCAAGATTTCAAAACTAGAACGGAGTAAATAATGAGAAGAGAACATTAATTCTTTCCTATAAATAGAATACATACCCATGTTTTTAACAAGATGATACGACATTTGAGAAAAAAAATGGTAACAGGTTGAAGTGCAAAGCAATATTGCTATTGACGGATCCTGATTCGATCCTGATTGAATTTTTATTCGAGGAAAAATATAACACAAAATGTGTACACAAATTATTCTTGAAACATTGAAGAAATTACTCTTGTTCTTTCACGAAAAATATTATCTAATCAAGTGAAGAGTTTAGCTATATTTGAATGCAGGTACAATAAAAGTCAGCATCTCTGACAACGCTTTAGGCCACATTCATTTAATTTTGTCCTAATGGTCTTTGTTCTTTTGGATCATTTGAGTGCCTGTTCACCACTACAAGTTTCAGCACGTATGGAATCTTCAGATATATATTAAATTTATCTGATTCATTGTATTGGAATCTCTAAAATTTACCTAAAGATGCCACACTTGCCGAGACCAGTATTAGAAAACTTACACTCAGATGATTAAAAAGAACGAAGACTATCAAAAAAACTTCAGCAGGATCATAGGTATAAAAAACAATTATATTTTTATAAGCATTTACCTTTCTGTGTAAATTTTTATATTTTTTAATCTTTAAACAGTTAAAATCTTTTTATAACACATCCGGATAAAATGTAATGAATAGATATATCGTCTTTTTAGTTTCAAATCCAAAAAGTAACAATTATTTTTATTAATATTAATTATTTTTACAGGAAAATATCAATTTAAGATTTAAAAATAAAAAAAATGTTAGAATGTTATACAGGACTAATAAATTCGTTATCATTTTTAGATATTGGTTTCTTTTTCATTGAAAATTTGTTGGAAGAATGTATAACTTGTCACGGTTTCATATTTTTGTTTATAAAAACTGATTAAAAAAGCTTTCACAAATTATTTGTTTTCTCACCGCACAAAACTTTAGAAAAACTTTTTCTGATCATAGAATTTTCAATAAATTATTATTGATTAATAATCATTAGAATTTCTCTATCTAAGCTTTGAGGATGATAGCACTGTCATTGCACCTAAGTAACAATTAAAAATGCTCTATAATCATTTATTGAACATTTCTGATCAGAACTTTTATTTAGTTCGTGTAGTGACAAAAAATCATTTGTGAAAGTGAATTCAAAATATTTAAATCCAAAAAGATTAAGTATTGAATTATTTCAAAACGTATCTCAAACAAAACACGATCTGAACAATAAAACAAAACTCAAATAAAAAAAAGCACATGTCGATGCGACATGAAAATATCTAGTAAGCCGCTGATGATTTCAAAAACAGAATCTCACGTCTAATACCACTGTTACTGTAAGCATCAACATCTTCCACGATATCGATTAAAATATTCCTTGCACACCATACCATTCTGTCTCTCGACTATAATTGTACTCTCCAATACGTTTTGTCGGCGTGTTATTATACGAAGGACGGAGTTAATAATAATGCTCTCCACACTGGGTATTTTATGCCCCTTCAATTGGCATCAAGGGTTTCTTTTATTTGTAAACATGTCAGTATCGCGCGTTATTTGACAGCCGTGCGATATTTTTCGCGTCGTTTTATATTCTATGATTTTGATTTTATATTCCCTTGATAGCCATTTCATTTGATGTGCAAAAAACGTCCGCGCGTATTTTCCGAACGTGTATGGTGACTTTTCGATTGGAATTAATTTATAGAAGACAGGAAATCAATACGAATATTTGTGTTATTGTTTTAAATCTTATAAAGACCAGTTTTTCTTTACTTTTACTTACACTCGGAGGAATCATTTGATAGATCGGATAAATATTAGAAACAGATTTTTAGATAATCAGTTGGGTGTCACAATACAGTTCTGATACTGTGGATAAATCCACTTTCATATATAAATTCTTTTCTTAGTCCGAAAACCATATTTTTTCTGTTAAAATGAGGATCATAAATAATGATTTATTGGCTTTTTTCACGGTTTCTGTGTCGAAAAAGAAATCATTTGTGAAAATACTTTTTAATACCGTATATTGTATTCAATACCAGAGATATTCAACCTTTGATTGAATTCGAGCCACTTTAAACATTAAAAAATGCTTGAATCGTATTTTAATATATTTATTATAGTTTATTAATTAAATAACTTCAAAGGAAAAATAAAAAAAGATATTGTATTTTAACAAAGTAATTATTTAATAATGATACAAATATTATAATTTTGTTTCAATATTTAAACAATATTATTCTGGTACTTTGGCTAAATTCACTGTTAGAAATCAATTATTTTCTCAACCCACAAACTTAAAAAAATATACTGATCATGAATGATCAATAAATGAGTATTGATCATTTTTGATTGTTGCTTAATGAATTTCGATGACGACGCCATCATCATTCAAACTGTTTTTTAGAGAAAATCAGGTCTTCAAAAAAATTTGGTAGATAGAGAGTTAAAATCAGGAGAAAAAATGTAAAATACAACAAAATAATGTTGTTTTTGGAGAAATGAGGCTTGTATCTTAGTTATGCAACAATATAACATTTTCACTTTTGTCCTTTAAACTCTTCATTAGCTCTATCTGTATTTATTTATTTTTTAAATGGTTTAAACTGGTTTTGGATTGAGAAACGTTGCTTCTATACAAATAAACAAAAATCGTTTCAAGTATAATCTGCAAATATATGCCAGAAATCAAAATAAGCTCAGCAATTATTACAAAAATTTACGGTGACATTTAATTATATCGTTGCTATTTCAGAAAAAAAGATTTTTGAATAAAATTCTTTTAAAGAAATAATACTTAATTAAATTGTATTTTTTTTTAAGTAAAAATCCACGGGAATATTATTTCAGAAATTGAAAACACATACATAAAAAAATTCTATTATAACACCGTTTTCTTTCTTATTCTTTTTCACTTCCTGATATCGCATCCATTTCATTTTTTTTTGTCAACGGTTTAAACTGGTTCTGGATCAAAAAACGTTGCTGCTAACCAAATAAATAAAAGTTCGAAAGTATATACCAAAAATCAAAATTATCACAACAATAATTATAAAAAATTACGGTTACATTAAATCATAAAATTTAATTGTATCATTGTTATTAAAAAAAAACATACGTTTAAATAAGGTTCTTTTTAAAAAATAATACTTCATCAGACCGTATTTTATTTCAGTAAAAATACATGAGAATTCTGTTCCAAAAAATTGAATACTCATGCATAAAAAAATCTCTTTTAAAATAAAATAAACTTGGCACATATTCTTCTATACATGTACCATTTAATCATGAAATTACACAATTATATTTATATTTATATATATATATATATATATATATATATATATATATACTTTCGGTTGGATTATAAAAATTGACCTAAAAATAAAATTCGTAAAAATAGAACAACGCTATCCGCATGGTAAGCTTTTTTTATGAGCGACCGCCGCGCGACGCAATGCTTTTTTCAACATGTCCGATCTTTCGCATTCATAATTAATGTGAACGGATTTAAAAAGCTCCTCGTCCGTAATTGACGCAATTTTCTATTGAACGTGACGAATCCCGGTGTTGTGTTTTATTGACGGAGTTTAACAGTCGGGATCACGTCCCGACAAGAAATGAGAAACGGTCAACTCGACCCGCACTTCCACGCATATTTCTATTCAATTAAGTGAGTTTGCATCCGATACAGTATTGGGAACGATTCGATACTTTTGAATTATTAATTGGATTATAAATAATGTTCCTCCTCTCGATATTTCGCATCGATCGTTGTATCATTGTCGGACGGAGGAAGAATGTGTGCGTTTGATTTGATCTTTATATTCATATGAATGTAAAATTTGAATTTGAATGGTATGAATGGATTAAAGTATAAATGTAAAATTAATGATTATTGTTGACAATAGAAAATTGAATTGTTACAAGGGGAATTCAGCATATGTATATATATATATATATATATATATATATATATCAGAAAGTATTACAACTATTGATTCTGTTTTACTACTGGGACTGTAATGCAACAAACACGTCTCACTTCCAATTCCAAAAAGAGGTCAAGCGATGTCTACGAATATTGCACTGTTATATTTTTCTACATAAATCCAAATAACATGATTCAAGTGATTCATGTTAGAGAAATACATGTCTTAAATAACAATCGAATGTGAAATTCAAATAAAACATGAGTCTGTTTCACAAATGAACTTGTCGCTCGTAAAAAAAAAACTTTGTGATCGAATGTGTTCCATAATTGATTGTTGTTAATTGTTGTGTCGAACTCTCGTTGTTATATTTATTCATTTATTTTTTTTCTTAGTATGTTTTAAAGTCATATTATTTAGTTGGTGATTTCCAGTTTTTAAAATTGATTTGTTACACTGTATAAAAACCGTGTCTTTATTCAAAACGGTCAGGATCATTAAGTTGCATCTATTATTCAGTATCAAAGTCTCCGAAAACATCTAAATTTATTTTTTTGTAAACGAATGGTTTTGAACCGTTAGTATTGTAACAAAGAAAATTAAACTGTGTATTACCTGTAGTTACAGTTATCATACCTCCCGAATCCATATATAAACCGGCCACGCTATGCGCTAGACTTTTCCGTCGCCTGTTTTTTGAAACTTTTTCCCCGGCATTCCAACCCTTAGACTTACCTAAACCTTCATATCTAACTCCTATCTTCCTTTCAGAACCGGCTTAAAAGCCAGGGCTTAGACCCCGGACCCAATATCCGTACCTCATCAGTGTACTAATACACTGTATTTTTTATTCAGATCAATAAAATTATTTTCGATTTTAATTTGCGGTAGACAAGTCATGAAGTCACAAATAAGTCATTAAGTCGCAAATCAGTCAGCATCCAGATCACAACATTAGTTTTAAGTTATAACCCACTTGTATTCACTGTCAAAATAAAACGTAAAATCAAAAAAGACTTCTTCTCATTAATTTAAAATGGAGTCGAGTTCTCACACCTGAGTGCAGCACTAAATCGGTAGTAAAACATTTTGATTGTTGCTCATGCATATTTCCATTGGGAGAACGCTAAGATATAGAAGAGTTTGATTTTTCTGTATAACATATCCATCAATTAATCAATCAGTTATCAATTACTGAACAATTTTTTATCAAAAAGGTTTTGATAAAAATGTTTCTCAATCTGTCGGATAACTGGCGAATCCCTTGTCGAAAAACGATGGCGGCATTGAGTGGATGACGTCGAAATGCATTTTTGAACCTCTTTCACTATTATAGCATTTTTGCGTATTCACCTTCCGTCATTAAACAAATAATTCCGGCGATTTCGGCAACATTTTTTTCAACTAGAACACGAAAAGTATGTAGTGCCTAATAGACTGTTTTCCGGACGTCAACTTGTTCACTACTGCTTTGTGAGGTTACTCCAACTACTTGACCAAAATATATACCGTCTTTTTAAAATATCAAGGTTGACACTTCAAAATATTAAAACGACGAGAAAATATTTTAATTTAAAACAGATTTGTGATTGATTCAATTTAAAGGCACCGAATTAATTTTTACACCGAATATTTCCTCGGTATAGCAGTAAACTCGTTATATCTATGATATCTATAACCAGAATCATATATATATATATATATATATATATATATATATATATACATACACAAATCATACATGCTAATAACTTACGGTACTTCAGTATCAATCAAATATCCAGAAATAACCGACTGTAAGGAAACGTACATGACATAACACCGATACGAAATATTTACTCTTATTGATCTTTTGAAAGCTACATTCACTTAAGTACATCAAAAATTCATCGAAGAAAATAAACAATTTCCCACCGTACGTTCTCATGAGAAAAATATACCTACATATGGACGGCTGTGGGTGTGAGTACGAACGTGTACATATAAATAGATATACAGATACAGATATCAAAAAGAGACGAAGTCAAAGGTTCGAAAGTAATGAAGAAAAAAACATATTAAATTATAGGAAAAATGTGTGTATAGGACGCAGTATAGTAAAACATATATATATATATATATATATACATACATATATATATATATATATATATATATATATATATAAATATGTGTGTGTGTGTGTATGTATGTTTGGATAATAGAAATAAATAAAAGTAATTGGATGTATCGTACGTTTTTTGTTAAATAAAAATGTGAAAACATCTTCCCATACATACATTTTTATTATTGACATACAAAAGTAGATATTACAAAAGAAAATAAAATTTGTATTTGTATATATATATATTCTTGGATACCCGGCCATATGCACCAACTGGGATTTGAGGGTTTTTTTTCCCCGACACGAGGGGTTTATTGAAAACTTCCGTAACTCAATTGTACTTTTATAACTGATATAATTATTTATTGATTTACTTGGCATTGTTCAGATTCGACGCTTCTTGAATATTATCCGCGAAACAGAAAAGTTTAAGACAGGTTTGGGCAATATTCGTCGGTTAGATCGATCGGTTCCGTAATCGAAAATTGCCACGGGCCAGACTTTTGTTTGTTAAACCTTATAGTTTTTCTGTTTGTTATAAGTTTTATAAAATTAGAAATATGTAGGTAGGTAGTCATATTGTACTAATATTTTATTGATTTATTTTGGTATACAAGAATTGACATTTGAAATAATATATAAACAAAGATGAAGAGGCGATGTCCCATTCATAGAGTGCTAAGATTTAAGGTAGAGAGAAAGATTTTTCCATATCTTATCGTTTTGAATGTAATGGCATCGTCATTGAAATGCTGATGAACAACAATTAAATAATATCAATAATTATTTATTGAACATTTTTGACTCATGTCCCATATTCACCAGACCTTCCCCGCTCTAACTTCCATCTATTTCCACGACTGAAAACCTTCTTTGCTGAGAACAGATTTGACAGATGAGGAGGCTATAGCCGAAGTAGACGCCTATTCTGAAGAGCTTGAGAAATCGCACTCTAACACCGGCACAATGGCACTCGAGCAATGATGGATGAAATGTATTGACGTTAAGGGAGATTAAAATAAAAATAATTTTACTGTCCAATCTATTGTCTTTCTGTTCTCTACTACGAATTTTTTGAAACCGCCTCTTATGCACATATTTTAAACCGATCGTCTTGATGCGTTAATCAAGGTGGCCAACCACACGCTCTTTTTTTTTGAAAACATTGACGTTTTTAATAAATAAGAACTGAGTGAGTGAATGGCTGTGTAGAAGTTTGATATGAACCTCTGTCTCATCTGTAATTGTTTCTGAATAAATTTTTGTCAATTTTTTATTATTGGTAATGTAGCCCTTTTCCACGCACGCCAAAATATATATATATATATATATATATATATATATATACATTGATATATATATATATATATATAAATTTTCATATATATATATATAGAGAGAGAGAGAGAGTAAGAGTTAGATAGATATAGAGAAAGAGGGAGAGGGAGAGAGAGAGATCGTTTTTTTAAATAGTACAATGTGCTAATGTTCTAATTTATAACTACTGAACATGTTCCAAGCACAAAATAAATGAGGTACTGAAACAATGTTAATGTTTTAATAATTATTGCTCTGGTGAAAATGTACACATCAATAAACCACATAAATAATGCACACTATTCGTGTTACAGTGCCTTTTCATGAAAATTTTATCAGTTGCTAAAAAAAGCGTAACAAGTGTTTACTTAATGATCGAATACCGTAACGTACTAATTGATCGTTTAGCTGGGAAATTGTTTCCAGTTAATAATTTTATATATGTATATATATACATATATATATATATATATATATAATGAGTTAATATATACAATATTTAGTTCAACACTCGCACAAATATATTTCCATCGAACAAAGAACGAAATCGATTAATAAAAACTATACTTATTGCTTGATGAATTTACCACAAATATTTTCTGTTCATTTAGAAACTGTTCTGTAGATCCTTGTCGCGTTTATGTTTTAAGAGAAGGATATATTTCGATGGTTGGCGGTTAATATTTATTTCGGCGTTTATCTTTAAATCTATGCAGTAAATATATTAAACGATTGTTTTCGTATTCGATCCTGTTTGATATTTATATATTTTTCAAATGAATATTTATTCATATTAGGTGTAAAAATTGATTGGATGCCTATAAATTGAATCAGCCACAACACTGTTTTAAATTAAAATATGTCCTCGTAGTTTTAGGATTTTGAAGTGCCAATCTTAACATTTAAAAGCCACTATATATCTTGATCAAGCAGTTGGCATACCTTACAAAATAGCAGTGAACACAATGGCGTCCGAAAAGCAACATATTAAGTGTTTTATACTTTTCCCAGTTCAGTTGAAAAAAGAATCTACGGGAATGATTTGTTCAGTTTCGGAGAGTGAGGCGTTGCGACACATAAAACATGCAAAAATTCAAAATCAGTGGAAGAGTCGAAAATGAATTACGACTTTATCGACTCAAAGCCGGTACCTTTTTTTCAACAAGCGATTCGTCAATCGACAGATCGAGTAAAGTTATATAAAATAATTGGGAATATTTCGAGGATTGAAATATATTACATTTTTCATTAAATATTCATTGTCTATGAAAAGAGGCACCGAATTAATTTTTACACCGAATATTTCATTATATAAAGTTTACACAAATCAATCTACATCCAGTAAACAACAAAAATGCTTTTTGTAAAAAGAAAATAAAAAAAATCACTTGTATATGTTATACCCGTGATCTCGTTGACGTGTAGTCCAGGTAGTCTCATCCTTTTGGATAATCTGTGTGTCCGTTTTCCACAACTAGTTTCGGCACGTATGCCATCTTTAAACAGATATGAGAGAATGATTTTAAACCTGATTTACATTCACTTATCTATTTTTGAATGAAGTGTAGTTTATAGTTTTAAGATTAAAAAATCGTGTCACTATTTGTGTTTATTTGTTCGTTTAATATTTTAATTTTGAAATATATACATAATAAAAAAACATTTTAAACGAATAAATAAATATAAACAGCGATGTGATATTTGGTACTTTAAAATTATTAACCGTACCTCCTATGAAAAATATATAAATGAACATGAATATGATTTAAAATCATATTTATGTTCACTTATGTCTCCAATATCTGCCTGCAGATGAAACATGTGCTTGAAACTACTGTTGAGAAAATAAAGAGTAAAAGAAATTAAACTAGTATTGAAAACATGCAATCAGATTATCCAAAAGAGAAAATACCAACACAAGAATATAATAACACAGAATACCTCCAAAATAATAAATAAATAATGAACCTATTAAACGTTTTGAATAAAAAATAGTCCCACAATTATATTTTTATTTGAGGCAAGATTCGCTTTCAAAAATTAATTTTAACTCCACACAAACCGCACACATTTTTGAATTATATATGGGGAATGTTAATTTGTGTAAGTATATTTAGTAGTATTATTTCTCATTGTAGAAATATAACAAATATAATTCATTTTTTATTCTAAATAAAATATATTAAATATGTTACTCGTACCGAATATATCAATAATTACTTATACTATTTTCACCTCAATCTGATTGAACTAAAAAGACTATTTATAAAAAATAAGCAATACGTTTTTTCTTTCAAGAACATAAATAAACGACGTTTTGATAACTTTTCATTCGAGAAAAATATAATGATTTCTTCAGTTCGGGACGAAGCAAAGAGAAACGATTTACGAATTTCGCAAACTGTAATCATCGTTTCAAATTTCCCAAGTAATTACACATTTTTCGATTTTAACAGGTGACTGCTAAGTTCTGACGGTAAAATATTAATATTATTTTTTAAAGATGTTGCAGAGAACTTTTTAACAGAAAAAGTTACTGCGAGAATAATTACATTTTTTTACTTTGTATGCGAAGGTGAATAACTTGTGATTCAAGAAAAATGTAATCGTCTCGAAAATAAATTTTAGATAAAAATGTTTCAAAATCAATATAAAATATTTATTCGTTGTGTTACAAATACACATTATTTATTAGTATACTATATTCATAAACATTTGTGTTAGGTTGGTGCGAAAATAATTGCGGTTTTTATCGTTTTGAGTTCGGTGCCGATTTTTCTTGTTACCGTTATCTTTTGTTATAGTCATGCGATACATCATTGTAAACAATGAAATTAGCACTATTGATTTCAGCTTATGTTGATTGTTTTTATTCTTTAATATTGGATATAACCTCTTAAATTAGCCATGGAAAAACTAAAATTCGCGCAATTGTATGAGTTTAAATTGGGATATAAAACAACAAAAACTGGTTGAAATATCAAATTAGTTTTTGGTGAAGAATCAATTAGTGAACGTACAGCTCAACACTAGTTCCAAAAATTTCGTAATGGAAACGAAAGCGTTGATGATGAGGAGGATCTTGGACATCTTTCAGCTATAGACAATAATGATTTAAGAACCATTATTGAACCGGAGCCATGTAAAACAACTCGAGAGATGGCAGAAGAACTCAATGTTGATCATTTAACAGTTGTTCGAAATTTGAGCCTGATTGTAAAAACAAAAAAGCTGAGTAAATGGGTACCGTATGAACTAAACAAACTTCAAGCAATTCGGTGATATGAAGTCTACTCTGCACTTCTTTTGTGTAACAAGAATGATCCCTTCCTTGATCGCATTGTCACATGTGATGAAAAGTGGTTTCTCTACAACAATAGGAAATGTTTATCACAGTGGTTAAACCGAGGAGAAAAACCAAAACAGTTTCCTAAACGGAAGCTTTATGAAAAAAGTTTATGGTTACTAGTTAGTGGCCGGCAAATGGCATCATTCACTACAACTTCTTAAATTCTAGTGGAAAAATAACAGCAGAAAAATATTATCAGGAAATTGAAAAAATGCATGAGAAGTTGCATCGTTTACGGCCAGCAGAAGAGAACTAATTCTTCTTCACGACAACGCCCGACCACACGTCACACAAATGATTTTAAAAAATTAAATGAACTTGGCTATGAAACATTACCTCACCCGCCTTATTCTCCGGACCTGTCTCGGACAGATTATCATTTTTTTAAACATTTGAGTAATTTCCTACGAGAGAAGGTTTTCAAAGATCAAGCATCAATTCAACGCGCCTTTGACGAATTCGTTAATTGCAGGACTCCAGAATTCTATCTTGTAAGAACAAACAAACTTTTTTCCTGTTAGGAGAAATGTGTGCAGGCCAATGGTCTTTATTTTGATTAATAAATATAATTTTTAACTGGTATATGCGTCTTTATACTCGATACGTAAAAATCGCAATTATTTTTGCACCAACCTTATAACAAGATTTCATGTTTAACTTCTTTCTTACGATTTTGTAAATTTGTACTGATAAAATAATACGAAATAGGAACAAGTAATAACGATTTCTCAATCTTAAAAATTAATTTTTCACTCACCATACAAACTAGAAAAAATTTTCGGATCAAAAATGTTCGGTATTTTACCACAGGATTATATTATTTCAAACTTTTCAATCCATGACTATTTTCTATTTTAGATGAAGTTAATTTTGTAATGTATGGAGTATCAGTTAATTTATCTAAATCTTCAGCATTGAAAAGAAAAACAAATAAAATACCTACAGTCAGATAAAAGTATTCAAATGAATGATTAAATTATTATAACTTATTAATTGACAATGCCATAAGGTTATTCTGAGAATCTTCTCCCTTATAGAGACTAAAATAAAAAAAAAACATGTTATTTGATACCATATAGCACTTGTGATACAGAATCGGTTAAAATATTATCAACTGAGAAAATATTACAGATACGTCGTTTATATAGAAATGAATTGTACAATATTAACGATTTTATTTTTGATTTTCTTTTTTGGCAGGTTTCCTCTAAATATCATTTCACGACTATAACTCTATACACATAAAATTGAATTTTCAATTCTAACCTACAACTTGTAAAAATCCATATTCTGAATATGTTTTATTCGTTATAGCTCATATAGAACAAGACATTTAATACATACATATATAATCATATAAATATATATTTATATTTATATATATATATATATATATATATATATATGCATGAATGTATGAATTGTATATATATATATATATATATATATATATATATATATATATATGTATGTATATATATGTATGTATATATATGTATGTATATATATGAAACTGTATATCATTTGAATTGTAACTGGATATAATTAAAAATATATGGTCACGAGTCTTTTGGCACGAGAACGGTCTATTGAAGAAGCGGCGTTCGGCGTCGCGACGGCAAAACGACGTCCGGATTTCGGCTGACGCCGTTTCTAGAGATCAATACGCTTTATATACGTTACGACCGTACACGCAGCCGGTGTACTTCTTCAAGTTCCACTCTAGAGTCGTGAACGTTGACTGATATGATGATGACATCGATGACATAACATCGACGGCATAAAACCACTCGACATTTTGACATCTTCGTGCGCGGAGCACTCTCTGCTAGCATATTTCAGCTTATGACAATAATACGGATTAATCCGTCAATACTAAAATCAAACGTGGACGTACATGCATGCAACTTTAACTGCTAAACCTAAAAAAAGACGCTTCGATCGATATACGAGATGTAATCTGACAGTAACTGTGGAAAATGATCTCCGCTCTATCATATTTACAATTACAATCAAATTTTCGATTAAACAAGTCCAGATGAACATTTGTGTACATAAAGCAATCGAAAAGGTCTAGAAATTTTTTTATAGAACGGTCTTTGTCGAACGGAATTTGCAGTTTTATTCAAATAAATATTATTATAAATAATTTGTGTGGATGACAAATATCAAAATTTAACTAACCTTTGCTTCTCTCTCTCTCTCTCTCTCTCTATATATATATATATATATATGAGTTAATAATAATTAAAAAAATATAGTTATTTTTTATAGAAATATTGATATAAAAAATTTTTATTAAATGAAATTTGCAATTTTATTCAAATAAACGTTAAATAATTTATGTAAATAGCAAATATCAAATATTAAAACGTTTCTCTCTCTCTCTTTTTGTATGTATATATATATATATATATATATATATATATATAACTTACATACAAAAACTAATAAAGCCATTTTAATCATTTTATGAGAAATAATTTGACATTAACTATAGATAATGATCTATTTAATAATCATATTTGTATTAACAGTCAATGTTTCCATCAAACAACTATAATTGAAAATATATGAATATAAAGCAATAATTTTTAATATATATTAAATTTTAGTTAAGAACAGTTGAAAAAATGTGTAATATTTCAGGTGTTTTTTATAGAAATGTACGATACGAAGTTGCGATATGGGCATACCTTTTTTAATTGGATTTTGCATTTTTAATAAGTCGTATGAACCGCAAAGATCAAATTTTCACTAAGTCTCTCTCTTTCTCTGTATATATATATATATATATGTTATCTGTAATATCTAATATAATAAAACTATTAGGTTGGTTGGAAAATAATTTCGTTTTTTTTTAAATCTAACCTTATTTTTTTACATTGAAAATATCCTTTCATCGTGTTCATGTTGATATCATTTTAAAGAGTATCTTTCGGTCTGTATTTTGGTAACATCGACATTTTTATTATTAATTTTGCTCCAAACTGAGCTATTGAATTAAAGATGGAATAGAAGCAAATAAGAGCAATTTTTTGTATGAGTTCAAAACGGATGATAAAGCAGCAGAAACTGGTCATAAACTAAAATATGCTTTTGTACGGTGCAAAGATGGTTCCAAAAATTTCTTGCTGGGGACGAGAGGCTTGAAGATGAAGAAGGTCGCGGTCGTCCTTTTTCAGTTTATATTTTTTTCGATTTTTGCGAAAGTGAGAAAAAAACGGATTAGATATAAGCTTTGCTAGAGCCAAAACATATATATATATATATATATATATATATAGATAGATGTAAAAAGTGTAACGTTTTTCCCCACCCGAAGTGTTTTAGCAACTATCACGGCATTTCATTCGGGTTTTAATAAAATATATCAATTTAAAATTTAAAACAGACTAATTTTTATTCAGTTTTGATTTTTTTTTTTGATAATGCTAACATTCCATATATACAAAACATCCCACTGTGGAAAACCAAAGTTTTTTTAATTTTTTCTCTTTCTAAACGTCAAATTAATTAGAAGAGACCCAGAACCAAACCATTTTAAGCGTTTTCGAAAATTCCTACGATTTTGAGTAGCGGCGTTTAATGGGTTAAAAGACAAGTATAATATGATTATGCACAAGTATCGTTTGTTTTACTAAGAATGTATGTTTGTATCAAATTTAACAACTGCTATTTTTAAAATTCTAACTAAAGGCATTAAAATTAAAATTTCCAATTACAAACACAGAGTTCAGTTTTTATTTATATATAAATATATATGTATATATATATATATATATATATATATAATGTATATATATATATATATATATATATATATATATAGCAATAAATTATCAATGAACTTTACACATTTATTTTCATAATTTCAGCTGACTGTAAAAATTATATCCGTAAATAAAATAATATCTATACGTATTTCATTTTTACACCTTTGAACAATCCATGCGTACAAAATGGTTCTTATAATTGGTCATAATTTAAAAACGCTTCATTGAAAAAACAATTAGAATGAATTTATTTATTTCATGCTACGAATAAATTCAATCACAGTTTTTTAAATATCCATATATTATTGCTAACCATTTTATCATACAACTTGTAACTTTTGGACTATTTGCCGTTGAGAAAATTTGAAGTTTATTCATGACACTTGTTCCAAAAATCGAAATCGGTTTATAAAAAAATATACGTGCGATATAGTTGACTGTGTAAAGAAATAAATATCTCTCATTGTCAAATTTGACAGATATGTCAATGAAATACAAATATATCATTTTCTTACTGGTTTGCAACTGTTTTCCACGAATTTTCATATGTAAGCATTAAAATAATATTTTTATACATATTCCTATTTAATTTCTGTTATTTTAAGAAAATAAATTCCATATTAATTTTGATTTGTAGCTTGTTTGGAACTGTAACTAAATTCATTTGCACACTAAATTTATAAATACATGGTATTACAAAAATTTCCTTAATAAAATAGTCTTATTAGAATTAAATGAATAAAATTCATGTTCACTGATGTTTTGTGAGGTTATGCCAAATGCTTGGTCAACATATATAGTGTGTTTAAATGTTAACGTTGGCAATTTGAAATCCTAAAACGACGAAACGAGTTTTAATTTAAAACAGAGTTATGATTAAATCAATTTAAAAGCACCGAATTAATTTTCACACCTAATAGTTTGATTTTTTTTTGAAACCACTCACTAGGTCAACATTTGTCTACCGGTACTCTTTGATTACACATGTTTAATTTTAATTTTCGTACATTATTAACTCTTCATCTTCTATTCCAGATGAGGAGAACAAGGCGCCACAAGATATACTTAGTATCGATATTTTTTATGATCTATTCAATCATCCACGTATATTCGGACAAACGCGAGAAAAACAGTGAACCAGTCGATCCGACGATGACGTCGACGTCGTACTTCACGGAAGATTTTTCCAGTACGTCCGAGTTACCGCTGAGTACGATTATGAGTAATGTCGAATCGAAGACGCATCCGCCGAAAACGATCAAGAAGGGTGACGCGGTTCAAATCGGCGGCGACAAGAGCTCCGAAATGACGACGCCGTTAAGCTTAGAAGAGAGTGTGGTGACTTCAACGCAGCGTCCATACACGCATCATCCTACGTGGAGACCGAAAAGATTCAATTGTACACCACCGGCAATCGAACAAGTAAGTTGACTCGGACAGACACGGTTTTGAAATACAAGTCTGTATTGAATCCAATACAAACAACTGATATTTCTTTTCCTTTCACAAACGAATTCTTTGTTACCTCAGAATCTATAAAAAATGTTCCGGTCAAAAAATGACCGTTGTTCATGTTTGATTCTCGCTAAATCACAGGTAATAACCATGCTATTATCCGCAGAAGGTCATGGTATAAAAATCATGTCTTAAAACAAGTCTCTGGTTTCTTCACTTTCAATTCTTTTTACTATTTATGAAATAAATATATTCGTGGATTTTAGAATTTTTTGCCTATAATTGCATCTCCAATACATCCTTAAAAACTCCATAAAAACTTTTTCAAAAAAACACATTACATTTTTCATCTCACAGATAATCAAAAATAATACAAAACTGATTTTTTTCTGTACCTTGCCGTTTGAAAAATAATGGAATCGTAATAAAAAAATATGATCAATCATCATTTATTGAAAATTTTTAATCAGATTTCCTTGTGGTTTGTGTGAAGAAAACGGAATTCAATTTAGTCTGTGACCAAAACTGTACTAAAAAAATACATATTTAGAATAAATAATAACGGATCGAAATAACGGTCTTGTCTCTAATTAGTCACTCCCTTGGCTTGTCGTATTGTTTAATGAAGTTTGTAGGATGTTAATCCTTTATTATTTGCCCGTCCTTTGAATACCGGAAACTTTTCTTGAAGTTTATTTTTGGCTACAACATAAGGGTAAACATACGGGTTGATATAAATATCGTTATCAGTAAATCAAAAGCACATTTGATAACGATATTAGGTTTGCAGAAATCTGTTTAGTGCAAATAAACATATTTAAACTACGACTTGTTATTAAACTAATGGACGCGTGCTTTTTTCTTCAACTTGCATTTTTATTTGATACATTTTATAAACCACTTGCCCAGTGCAGCAAAAACTATTCAACGATTTATAATTTAAAAAAACATTTCAACTGAAAATCAGACTCTCCAAATATTTTTTTTCTCGTCTCAAAGAAAAATCTTTCAAAAGAATTCTCTATATTGAATCATTGTGAAGATGACGAAACCGCTATCTAAATTTGGATTCATTTGTGAAAGAGAATTTAACCACAGTACCAAGAACTTTATCTTGATGAAAATCACAAATTACAACTTTGTAATTTGTTTTGTTCCCGTGTACCTGGAATTGAAGTTATTTTTCTTTTCCTTGAAGTCACTACTCTTTGTTTTTATTTCTCTATTACCGGTTTCGTCGACGTATTCAGATGGGTACTCATTTCGTAATGGAGAAATAAAAACAAAAAAAAATCGATTTCAAGGAAAAAATAACTTCAAATCCAGATATACAGGAGCGAAATAAATTAAAAAGTTGCAATTTTTTTTGTTCTTGTGTACTGAGATTTGAAGTTACTTTATTTCCTTGAGGTCACTATTCTTGGGTTTTGTTTCTTTATTACCGGTTTCTTCCTTCGACATATTTAGATAGATACTCAATAAGTAACCATCCAAAAATGTCGAAACAAGAACCAGATAATGGATAAATAAAAACAAAGTATAGTGGCCTGAAGGAAAAGAAAAAAATGACTACAATTTGCAACAATAAGACCTTTACAAGAAGAATAAAATAATATAAATTTTATAACAAATTATTTTACTTCCAGTTTCCTAGACCATTGATGGGACCATCAGCAAGAAAGCACGGCGGTCTTGTAATACACTTTCTCGTTGCAATCTACACATTTATCGGCTTAGCTATAGTATGTGATCAATATTTTGTATCCTCGTTGGACCGAATATGCGAAGGTAAAAACACACCAACCAAAACTCACACGCAGTATTCTATATTACAACGTAGTCACCTAAATTAGTGTTGTTTCGAACTTATCGATTTAATAATATAAAAAAGGAATCGCCCCAAAGTAGGGTTTTCCACTAAAGAGGTTTTCCCTAGGAAAACGCACTCGACTGAAAATCAATACAGCCGTCAAAAAAAAAAATGTTACAGACATACAGTGACTGTCGGATCGTTCGAGTTCGAAAAAAGTATAAGATTTATTCGATGTTTCGACGGGACGTGGACGACGACACGGCCGTTGTGGGTGTTAACAGATATGTTTCTTTTTAGAATTGAAGTTATCGCCAGATGTAGCTGGCGCGACTTTCATGGCAGCTGGATCTTCAGCTCCCGAGCTAGCGACTGTTGTTATCGGAGTGTTTTTTGCCAAAGACGACATAGGTAATATCAAATGAATTTATTGTACTGTTGTATAATCCTTTCAGGAAAAATATCCAAGCGTTTTTTTTTTTTACTCTTAATAGAGAAAACAGATCAGAGAACTATAACATTTTTCAGATTGAAACTCTGAACCGAAAAATGATCAATCTAGTACTAAACCATTTTAATTCCCGAAATTGTAAAAACCACTCACCATGTATACACACATACAAATTAAATATATACTGAATACACAGACTGTTTAACCCTTTGTTTACCTTTTAAATGCAACCGTGTAATTTTTATTATGAAAAAAACAACATTTGAAAACGGCAAAAATAGAATTTGTCTGTTTTTCAAACAAATGTTAATTTTAAAACAGTTTTTTATTTCGGTCATAAAAGTCCCGGGAATGATCAATAATAGATTATTTAATATCATTTTTTGTTTAAAAGAATTGCAAGTCTCGGCAATACATAAAAGACTGTACAGTCATAGGATAATCAATTCAATTAAAGATTTTTTCAGTATTATATTTTCGAGAAACTTGTCCTGCTAAGATAATAACTTTTTGTTTGATTTAAAAAAATGGAATATAAATGTAAATTTACTATTATACAAAAGAAATTTATTTCATCGTAACGTTTTGCAGTCCAAGATATTTCCCAGCTAAATGTATCGTGGTACAAGTGTATCTCTTATGCACATCGATCGTTATAAAATATGTTTCTTATAAATAATGTATTCCTTTCTTTTCGAGGAGTTTTAAATATTATAATTTTATCTATCCATATATGTTTCAACATAACTGAAAAACTACAAATCTATCTCAACCAAAAAACAGCTGTGTCGGTGAAAATAAATAAATTATGTTAATTGCCTCCAAGACTTCGCTATATGATTATGATGTTCTGGTGTCTTTAAAGTGATCTTCCTCGCAGATAACGTTTGTATCTATTCGAACATTCTTGCCATATTCCACTTTCAGAAGAAATTCTAATTATTAGGTTGGTAGGAAAATAATTGCGGTTCTTGTTTTCTAAATTGTGACCTTAATTTTTTTCAATGAAACTGTCATTGCATGGTGTTCGTGTTAATATTATTTTAAAGTGCATTTTTCGGTCTGTATTTTGGTGACATCTCATATTTGGTTTTATTATCAGTTTTGCTTCAAATTGGGCTATTGTATTAAAGATGGAAAAGAAGCAAATAAGAGCAATTTTTGTATGAATTCAAAACGGATGGCAAAGCAGTAGAAACTGTTCGTAAGCTAAACGATGCTTTTGGTGTGTATACTGTTAAGGAACGTATGGTACAATGTTGGTTCCAAAAATGTCGTTCCGAGGACGAGAACCTTGAAGATAAATAAGATCGCGGATATCCTTTTTCAGTTCGTCAGAGACAATGTACATTATTTTTTCAAATTAAGGTTCAATTATGAAACTTTTTGATCATACCTCTAACATATATATATAATTATATAACTTTCATGAATTTAAATTGAGCCCTGTTACACATTATACATTTTTAACGAAAAATTCAATCAAAACGATAACTCTGACGTCACTGTCTAAAAAAAACTTTAAATTTATTACGCAAAAAAATGACATAAAAAAGTACGAGATGATTGATAGCTTCATCAAATTGTACGTTACGGATATACTTCTCAGCCCGTAATCGAATTTAATTTGAAATTGTGTTACTCCATTACTTTAATACTTCATATATCAATAGATACATACGTCGTAAATGCATCAATTCTAACCGAAGAGTATTAGCTTTTAAAAGCCACTTTAATTAAAACATTTAATGTGTAAATATTGCGAGTCCGTGAAAAGTATGGAACGAACAGGCAATTTAACCTTTAAAAATGTCATATTAACATTTCACACAGAGCATAAAATTTATATTCGCTTGGTTTATTGTACACACGCATATTAATTCAATTATTTCGGTCATAAGACCCAGTTCTAAAACGACACGATAGAGAGTTTATTGACACATTAAAATGGTTCGGTCGATTTGCACAACAGATAAGAGCGGATACATTAATTTACACAATTTTTAAAATTTACACATATCTATATCTATCTATCTATATATATATATATATATATATATATATATATAAATTAATGAATATTTTAATGCAATATGTGTATATTTGTTCTATTTTTAAAGGTGTCTCTGGTGTCATCGGCTCGGCGGTATTTAATATAATGTTTGTGATATCTGTATGTGCGCTATGCACGAGCACGGTCAGCTATTTAAACTGGTGGCCGCTGGTTCGAGATTGTTTCTTTTATGCTCTGTCGATTCTAGTCATGCTGTTCACAATATACAACGAAACGATAACCTGGTAAGATTTCCCGTTATTCGATTCGCCTGTGGAAAATTTCTCAGGCAGGTGTTGCTACGGGCGTGTAGTTAATTCTTATAGGTGGCTCTGGATTCAGTTATGCCGGTCGTTCTTTCTTTTGTTTAAATTTTCCGACATTTTGGTACAGAATTTTCTAAGATTCATCAATTTTTATGTTTATATTTTTATGTTCTGGATTGTTTTTAATTTAAGACCATTGTTTCAATCTGTTATTGATTCGAACTGCATTACAAAAATATTTCAGTTTATAACTATTGAATATTATAAAGAATTTTTAAATACTTGATAAACAGAATTAATATTTTTTTTTATTACCTTAGTGCTCTGTTGATGATAGAATCGTAATCGAAATATACATAAATAACAGAATGATCAGTAATTAATTATTCAATTTTTTAAAGAAGTTATAATGTTTTAAAATTGGCTATTTCATATGCAAAAACGTAATAACTATTTCCATTTAACATTTTATCATTTCGGTTGTGTATTTTTTGAGATTCGTACCTTTTTCATGCTTATTTATTTTTGTCTCCTGCGTTCTTTTAAATTTAATGAGATGTGTTTTTTATAATAATTAAATTTAAGTACTTTTAAAATTGTTTTAACTGGCAGTGGTCTAAATAAAAGATATTATAGAGATGTTTCATTTCCACGAATTAATTTATCCTTCGCCGTACAACGCACATTTTTTTGTGATCAAAAATGTTCAATAACTGATTATTAATTATTTTTGAAACTCTTCAATATACAACTTATACGAACTCATATATATATATATATATATATATATATATATATATATATATATATATATATATATGTATGTATGTGCATGTGTGTGGATTTTAAAGTATGCGCTTTATTCCATCAGTCCGAGAAATTTTCGAACAGCCTTTGTATCTTTTATTAGGTCGGTATGAAAATAATTGCGGTTTTGTTATGAATTTGAAGGTCATAAACCGTATATATTTTTCTACCAACCCAATATACCGTTACAGATTTTTTCAGTACACACACGTATAAAATATACATTTTTGTTTATTTTAGGGGTGAATCTCTGTTCATGTTAATCATGTACAGTGTTTACTGTTGCGTGTTACACTTTAATCCTCAATTAGAGCGTTGGGCTCAGACGTGGCCTATTGCGGAGAAATGCCGTCATGCGGGGGCGACAGGAGGTTTGAATATTGTACCGACAGGACCTGAAGAACAGACCGGACTCGTCAGCTACAAATCGTTACAGGAAGAACGAAGGTTGAGTTATACTTCGATGCCACCTCCTGCCACTGCACCGCCAACAAGTGGTATTACGACGAGCTCATTGCCAGGAATAGATAGTCCTTTGGATAAAGCGTGGGATGATCCCGAACAAGGTGACGCGTTTTATATAAAAAAGAGTTTGTATCTAATACGTTTAGTTTGTTTGTTAAAAATTTTAAGAACGATTTACAGAAAAAATGTGATGATTCGTTTGTTGAAAGAAATTTAGCCATACTATCAAATTAGAATTGACATATTTGTTCTTGATCATTAAATAAAGAATGAAAAATGTTTAATAATGAAAAAAAAAGTAAATTATGACAACAATTTATTGATTTCTAGGATTCGGCAATTATAATCCGGAACCTGTGCAGCCAGTTCCAGTACAAGCACCACAACAGCAAGCTCCTCCAGTACCTCCACCTGTGCCTCCACCACCCCAACAGACTGCACCATCAAATTACTATAAACCAAAAGAAAGTGTTAAACCTGAAGATGCAGTTTCACCATTAATTAGACCAACAGGTAAGTCTTACATTTTTCTCTATCAAATATATATATATATCTTTTCTTATTTCTTCATGTTAATTTTATTTCTTAAACTTTTTATTACTTTTATATATTTCTTTCATATTAACTATATTTTGATCAATACAAGTAATTTCCCAACATTTCTCTTTCTCTTTAATGAAAATAAATTGAAACAGTTTATCGCAAACGGTGAATCTTATTTAAAACAAAAAAAAATTGTAAGAAAAGTTATGTTTAGTTAGATAGTCTTTACTATGGATTAGTACGGTTTAGTTGGATGGTTTTGACTAATAATTTTCACATTCCTTAAAGTGAAAAATACGTTTCAGTTCTGACACTGTATCCAAATTCACTTTCTCAAATGCATTCTTCTGTCACTCCACAAACTACAACAATTTTCTGTTCAGAAATATTCAATAAGTCGTGATTGTTCATTTGTGATTGTTGCTTATACACATTTCGATGACGATGCCATCATGTTCAGAATGATAATGTACAGAAAAGGTTTGTTTTTCAAAGTGTGAAAAAAATCTTTTCTATTTTCAAGATAGAGAAAAACATATTTCTGAATAGTTCCGTTCGGAATGCGTATGAGCACCAATCAGAAATTATCAATAATGGTTTATTAAACATTTTTATAACAAAAAAATGAAGTTTATGGGATGAAAAAAATTGTGAAAGGTACTTTTACTAAGTAAAGATACTTTAAAAAGTGAAAAGTACTTTTCTTGAGAGAATCTAACATAATAGTTGTGAGAACATAGATTTAATAAAGACACATATTCAGTCAATTGAGACACTTATCATAACAGTGACTCAAAGTAAATCAATACAATCATCAAAGAAGCAAAATATCCAATAATTAATGTCAATAATACAACAATATAATTTTCAGATTTAGGTATCTACAGTCAAGCATCTTGGGCAATCGTTTACCCAATACACTATATGTGCATCGTAACAGTTCCTGACTGTAAAACTGAAAAATATAAAAACTGGTATCCTTTAACATTCTTCGTATCAATGATATGGATCTCATTCTATTCATACTTCATGGTATGGATGATTACTATAATAGGTAAGATATTTTAAGATTTATATATTGAAAAAAAAATACTTAATTCAATTCTTTGTCAGAGTAATATTTTAAAATATTGCTCAAAAATCAAATAAACATTCATACAGATACTTCAGTGCGATTTTAAACCAAGAGAAAAAAAGTAATTGCAATTTATTATACAAAAAATTACATCAGACTGTTTATCTAATGATTATATCTATCTTTTTTTAATTTCAGGAAGCACGTTGGGAATACCAGACACGGTAATGGGATTGACATTCGTTGCCGCTGGAGTTTCGGTACCAGATGCACTGTCGAGTATTGCTGTCATAAAAGAAGGGTAAATAAGCTTTTATTCATGTACTCGAATTAATTGGCCCGCTTCATCACGCACGTATATGTCTAGTGATAAAGTAACGAATATGATTTTTCAGTATGCAAATTCTGGGAAAATATTTATCTAATCAGAGTACTGTTTCGTGTTTTTAAACGTTATTCGATACAATAACATATGGTCTTAGTTAATGCTCCTAATCTAATCTGTCACAATTGATTACATTTTTTTAAAATAAAAAAATGTGTATTGCGTATTTTATCAAAAAAACAACATTTTTTAAATGAATTTCTGTTCATACAGATGATCTAAAAGTCTTAAGACAATTTGTGTTTTTGAGAATGGAACAAAACCTTGTTTAAAAATAATTTTCAGTACAGTCCAATACAGTTCTGACACCTAACTAAATTCGGTTTCACAAATTAATACTTTTTTCGCCTTACAAAACCACAAAAAACACCAAGGTATACAAAAAATGGAACCGTTTTAGTAGAGTTTACATTCACTAGTGCCAGATTTAATGAAGATTTTTACCAAGATCGATATCAGTGAAAGAGAAAGTAGATCAATAGATGGTCAATATTATCTTTCATCAACATTATTTTATCGCCGCAATATTAACTCAGACTTATCTCTACAATAAATACTTCAACATTCATGGCAATTATGTCAAATTAAGAAAGACGATTTGACAGAATGTAAGCATTAAAAGAGCCAATAGACAATATGTTACAAGTGGACATTTTTGAGCAGATTATTTTATAGTTTGTGGAGGTGGGAAACTAATTAATTTGTGAAAATCTTGAACTGTGATTCCAAAAAATGAACCGAGAAGTAGAAAAAACGTTGACAAACATTAACCGAGATAACTGCAACGAAAGAGATTATATTCAATAAAAAATGTATTGGAAAGTCTATATTTTACATAACTTGTCCGATAACAGGCTTCCTATGTATCTCTTGTAATAAATTTTACCTAAGTTTCAAATAAACGACCATTCGTAGAAAAGATTTATGTGACAGCTCGATATAAATTTCTAATAAAAAATATAGCGTGACGTCAAGAACCAAAAAGACTTTTAGATCGATTTCGATGAAATGACTTGTATCCACTTTTACAGATATGGCGACATGGCTGTGTCAAACGCAGTCGGTTCGAACGTATTCGATATTCTTATTTGCCTCGGTTTGCCTTGGTTCATACAGACAGCAATCATCAAACCTGGCTCTCACGTCAATGTCATCAGCAAAGGTAATTATTACTACATCACTTTATGAAATAGTTTGCTTGATTAATGTATTTGCACAATTAACAATTTGTATTCACACAATCTTTCTTCAATTAACACACATCGACCAAGCAAGCAGCATAGTATCATCCGTTATTGATATTTGATCAAATCAGATTTCTTCTTTTTTACTTTGTATTTATCATAGTCATATCTTAAAACGTACCATATTTGTATTTATGAGTGTATTCGATGTAATACACACACACACACATATATATATATATATATATATATTTATAATAAAATCTCTAATAAGACAGGGTTGGTTGATAGTGTTAAATAAATTTAATCTCATTAAAAGAAACATATTTCTGACCAAAATTGTTTAGTTATTTTCATACATAAAAAACATATTGAATATGTTTACAAATGATCCAACCACTCCAACAAAAACAAATCTATTATTTACATAATTTTTGCGGTACCTCCAGAAACAGTAACGAATCGAATTTCGCCCATAAAACAGTTGTATGACTAAAAGTTGTACGTGCACTCTAGATCTCTTCGACTGTTAACTGTTTTAGTATTCTTTTGTTCTGAAGATGTGTTTCTATCACAGTTTTCATCGGTATCTCAAAACAGACGACAATCGATTATTGAACGTTTCAATAAAGTAAAAGTATTCGACGCGTTGACTCATTTGTCAAGCAGGATGAGCCCACGAAACCAAATAGCATCTGTAACCGTAGTAAAAACATTTAAATGCAATTTCTTCTAGGATTAACGTACTCAACACTTTCGTTACTATCGACGGTGGTATTCCTCGTCGTTGCCACTCACCTCAATGGATGGAAACTCGACAGAAGATACGGTATCATACTGATGATATGGTATTTAATTTTCATCATTTTCGCAAGTATGTATGAATTGAATATGTTCGGGCAACTGAACCCACCAGAATGTAAAAGTGAGTATTAAAAAAAAAATAAACATGCACAAAAATCAAATGCTTCAATAAAACGTGTTTATAGATATTAACAAATACGGAATAGATTTAATCAACATATATACAATCGTTACTATTACTCGTTGAAATAGAAATATTGAAAATATATATATATTTACATATAAACTGCCTGTTAATAAAAATGGCATGATTGTTTTATATCATATATATATATATATATATATATATATATATATATATATATATCATATATATATATATATATATATATATATATATATATATATATCATACTGTGAATATATTTAAGAAATATATTTTATGAAACACTTTAGGAAAAAAAAACATCTGTAACTATCAAACTATAACAAAATAGTAAGAAATTCACTCACTTCGTTTATAAATGAAACATATTTATTTAAAATATAGAAAATATTAAGAATATTACAATTCACATATTCTTACATTTAATGTTTATCAATTTTTTAACATGTATAAAAATCAACCATTTTGAAATAGTTTAAAGGAGACTAATTACGAGAGTCTAACGAAAGAGAGATAAATGAATAGTTCAGAATTCAAACGGCATAAATAAGAATAAACTTCTCTTTTTTCTTAAATATTTTACGTTATAAATTTCACAAATACCGAAATGATATTTAAACCATACTTATAATCTTTTACTAAACACTAAAATATGCCTTGTTATTATTTCTTTATATACCATTATTCCTACTCATAAACTTATTCTTAATAAATGTAATAACTATAGTTGGATCTAATGGTCTAGTAGGCACTACTAACTAGTGAAATCTAATTGCAGTATTTAATAAACGATTATAAGAATGGCCTATAGCCATTACTCAATAAAAACAGAATTCGACGAGGGATAAAAAATGTATAACGTTAAAATTAGATTTATGATTTTTACTAAAACATTAAGCCCGTGCTCGTAATATTCACTAAAAACTGCAACTAATCTCACTAATTATTACTGACCGCAATACCACTAGATCTAAATGTGATAATTAAATTTATTAAGTATAAATTTACGAGTACGATCAGATCTAGTGGTATAGAAAGCACTCCCAAATAATGAGATCTAGTTGCAGCATTGAGCGAAATAGCGTGAGCACGGCTTCCTGTTTCATTTTAATGACTTACACTTGTTAACTTCTTAGCCACCTAATTTTACAATTACATCCTTTTATATCAATTTCATTATTAAAAACCGAAATAACTGCCGTTAATTTCTTTAAAAACGAATTTTATTCGTAGAAATTGTAAAAAATAAGATTTGTTTCATCTATTGTTCTTCATGTAAGGTGCTATCTCTCTATTCTTTTTAATTTTTCAAAATTTCTTAAAAATAAAATCACGTTTTTAGAATTAAAACAATGCGTAAAATAGAAATGAAAGTAATTAAAATTTTAAATTTAATTTTTAGTCACATTTCATTATCCGAAAATATTTGCTTCATTATTAATTATTGGAAAAATTGAAGATACAATTAAAATGACTGCTTCATTAAAACTCATTAATTTTCTTAGAATTTTTTTGTTTGTCATCTGTAAATAATTTTCCTTAGCGGAAATATTATTTGCGATTTTGCCTTTAATTATTTTGTTTGAAAAACTGAAATTTATGATAAAGTATATTCGCGCGCGCACACACACACACACACACACATATATATATATATATTATGTCTGTGTGTGTGAATTCTCAATCTTTTTGCATGTTCTCTTTTTATTTTGGATATATTTTAATTTGATGATTGAAAAATCTAACTCCGAATGGTACCAATTAATTTTAATTTTATTAGTGGCTGAAAAGCGAAATTATATTATACCATCTCTTTTTTTCTCTATGTATATATATATATATATATACTTTTATATATATATACACACTTATATACATATATATATATATATATATATATATATATATATATATATATACACTTTTCACTTATATCGATTAAACAAAGAACTGAAATTACACAAACATGAAAAACTAAAATTAAACATCAATTTAAATGACATTTAAACTCTGCAAAGAAAACGAGCTTAAATTATTATGAGAATATTTAAAATTAAATTTAAATTTTATAACGATTTTATAAGATTTTAATTTTTGCACATTTTTTTATTTTTTGCTCTATTATATAAAAAAATTCGCTTCAATATAATTATGTAAAAAAAGTAATAGGAATAAATTGTGACCGAATTCTTATTTCGTCAATTCGGGAATGAAAATTCATCAGTTGTAGCACTGGATCAATTTAAGAAAAAGGAAAACGGTTCTATAACCAAGTAAATGTGCTATATCTGAAAAAAATCACGAGAAATTCTGTAATCACCTGGTTTGAAAACTATAAAGGGTTTTAATGAGGTAAGTGTAATTTCATGTTTCAATTTCAACATAGAATTGTCCAATCTTACGTGAAAAATAAATTAATTGCTATTAATTATTTGGTTTCTATTAATATATATATATATATATATATATATATATATATATATATATGTATGTATGTATATAAGAAATTAATTGAAAATTATAGCTTCATAGGTTTACATTATTAAATACCATTTCATTTTTTTAATGTAATATCTATGAAATAATTTTATCTACAATAAAAATTAAATAAAGGTAATATTGCAAATACATATTTATACTTAAGAGTGAGAGAGAGATTTAACTTTCAATGAAATGTCAATCATCCATCTTGTTCATCAAAATGTGTTTTATAACTCCTCAAACACATTAACGGATATTTAATTTGTTCGTATGTATCTTGCATGGCCAACTAACATTTTCAACAAACTTCCGACAAGGACAGTTTTGATTCATAAACATTACATTTCATATTTCCATCTTTGTTTTATTTATTTACATTCTAAGAACGGTAGATCTGCATGAAAAACTATTCACATTTCTCTTAATATTCTGCGGAACATTTTGAGTGAAATTATCAGTCTACAGGGAGATTTTACCGTACGAAATTATGTTTTATACAGAGAGAAAATCCGGATCTGTAAAGCAAATCCAAAATGTTTGATTTTATACTCTAAAATATTTGAAAATTCTGAAAATTTTTAACTGAATGAAATACAACAATCATTCCATATTTATTAAAATATAAAATGCTAAACTTACACCATAATAAAGCTTCTTTCAAACAACTCGTTTTGAATGTATAATAAAAAGGAATTGTCTCCATTTAAACAAGTATAAAATAAGACAAAAGATCTCCATTCGACCGAAGTGGTCTTAAAATACACCCACACATGTACAGAATCATCTTACAAAGATCTGTATAGTAATTGTGAACCCAAGTAAAATGAATATATATATATATATATATATGAACTTGGAACAATTTAAAGTAAAATACAATTGTTATTAATTAACCATTGATTGTTCTTTATATAAAGAAGAGAATTAGAAATGATCAAATGTTAAATGTTATCTCCGAAATGATATTAATAAGTTATGAAACGTTTGTTTATAATAGATTTTTAGCAGATATTTTTATACATTACGTGTACGTTAATTGATTTAGGAATGTTTTTTTTATCTTTTTGTGTGTGAATCTGTGAAAATAGAAATATTTGGTGATCGTTCGTTCAGGTTTATTTTCCAATTATCTTAGGCGATATTTTTTGTGGTAAAATTTGATTTTCTTATTAGAAAATCGAATAAAACCCACATATATATATACATATATATATATATATATATATATATACATATATATATATATATATATATATATATATATATATATATATATATATATATATAACTATAATAATTCTTGGTAATTATTTTAAACAGCATATAATATTTAACCTTTATCAATATTATTAAATAATTCATAATTATACACGAGTTCCATATATACATGTGCAAAAAATACCATTTCTGAGTTATTTTGATAAGATTTTAGTTTCACGAATAATTTTTTACTCTCTCACCGAACCACACAGAAGGATTCTGATCAAAAATGGTTAACAATTGATTATTGATCATTTCGATTGTTGCTTATACGGATTTAGATGGCGGTACTGTATTATCGTGTACCTTAGCTCACTGAAGATGATGGAATCGCTATCAAAATGCTCATAAACAACAATCTTATTGAACATTTTTGTTTAGAAAAATTTTGTGGTATGTGAGATAAGGCAGAAAGTCATTTGTGAGACTGTATTTAGCTACAGTTCCAGAACTAGATTGCAGTTGGTGATTTTATTAAAAAAATAGGAAAAATGGACACTTTGAACACCGTACTGGTTAGTTTTGAGATAGAAATTGCTTTTAAAGAATCGTCGTTATTGCTCTATCGTTCTGTTATTCAAAATCAAATCAATAAAATCCGTGAAATCGACTATTCTTGAGTCTCTGTTTTCTACGACTGATTTGGACAAGAATTATCGTCATTTAGATTATTTGTCTTTGATTATTTACTTATTTGAACTCAGCTGATATAAATTCTCTAAACGATAACATATGTCAAAACAAACACCAACAAGAAGGACTTACAGTCCCAAATCTCAAGGATTTTAGATCTCAATACATTTGAAAAATAATACAAACGACAATTAAAGTTTGACTGTAGTTAAATTGATTTTCACAAATAATTCGGATCCCAAACACTATGGTTTTTTTCTTTTATAAATATATACAATAATTAATAATTGTATATTATGATAAAATAAACGTTTGTGGTTTTAATTTGTTTATGAAAGTAAGACCAATGGATTTACATGAAATATGTTCTGACATAGCATCTCCACAAGCTAATTATAGCATGATTGTTTCTATCTTCCCTGAATATTATTCTGAAGAGGTTCGTACTATTCAACTGTCTCAGACGTTGATTCTTTTTAAAGCTAGCAGAGATGATAGAAACTTGAACAGTTCGATGATTTTAAAGTTACGGGTTTTCAGAACATAGTTGTGGCGCTGAATCTAAGTTCACTTTCACAAACGAATTTTTTTCATCCAAAATACTCAGTAATTGATTTTTGGTCATTGTTCATTATTCCCTCTATGCATTTCGATGACGATACCATCGTCGTCAGAGCACTGGGACGAGTGAAAAATTAATTTTTAAAAACTAGTCCTGTAGTTCTTGCAAGAGTTTCTTCCACGACCGGTCTCGATTTTCATTTTCGTATATATGGAGCTCGTCTGAAATCTATTTTATACAAACAAGTAAAAAAAATCCCATACAAAAAAAAAAACAAACTGTACTTAATACCAACTCGAAAAAATATGTCAATATGTAAATGTACAACTCACCTCTCTCCGCTTATGAATGTTACATCGAAATAAATCACCTATTTGTATATGAATATAAGAAAACATATTATAAATATATTATTCCTGTTTCCGATTACGGAGACATGTTTTATCCTATGAATGGATTAATTAGCATAAAATTTAAGTAGAGAAAAGACGTACTTTCAGTGTTAACCTGAATTGATTTATTAGCAGAGTTACGTAGAAGCATGTACGACACTTACAATTAGATTGATTTATTTTTTCATAGCTGTATTTATGTAAATCAAACAATGTTGTGCTTGCCGATGTACACTGCTCTGTTAGTTTTGAAAAAAATAAGAAATTTATTTAATAAAACTTGCAATCATCTGTTGTCAACGATTGTTCATCATAAATAGCCATTAGTACTCTGATAATTTAGCAATATGCTTATATTCACTTTCACAAGTGAATACTAATACTACACTCATTAAAAAATCTTTATTAAAATGTTCAACCAATAATTATTATCACAATACAATTCTGATTCTGACTAGACTCACATTCATAAATGAATTCTCTTTCCACCCCGAAAACGGCAAGAGATATTTTGATCAAAAAAATTCAATAAATCATTCCTGATCATCTTTAATTCTTGTTTAATTGCATCGACATCAAAACGCTCATTAGAAACAATCCACAATGATCAATAATGATTTATTGGACCTTTTTGACCAGAACATCTTTTATGATTTGTTGTGTGTAAAAAGAATTCGCTTGCGAAATTGATTATTGTCTTTTTTGATAACTGAAGACGCATTTCAATGGCAATACCAGATTAAATTTTCTACAAAGATGGTAACAGTGCCGCCGAAATCCGAAATAGCATTTTTAAAATAAATAATAGATAATTATTGAACAATCTGATGAATAAAAGTTTGAATTATATGCAATATTTCATTTATTTGATAGAGAAAAATACATTTTTTTGTAAATAATGTCCTGTGATATTTACTCCCTGTTTTATCAAATTATTATATTTATTAACAATCACCTGAGTATGCGACAAATTCAGTTACATGTATTTAACGGTTTGTCTACTTAATTAATTAAAATACAACAATGGAAGTGTCATTTTATTATCAAAATGATTAATGGATGTTTTTAAAAAAAATGTAAGTTGTGGAACAGTTCGAGGTGAATGACGAATCATTGATTATTTATATCGGTTTCTGTTTATGTGAATTAAAAAGCACGACCGTACACAAAAGGTTAAACATTCTTCTCTATATGTGGAAACGTTATTTAAAAATCATTTCAATCAAAACTTTCCTTTCTACTATTTATAACACCGGCGTTGAAAAATAATCAAATATATATCTAGGATGATTGGCTTGAAACATGGTAATAAAAATGCATCTCTTTAGACTATCGATGATAAAACTACTTAATTGATACCAAATCAATAATTAATTGCAAGCAAATATATAATGCGTCTCAAAATCACATCGAGGAAGTTTACTTTGGTTTCTTGTATAACAGAATTAATAATACCTTTTTATAACAGAATTTTACATACATAGTAATAGTCATTTATATATATATATATATATATATATAAATAATCTGACACTATATAAAAACCTTGAAACATTACTGAATAAATAATCATTGATCCAATTATATCTAATAGTCTTGCAAGTTTCGCTATAAATAGAATAGTATGATTCGCTCAGAATATATTTTTTTCTTAATTGATTGCGTGGTTATAATGAATACTTCTTTCATTTATAAGTCAGTATACTGACATTTTTATAATAGATTTATATACGTTACACACACAACTTATTAACATAAACTGACAGAGCAATGTATGCACATTAAATGTCAATATTAATCTTAGTAGATAGAAAACTGTGATTAATTTGAAAAAAATCAGTATTGAATAATATGCATATATATATATATATATATATATATATATATATATATATATATATATATATATATATATATGTATGTATATATATATATATATATATATATATATATATATATATATGTATATATATTAATTTATTAATAGTGTAGCAATATTGAAATGTCTAAATAATTGTGTGAGCGTAGGTACATACAAACAATTTTATAAACGTTTATTTATATGTTAATTTATTCCTATTTTTCATATGTCTATCTACCTCGTATTAAATTAATTGATTTATTGAAGTAACAATTTTGAAAACTGGATAGTACAGAAACAAATATAGAAATAAATAAATAATATCCACTTCCAGTGAACGACGAATGAAAATTGTTTTTTTTCCGATAATGAAAAATGATAAATATTTATACTATAATCCCCCCATTCACGCTAGTAATTCGTTCCACGAACAGGGATCTGTTCCATGTACTCAAATATTTTATTTTTACTGGGGTAGAAAAGTTTTAACTAAAGTCTTTTAAAATATGTGTCTATATAAGGGGCTAACGGTAACAAAAAAAAAACAAACTCTTTGATGTAGCTCTATCATTTGTTTCCATAAAGATAAAATGTCGCAAAGCTTACAACTTTACAGTCACTTATTCAAAGTCGCTCTCGCTAGGTGAATCTTCTACTGTTATGACTGTCGTCATTACGGTTGTAGTTGTTATGGTTGTCGATGTTGATGGCATAAATAATCTATCCAGAATCTGCTGCTTGTCCGCTCGTTTCCTTCTCTCTAGAATCAGTTTGTACGGTTCGATCTGAGCTTTTAATCACTTGCTGATTGAACCACTTCTTTCGTTATCAGGATCTATGCTTTCAATAAAATCAATAGCTTTTTGAATCATAGATATGGAATCTTTAATGTTCTGGGTTGTGAATAGGCAACGTGCTTCTCTTTCATCATCTTCTTGCTCTCCTCTTTCGTTATTCTTTTCTTGGTTCGATTCAATAAGATCATTAGTTATCAATTCAGAATCGTGTGAAGTTCTTCAATATCAGAAGCATTCAAATCAGTAAATCCGTCATCTTCTAATTTTTGTCCTATTGCCAGTACCTCAGCAACGTCGTTGTCAACATTTTCTAATAAACTGGAACCGTCTGTTAAGCTGGAAACACGATCTGGCCACAGATTTTTTCAGGCAGCATTCATGGTTGTGCTCTTTAAATCTTTCCATTCTTTTTTAATGTCTTCGATGGCATCATCGATATTTTATTTACATCGAAAGTCGCGCAATGTTATTTTTTTATCCACTTCCAGCTTATCAAACATTTGTTTAAAAGTGTATTTCAGGTAATATTTTCTAAAACTATTAATTTTTACTACACTGTATATGTTTACTACACAATTGTAAATGAGATTACTGAATAAATTAAATTGGTGAAATCCCGAATTTGTATAATTACAATGCGTGATACAATATGATCAATTCATGCATTCTATTCATCTGGTGTCCAGTTGATTATTTAAATTTTTTTAAACTGAATTCGCGTAAACTGAGACCGCATAAATGGAGGGATTATAGTACTTTAGTATTTCAGTCGCACAAACATTTTGCTAGCTCAACAGAATTATTTCTAAAATACTTCCTGTATAATCATCCTGATTATAAATAATGTGTTCTTAGTATCTTATTTCGTCCTGTCAATTAATCAGTTCAAATATTTCGACAGTTCATGATTCTTTCTATGAAACATTATTAGTTATCAATCAATCGCTGAATAATTAGTGAGAAAAAATATATATTATTTTTGTACAACAAGTACAATTTAATCGGAAAGTTTTAATAATTGCAGAATTTTCAAATACATTACACATATTGTTTAAAAACTAAGACCAACAACAGAAATCAAATTGCATATAAAAATATTTCATTTGTTGTATAAAAGAATTAAAAATTGTTTTCAGTTGTTAAGCAATGAAATAAATCTTTGTTTGTTTGTTTTATAATTTTACAAGTGTGTGTATATATATATATATATATATATATATATATATATATATATATATTCTCGATTTGGCTTCACTTTCGATCGAGAATTATTGGAGTATTCAGAAAATGTCATGCTGTAGACCAGTATTTCCCAAAGTGAGCAATACCGCAATCAAGAATCAATAAATAATGCTACAATTCATTGTCAATGTCAAGTGTTTCAATTTTAAATTAGTATTTAAAACTGAATCAAGTAATAAAGAATATATTTGATTTTCAGATGTTTTTTTTTGATTTAAAATAGATTTCATGCTTTTTAAGTCAGTTTCTTAATAAAAATCGGAATATTATACTAATTTAATTGATACTCGAATCGAATTTCCTGAATAAATTTAATAATTTTTGTAGCACCAAGATTTTGTGGAATTTGTTCAAGCATTTATTTCTTCATATGATACAGACATAAATGAAATAACTTTTGTTTGGCTATATTCTTTCATGCATCTGTGTATTAAAAAATATTTTTAATGATTTGAATTCACATGATCGCATGCTTTTATGAACGGTCGGTTTTTTCAAATGGTTTGTCAGTATTTTAGACAACATACGACTTTTCTGAAATTCTCTGACGATTTTCAAGTTAGAATGAAGCCAAAATGAGACCAGTTTTCACATCTTCAATGTGAAAATATCTTTACATCATTTTAACTTTAATCATGACAAAGCAATAATTTTATATATGAAAGTGACCTCAAGCGATTTTTTTTTAAATAACATTCCTATAATGAAGTACTTCCATTTTATATCATTAATTAAATGTTAATTATCCTGTCATTTATTATAAAATATTATTCGTATAACTGTAATTAACTGTATAAAACTATATACCACTTTCTCTTTGATAATTAGTCAGAAAAATGTAAATAAAGTAACGACGTCTAATATTAAATATTCCAGAATAATTTTTGTATTTCTTAAATTTCATCACACCGACGCCAATTTTCCTCAAATATCCGATATTTTAAATTAGGCATTTATAAATTAGCAGGATTTGAATCGATAGATATACAAATAAATACACCGCACAAAAAAACATAAACGTACCAAAAGTATTACAAATTGAATGCTTCTTCTAAGATTCTGATCACCTGTCACATACCTTAGACATTTCAATATTTTTTTCCTTTTAGAAATATATAGTTCTAAGTTGAAAAACAAATTGTAATAAGTAAAACATGAAAAAAAAGTTTGTTTTTGGTTCATAAACGCAACTCGTTGTAAAGACGAGCGAACGTAAGACAATAATGACAGCCTTAATAAAACCTAGATGTAATGAAATATAATGAAAACATGCAAAAAAAAATAATAATGTACCCTAGATGTGTTATATAGCTAATTGTTCATATTGTAAAATACGGATTGATATTTTCACAGTTATTTTTTATTGGAAGGACGGAGATGTGCGCGCAAATGTATATAACTTGTAAATGTCGAGGATTAAATAATTATTGATGCAGGATGGACATTTCTGTTGTGTAAATCTTAACATATATTTAGTAATTCAGTTCATAATCACGTCTGATAGATATTTTTGGTTGGTGATTTATATTTTATAGTTTGATTACTTTAGGATCGACTTCATGGTATTTATAAATAGAAAAGATGGTTTTATATTTTTTTCAAATGTAAATCTGTTTAAATACTGAAATCATAATCACGTTTGATCAGCTTCTTATAAAAATGTTGAAGAAAAAAAGATTTAAACAAAATAAACAAGTTTGAAACAAATCAGTAGAGAAATCTATTATGAAAAAAGTTGATATTTTTCACACTACTTTTGATATTTACTATTTCTCTTTTAAAAAAATCCTAGAAGAGGTTCGTACACTATCAGATTGTCAATCAAGACTACCAATATATGTGCCTGATTGACATTCCTCGATTAATGTCAATACTGAACAATCTCATTGATACTCGCTGTACTCCTTTATACAAAATTCCTCGTCTTAACGTTTCTTTAAAACATTTTTTCACATAATCATGAAAATGATTCTTCTTCAGTTTTCTTCAATGTCTATTCTATTATTCTCAAAAATTATCTTTTCCTGTAACAAACATGCTTCCTGATCTTTTATAAAGTTCTAACTTGTGTCCTGTTTCTGATTTTTTTACATATCAGCGATTTTTGAAGATAGTTTTAGTTTCATTATCTTAACAGATTTATTAGGCTTTGAAATACCAAAATAATCTTCACCGTATAGTTCTGGCACTGTTGCTAAATTCACGTTCAAAAATGAAATTTCTTTTACTACACAAATCACAAATGTTTATAATTTGTTGGATCAGAAACGTTCAAGAGTTGATCATTCATGATTGTTGTTTATACGCATTGCGATAGCGATGCTGTTTTATTGAAAAAAATATAAATCATATAGAAAATTGATAGGAAACAAGTTATTGAAGTATGGGAACGTGATTAAGTTTCGTATATAGAGAAATATATGTAAGACTGTACACGAAAATGTCCAGGGGTTGGATTAAAAGCTAGTATATTTAATTATTTGGTAAGAGTTGAAAAATTAATTTACAAAATAAAATGCTATAATATTATTTTAAAATCAACTTTAAAACTCGATCTAACTAAAAAAAAAAAACTAAATTCTTACTTTTTTTCTAACACTTTCGAGAACACTTTCTGCTTTTTTCGAATAAAAAATCGCTTGAATTTGTCCAAATCTTAGTTCTGTTGTACTAAAATCCTTTATATTACACACAAGTCTATTAAAAGCATATATCGTACAAGATTCGAAAATATATTTTACAAATTTGTTTTATAAGACAAATACTGATTTGTGTTTATACAGATTTCGTATAATATTTGTTTCTCACAGATTTGTAAGTAGTAGAAGGTACTTTAAAAATTTCATTTGTCACTTAGAATAGATTTGTTATTAAAAGAAATCGAAAACAAAGCAATACATTAAACAGTAGTCAATAAAATGTGTCAATTTAAGTTCATTGTTTAAAAGAAAGATATAATTAATTTTAATAGTTGTAAAAGTTAAGTCAATTAAGAAGTATATACAATTAATATTACAATAAGGTATGAAATAAAATTTACTAATAGAGTTCATATATTGTATACGACAATTACCTCTATACAACATCGATTCGGACAGAGAAAGTCGGTTATTCTGCATTAAATGTCTTGCAGAATCATTATTTGTTGGTTTAAACGATTTTTTGATATAAATGAGAATGTTCTAATATAAATCAGACATTTTAACAACAGGTATATTTAGTTAAAACCGTTAATTAAATAAACCGAATGAATTATAAACGTTTCTGGCTAATTTGTATTTAAAAAATGGTAGTAAAGAAAAACGCATAAACAGTAGAATCTTAAAAAAAGGATTTTTTCAATCCTGTGCGAGTATCTCAAAATCGTATTCAAATCGAACCCTCGTTCATGCGAATATTTACTTTTAGTAATAAGTTGAAAACCGCAATGAGTAGAAAAATCATTTATTATAAATTATTGTAATATTGTTTTATTCGATAATTGTTTTTGAACAAAATTAAGGCGATTAAAGTTCTCTGTAACGAGATGACCATAATAAACACCAGATAGCAGTAGCTTGAAACGAGAGTAATGCCTCTCATGCGCAAAACGATGAACCAAACTGCTCCTAAGACTTTCAAATCGACCTCTGGGAGAACCATAATTGCTGCCAAAACGATATTTCTTGGGTATGATCTTTTGCATTGAAGTGTATACAGAACTGGAATATGAACAGTAATACAAAAAAAAAATCTCTTATTTTTCAGCAATAAAATTGTCACTATCCTATTTTCTCACTCATACACATTGAAAATCTCGTCTGATGTGAATTAATATAGGACTGTCGACGCTATTTATTGTTAATTTTTATCATTATAAAGTATTATCATAACATTACTTAAATAATACATGAAAAAGCAATAGTTTATGTTATAAATTATGTTACATTTTAAAAAAAATCTTAAATCGAAAGCATGCATTAACTTTTCGATAAAGCTGATTTTACTATTAAGCTTATACATTCTTTTCAATTGACATCAGCTCAACATTGTAGCATTTTAAATAAAAGTCAATTATTTTCATAAATAGAGACTCAGATTACTGTTTAAGATCACAACAATGGAATACAATCAAAATATCTTACAGAGTTAGTGTTCCTTGTCGCGCACCAAAATCACTCTTTTGTATCCTTCAGCGCGAATGCAAAATCATTCCAGTTACATATGTACATTTCAGTACCTTTATGTGTTAAAAAATCGAAAGAAAAATTAACATCCACACCCCGAAAACGTCTCGATTTCATTCAACGAATCACACGTACTACTTTTGTGCTATTAACAATTAAAACATTCGATGAAAAAATAAACTGATTACAGCGCAATAGAGTGAATCTCATAAAAGTAGGCTGTGAAAAAAATATGAATATACAATTTAAATAATAAAAGATGTTACTTCAAGTATTATCTAAACAGAGTTCTATACAGAATAATATTAAATATAAATTATAATTATTTTTTTATCGTTACGAAGGTGAACATTGATAACTGAAACGTATATTTTCGAACGATTATTTTCAGTGAAAATATCAATCCTTTACACCCAGATGTAATGTAAATGTTACTATTTTTGGCTAGATAAATAGGTCAATAATCTACAAGTCTATCAATTGATTCATTTTGTAAATAATTACTGTTATATTCACTCATTTATATATATATATATATATATATATATATATATATATATATATATATATATATATATATATATCACAATATACATAAGCTTCATACATTCCTTAATATTAATGATGTTTAATAGAGAAATGATTTCATCACTGTGTAATGTACACGAAGCGCAGTCATAAATAATGATCAATTAAAGGAATAACGTTCTTAAAATTTTGATTAGATATTAATTGATCATAGGTTTGTGTGCTGCAAAAAAAATGATTTAGTATTTTTTTAATAATGACTTGTTATATTTAGAAGGAGTGTAGATTAGATTAAGTTTGAAAATTGATATAAATCCTTTTTTTCATATAAGTAGTTAAACAATTAGTTGACTATTCTTTAATAGAAATGTAGTTGTATAAATACAATATTAAAATTAATTTGTGTAATAATAGGGATGTTATGGAAGAATTCGTATCATGTCATCATATCACGATTATATATATACATATATTGAAAGTTAGAATAGATATTTGCTCGAATCGTTTAAATAAGTAGAAAAAATTACATATATATATATATATATATATATATATATATATATATATATATATATATATATAATGTGGCCCTACATATTGTATAAATATTACTTTTTTATTTCCAAATAATTTATAAATGTTGTCCCGTTATTTTGATCCCGAAATTTATAAAAAAAATCCTTAAATGAACATAAATGTGTTGAGCTTATATTTAGATACATTTTATTATATATAAATCAGGGTTGTATTAAGACAATACAAATCATTTCTAGAAATGAAACTAGTTTCAATGTATTAATCCCCGCAACTTGTAAAAATCAATTTATATAAAACTCCAGCTCGTTTCGTTCTCTTAATACAGCTCTGTCACAAATGAGTGTGTTTCTTTACATGTACTTTTTCTTCTAATAAATAAATTTTTTTTAAAAAAAAGAAATGACAACATAGATACTTCGTCACATTAATACTACTCGATGCAATGAACAATGCTTCAGTCTCAGTTATCTAACAATTAGTTTAGGGTAGAATTATAATTAAAAAAATGATAAATAAATTAATGAAACTAAATGGAAATGGGAGATCGGAATATGTAGATATGAAAATGTCAGTAATTAGTTAATATTATTAAGAATATAGTTGTAACACACAGTTCTGTATACTGTGATGTAAATGTATTGAAAGGTATTAAACAAAAATGTAGCACTGACAAAACGTATATAAATATATACATATAATCATATGATTAGCACTTTGTGGTGATGTTACATTGTTGAATTTCATGTATACTCAATATTTATTTGCAAATAAATTACTTAAAAAATGTTTTGAAGCCGTTGATTCGCCGTTCCTAACATGTCGAGCTCATCAGTTCATCATCGATGTGTTCTTCTCCTATGTACTTCCTGCTCATTATTCCATATGTGTTCTGTAATCCACGTGTGAGTTTATTCTAGAGGGTTTTTATTTATGACATCCTCGAGTGGATCTTGAGTTTAAGATCTGCCTGAAAATAATAAAAATCGAAACCGGTCGTAGAAAAAACACATATCTATATAACTGATTTCCATTAATGACTTTTTCACTCACCACACAAACTGTATCTTAACACTTTTGCAATAATAGTATCGTTATGGAATGCTCATAAGCAGTAAACTAAAATAATAATCAGTTAATGAACATTTTTGGTCAGAATTTGTTTTGTGGTTTGTAGGGTGAGTAGAGAATTAATTTGTAAAAATGATTTTATTTAATGAGCTAAGAGATTTGATCAAAAAATATCCAAGATATGCGTAGATCTGAATATTTAGTGATTGGAGGGAGGAACTCGTTACATGATATGATTGAGAGTTAGCTGTTCAGTTTGTACCTAAAAGTAATTTTTTTTCAACAGTTATAATGATTTTAGTGATTCGTTTTTCTTTACTCGGATGATTTTTAAGATGGAACTGATTGAAGAATAGTGCATCTGTGTGAAATTTCGGTTTAGATTTGGAGGTACATCAACATAAACACTTTAACTTTTAGAAACGGTCTTTGGGGAAGATGCTTTGAATCGGGACACGTAGGTTGAGTGACTCAATCTTTTTGGGAGGCATAATGTCAATTAAATGTGATGAAATTCAAATATTAAAATTGACAGAAAGGTTATTGAAGTAGTAAATAGTAAATAAACATTTTTATCTTGAGATTTTAATGCGGTTACGTGAGTCAGTCAGGAAAAAACGGCTTGACAAATGTTACACCACAACACACCACCTTATGCTTTCCTTATAGTTTGGCAGACTATTTTAATTAGAATATTTTTTGACGCTAGTCTAGATATATTTTGATCATACCTCGTTATTGAATGAACTAACTGATATATTGTACATTTTCCAAACAGTAAATTATTGCAACAATAATATGAAAAACAGTCAACAGGAAAGAGTGAATTATTAAATGCGTTAAAGGACATTTAAAATTGGATATGTATTAACAGGAGTTTTAATCAGCTATGATCCCCAACAGTTTGAATAAATATTAAGGTACCAAAATGTGTATCATGCAAAATATTGACGATTCATTTAAATGTATTCCATATGTACACCCTGAAACATAAAAAAAAATCAAAACAAAAAAAAACACTCAAAGTAACTATTTAAAATCTAATTTATTTATACCATCAAACTGACCTACATTTAATGACAAAATTACAAATATAATTGAGCAGTTCTGAAAAGGTGGGAAAACAGACAATCATAATATGAAAAAAAATCTTTGTACCATTTTTATTAATATTTTTATCTTTTTTGTGATGTTTTTTTAAAAGATTTTCTAATGGAATATACATAAAACATATTCTTACTACATTCATAACATATATTGATCTACATGTAAATTTTTAACAAGTTTCAAAAAACTACAAAGCTCTAAAATAATATCATTTTTACATACTATGTACAGATGCATTTTACGATTTATTTTTGTCGCTGATGCGTAGGTTTTTCAATATTATTTTAATATTCATTACTATAAATTGAATATTGAGAGATATTCGTAGAAGTTATACATCTTAAAAAATATTTTTTCTTGTTTATATATTTTTTTAAAAAAACTACACATCTGTATAATTAACATTGTATCAAAAAATAAAATACATTCTTCAGATAATTTAAAAACTAGAATTGTGTTTTATAACACAATTGTTTTTAAATTATCTACTGAAAAATGTTAAAAATTTTACTTGAAAAATATACAAAAAGTAATATTTATAACATAAATTGTCAATTTAAAATAAACTTAATCGATTATACCACTGCAACATACACTGTTTATTTTCAAATATCAATTTTTAAAAAATTACTGTATATTATCGGTATCATTAAAATTTCTATAAAAAGTGAATCTGAAAATATTATATAACAATGCTAAATTATGTACTTTATGGAAACAAAGCGAAAAAAGAAACAAAACAAAAAATAGATAATCATTTAATAGCAAATCATATGCTTCTTTAATTGATATATATATATATATATATATATATATATATATATATATATATATATATATATATATATATATATCTGATTTATTCTACAAGGATTAAAAAAGAGACAGTAGACAAATAGAAAAAATATTACATAAGAAATTTTAACAAAGTCATAGCCGCTATTCTATTCTAAAATGGAATTTTCTCAATCAATACTGACATCTTAGGTTCATTTATGTTTTACGTTTATATATGTATAGGAAATGTAAAAATATCTTGTCTTCTTTTACTAACAATAAAAATTAATTTCTTAAAGCAATATTGATTCATACACCAGTATGTTTATGTAAATGTATATGGTTATATGTGTATGTTTATGTGAGTATTTATTTTTTTTATTCCAAAGTATTAATTGAATGAAAAGTTGCATTAAAATTGATGTAACTTTATAGTATACATACATACACATACATAATATAAACACACCTTCCCTTCCACTCATACACACTTGCATACACAAGATTTTCATTTTTTGGAATTATTACAATTATTAGAATCAGTAACTCCCGATCACTAAAATTTTACGACCAAGACATTCATAACATGAATAACCCCTATTAAGCTGACATGCTTCTCGAGACCCACGGAGATTTAGACTATCAATGTATCATTTTTATTAAAAATGTGCTTTTTTCAAATGTTTTTACAGAAATATTGGAACACATACTTTTCTTTTATGCAAGATTTTGTCGTATCACAATGCTTATTACATATTTTTAAACAAATTTATAAATTTAACGTTATTTTATCCTCCTCTTATTTAGTTCAATCTAAAAATGATTACTTGAATCATTCAGCATTCTGCACGAAACAAAAAATACAGTGTAATCAGTTCTGTTCTTGCAAGATTTTTAATATTTTAACATGTTATTACGGATCTCAAAGAGGCATACAAATAAAAGATTACTCAACCCTTCAGCCAGCCGTATTATTGAATGTTACACCATCTTTTGTACGATTCAGGCCCATCATTTCCATTTTTACCTATTTCGTTAAAATCTACTGAGTCGTTGATCGAAGACGAATGCAAATTGATTCCAGGTCTGTACGACGATGTTTTAGCCGTACTGTTCGTTACGTGAGATGAAGACAGCTTCTTCTTAAGTTTGTCGATTGGGCTGGATACGTAAGAAAATAGGCTCGAACCATGTTCGATTTTAATTTTTTTCCCAACATCTTCCGGTGTTAAACTACGATTGATTTTACGTTTTACTCCGACAGATATTGAATTTTCAGAAGGTGTGCTGTCTCTTCTGGAAAATATGTTACTTAAGAATGGAACAGATAGTTTCTTATTTTCTTGATATGCCTTGTATGAATTTCTGAAGCTCTCTTGGCGCAAATCTTGTACGGTTTTGCGTCTACCGATAGTTCTTAGACTTCTACTATACGAAAGATCTTTTGTGAGATTAACGAACGAGAAACTGTCATCGTCGACTAAGTCTGGCGTGCTCGTTAAACTATCTCTAAAACTAAGATCTGCATTTCTTGTCATGTCATTTCCAGTATAATTTGCTATCATACTAGCTCCTTCTTCGTCTTGTTCATTGTCGACACTCGCTTCGGTCACTGAATCATCTTCTGTTTTTACTTCAGATACATCACTACTCGCTGATTTATTTTCATCTTCGACTGACTGAAAACTAGAATTTAATGAAGATGTGTTTTCTTGGGTGATTTCAGATTTCGACTTATCTTCTTTCATTATCTCAAGATTTACAGTGACACGTTTCATTATTTTTTCATCGTAAACAACTAAATTTTCTTCTGGCGTGTCTCCATTAACAACTTTAGGTGTCTTGGGGGTCGATATGCAACGATTCTGCGATCTTCTAGTCACGCAACGGCTTAAAACAGGAGATTGATTTAGATTGTCCGATTCTGATTCGGATGAGTATAGAGAAATATCGAGTTCTGTTTCTTCACTATCCAACACGAGAGGTTCCATAGTTTCTAGCGCTACATTTTTTTCAGAGCTTGAATCGCTACCATTTTTTTCGTTTTCAGAATCTCGGCAACTGTTTCCTTCGTTCTTCTGTTCGCCCGATTCTTTTTCGCTATCAGACTTACTTTCTGTATTACTTCCATTCACTGACAAGCCATTCTCAACGTTTTCTTTAATTTCCTCAGGTTTTTCATCAGCTTGCTCTTCTGCTGTCTTATTTTCTTTATTGGAATCGTTATTATCGACGATAACCATCTCTTTTTCTTCTAAGAGATCATTAGCTGATTCTTTAATCACTTCCATATTACTCGCTTTGCTACTTGCAATGGAAGACTCCGAACTGACTGAATTTTTACTACCACGCCTCCCTTTAATACGAGTGGGATTACTTTTCTGACTCATATCTGATTACTCTTGAAAGTTTCCCTCTAAAATCTGTTACAGATAACATAACATAAATACTTTAACTTATCAACTATGAACAATTTTTAAGACAATAAAGAAAACAATAACTTTATCCGACTCTCAACAATACAAAGGGTCATCACCCTAAAATGGGTGAGCCTTGTCTTTTGTTTTAATCCATTTGAGCATAACATTTGTAAGACTAAAGATATATATTAGGTATTACATAAGTAATCACTCAGCGCCAGGTATTTAAATTCTTAAAATAATTGAAAACAAATAAGTTTCAATAATTCAATTAGCTGCAAGCAACTTAAAATAACCGGTGATTGGATATTTACACTCTCATAAATAATGAATGAAAAAATTGACTTAGACAGTGTAAGTAATGTTCAAGAATTTGGGAGACGATAAATATAAAAAAGTACTGTGATTAAACATAAATATTTTTAAAAAATACTCACTTTAGTACAAACACAACTATGTTATTGAGTTATTAATTAAAATTTAATCATAAACAGCCATAACGCTTCGTACAATATATATAAGAGCTGGCAACATTATGAAAAAAAAAATTTTAAACATTAGTTGTTACTAGCTAGTTAAAGCAGTGTGGCTGGATTTACTTTAAGAAATGAATTCTAGGCTCAAAAATATATATAATGTTCAAAAATATACAAACAATGTTCAATGATTGATTGTTGATCATTTTTCGTTGTTGTTTATGCGTATTTCTGAGCGTGTATTGCTAAACCGCTAAGATACAGTAAGATTAATAGTTTTCATATTATTTAAAATATAAAAAAAAACTTATTTTCATGATTATTCATTTATCTTTTATTAAATTCTAATTTAATTACACGCACTAATGTATAGATATATATATATATATATATATATATATATATATATATATATATATATATATATATATATAGTAGAGATAAATATGATGGATAAACACCTACACATATGCATATAGATTATAGATCAAAAAATATCTTTTGAATTACCTACATTTAAGTGTTTGTGTACACAAATATATATATATATGTATTATTTTAATATGTTTGTATACAATCTCAAAATATTTACATTTTTTGTATAATTCACAATTTAATGTGAATTTTTACACAAAGAATGAATACCCTTATATACAATGTATAGAATTTATCTATGGTATAGAACTCTATAACTGGCTTTAATATTCTGTGTGATAGAAATTTCCGCTATCGTTTTTTCTAGATTTTGCTGTTACTTGTTGCCGGTGTCTGGTGTTCAGTTATTAAAATTGATTTCAGTCTCGACGCAATAATTTAAAATGAGTGGTATTATCAGTAAAGAAGATTTAAATAGTCTTAAGGCTTTTGTTATGCTATGCAAATCAATGCCAGATGTATTAAGCTTTCCGGAATTGTCATTTTTCAAAGAGTTCATCGAATCTTTTGGTGGCAAGATCCCAGAGGCCTCACCGACCGCTTCACAAGAATTCTCGTCGAATAATTCGTTCGAGCCAAAAGACACTGAAGAAAATGTACCTGAGGAGAAAAAGGAATCCGAATCTGAAGAATCAGAACTTGAGTTTGATTTGGAAGGTTGTGTAGAACCTGATGAAATTCAACCCGACCAGAAAATGGGCGACGAAAATAAAATACCCACTGAAGAAGAGTGTGATCAAGCAGACGAGAAGAGACAAGAAGCTATGGATCAGTTTTCTACTGGAAATTTTGGAAAGGCAATCGAATTGTATACTGAAGCAATAGAACTGAATCCTACATTGGCATTGTTTTATTCAAAACGTGGACAGGCATATCTAAAATTAATGAAACCTAAAGCATGTATTAAAGATTGTGACCGGGCATTGGAACTGAATCCAGATTCTGCAGCGGCTTACAAATTTAGAGGACGTGCTTACAGGTACATTCCGAGATTAAAGTATAAATTATAACGGAAAAATTCGTTTAATTCTAATTATTGCCAAAAATATTTTTCATTGTTTCAGATTTGTTTTCATTATTGATAAAAATTAAGATTTTATTTTATAGATTAATTGCAGAGTGGGAAAATGCCGCTAAGGATTTACGCCAAGCTTGTAAAATTGATTTTGATGAACAGACCGACGAATGGCTACGAGAAGTCACGCCGAACGCTCAGAAAATCGAACAGCACAATATGAAGCGAGAAAGAAAACGCGCAGAGAAAGAACTCGAACAAAAACAAGAAAGAATGCGTAAGGCTCGTGAAGCGAACGCTAAAGCGTCTGCATCAAGCAACACGACTTCTTCGAGTGAACCGAGCGGTCCTGGTGGCCCGAATTTAAGTGACTTCTATAAATTTGTCGATCCGGAATTAGTAGACACGTTTAAAGATCCCGAAGTAGCTGCGGCATTTGAAGATATTTCTGCAAATCCAGCAAACTTCATTAAATATCAGTCGAATCCAAAAATTAGTGCCGTTATTAATAAATTGGCCGAAAAAATCAAAGGTTCCAATTTGGGAGGTATGGGTGGATTTCCAGGAATGGGTGGCATGGGAGGTTTCCCAGGTAGTGGTCCAGGAGGATTCCCAGGATTTCCAGGAGCTGGTACTAATCCAGGTCCAGCTGGAGATGATGTTGGTCTCGATTAAACTTTCATTTTTGATTTGAATTCACATTTGTGTTCAACATTCGCATTAAAAAAAATTGTGTTAGAGTTGGCTGTATTTATTTTTTTTTCAGTTCAAAGAAAATTAAATTAATAGAGTGCTTTCGAGATTTTATGAACAATATTAAGAAGTAAACTCATTGAAGTAATTCAGATTATAATCGCTGGGTATTTGAAAGAAAATTGTATGTATTGTTTATTGTTATTTGTCAAAACAATTTTAATTTTACATTTACTTTTAGTATATAAAATTTATTTGTGCCCGAAATCATTAACATTTTCTAAGAAAATGCATAATCTTAACAAATATTTCTTTAATTTTATTAATAATGTAGTAAACATCAAGTATGTACTTGTATAAGAATTTAAATGCTTTTTATTTCGTTATATGCAAGTTACGTTGATTTAATTATAACTTTTTAAAATAATTTTCATTATTAAATATTTTTATAAGTTGAATAATTTTGTTTTACACTATCCTTCATATATTTTCAATGAAACAGATTGATTGATCATAAACAAAGTATAAATTATGTGCCTACAATCTTGATCTTGACTGCAATTGAATATCTCTTACACTTAAATTGAAAAAAAGGCTTTATAATATACTGAGCAAAATGTTATGAAAATGTCTTAAAAGTTAACATTTTTCTGAAAAATATCCCTAATTCTTATGTAGAATACACCACTTTATAACATAAGACATGCGCATGGCCTTTACTGTTGAACACGGATGCTTGTACATTAATAAAACGAAAGTTAATAAGTTTCTTTTGGTAATGGTATCGTTCATTGTTTATGGTAACGTAAATGTTAACCCAAACCAGAATATACAATTTTTATATTGTAGATGTAAAGTTGCATTTAAGTTCTAGTGGATTCCATGCAAGATTATGTTTTATCGTTTGTAATATTTAAAAGAAAGTAATTTAAAAAGAACTATGTAGAAAATTTATATAAATAATATTTCAATTCGTAGAAATACAGTAAACTAAAAAACAAATTCAAAATTATCGATTTCAGATTAATTCACGATGATCGTAAACTTGCATGTATTAATTATCCTCACCAGTCTACTTGTTTGTAATGTTTATTACGACTGATTATTTTGTAAGCTTCGAATTAGGTTTAGGTATAAATCAGAAACTGTTCTTATGGAAAGAAAATACTATATGATGCCATAAAAATGTATTTGTTTAATATAAACAAATAAATTGTATTGATTGTTTCCCATTGTATTTTCTATACATAAACATGTCCTCTTACTAGAAATAACATCTCTAAACAAGTCTTACTAACTGTTTTATTTTTAATGTAAATGTACTCATTTTCTTCCCCCTGATGTGTTAACAGATTTTCTGCATGTTATTTGAAGTCAAGTACTTATTTTTGACTTTGAAATAAAATGTCTTAGAAAAGACATTCAGTTTGGATTGCAGTGAATACTAATATAAAATTATGATTCCTGTGAAAGGAAAATCAGATTTTAACAGGTATCATATGTCTTTTCTTTAAATTTCTAAATATTCTGTCAAGAATTTAATAAATAAAAAAACATTATTAAAATTGTGTACTTTGTTCCATAGATTTCTTATTGATATGCTGTTTTAGTGTAAAAGTATCAAAATTAGTAAATGTTTTATACAGTAATTATGATCAGCTGTGCAATTATTTAAAATTAGGTAAAATAATTGTTATATGATTTAATTAAAATTTGCTTACATTTCTTTCATATGAAATATATTTATTTCATAAAAAAATACAAAAATGTAGTACTTTTAAAATAAAGTACTTTTTTTATTTTTATATTAAATTTATTGGAACATTGCATTATTTTTTGAAGAATTAGAATTCAAAAACTGATCAAATAGTAATAGAACACATTTGTGTGCTTTATTTCTTCACTTCAATCAAATCAGTGTTTTAATTCAAACTTATAGTGAATTTCTCAAAAAAAATTCACTTATCTACTTGGTGAAAATTCAAGTTGTTTAACTCTTTCTTTACTGAATTAATTAAAATGCAAAAAATGAATGTAACTTTTATTATAAAAAAGAATAATACTTGAAAATAAGAAAAAATAAAATAGAAAAGAATGAACCATTAATTATTTAATATCATTTTTATTTGTGACTTGAAAGATCTAACAGTACATAAAGGGTTAAAATAAAATGTATACTGATAAAATTTAATTTTTATTGCAGGAATGAATCAAAAAAATAATTATAAATAATAAACTTATCAATTAATACTTCATTTAATTACTACTGCCTTTATTTGAGAAATTAACTGAATAACCTCCAGAATTTGGATCTTTTGTCATTTGGAAATTGTCAGTTGAAAGTCCAAAAGGCTTTAAGAACATATTACCTAAATCTTTTAATTTACCTAAAAACAAAGTAAAAATTTATAAATTTACTTCAGTAAATAACTCCTATTTGAATCATGAACATTTACCTAACATTTCTGTTTTCATTTCTTCATTCCTAATATTGATTTGTTCAGGCAAAGTAGCCACACCTCGAATTGCTTCCTTGCACGAAGGGTCTAATTCTACAACCTTTTTATAGTCTTCGAGTGCTTCATCTAACTTTTTGGTATTTTCGTAAAGTTGTGCTCTTCTTAACAAAGCCCTCACGTAATTTTCATTTAACTTAATCGCTTCTGTACAATCATCTATTGCAGATTCTTGATTACCTAACTTTGCTTTTGCAGCTGCACGATTCGAATACAACATCGAACGGTCATTTGGGAAACTTAATGGGCACAACCTTAACCCTTCAGTGTACAATTTCAATGACTCTCTATGATTTGCGTTCTTGAATTCTTCATTACCTTTTTTCTTTAATTCATCAGCTTTTACTCGTCTTTCTTCCTTCTCATCTTGACTTAACGTTATTTCCAAATCTTTTAATATTTCTTCATCGATATAATCGTCGAAATCAGTCGACTTTTTCTCCTCTTTTTTATCATTATCATCTGAATCATATGACTCTTCACGATTACTTTCTTCTTCATGTGAATCTAATGACCCTACTATTTTAGAAAGATCTACGGGATTTTCATCACCTGCCTGGTTTATATGAGGCGTATCTCCATCTGTTTTAATACAGTGTGACTCTAGATCTTTCGTTAACTCGGATATAATTTCCTCGTTTGTAGGTATTGTATTTTTTGATGGTGATTCAGACATAATTGTCCTTTATAACCTAAAAAATATAAACTAGTAATGTTTGAATCAATATTAAAATGCATTCTTTTGATGTACAATAATGAATTATAGATAATTAGTATTACCAAATTATCATTGAAAATATTTGAAGTTAGAAACTAGCAATGTTGTAATCAGAAATGTCAACTGTCATGCACCAAGTCGCTGATAGAACAGGAAACACAATATTGCTAATTCATTTTATCGAATGAATACACCCCCAACCCTTTAGCCATTCGTTCTTATTAGGTCATATTTAAAATTTTAATTGCTGTCATTCAGGTAATCACATGGGGTATTATAACGTGAAAAAGACTAATAAACGTACACAGTTCGATTTATTATTTTTTGGATCAATTTCATTACAGAAAATTCAAAATTTGACCTCTAATTAGAAACATATATAAACGTATTGCACAAATGGATTCTTCTTTCGCCACAAAATCCATAAAAAACGTTTTCTAGTTAAAAATATTTAATAAATCATTAACATAGATTTAATTAACACTTGGTAGAATGAAAAAAAATCAGTTGTGAAATACGTTTAAATATGTTTCTGATTAGAGATGAACATTTAAATGTTCTGATTAAATTCACATTCACAAATGAATTCCTTTTGCAGCCCACAAATCCCAAAAAAAAATCTGATCATAAATATTTAATAAATGATTATTGATACTTTTTAATTGTTGCTTATATGCAGTTTGTCAGCGTTGACCATCATCCTTAGACGCCTTCGAGTGCTAGATATAAAAAAATCTTTGGCGCTGTGACAATACAATGCCATCGAAATGCGCATAAGCATGAATTTAATAATCAATAATTATTCATTGAAGATTTTTAATCAGAAAAATGTTTTCACGGTTTGTGGGGCGAAAAAAATTCGTGTGAAATGAAAAATCTCATATTACGATTTACATTGATTGCTAAGCATCATAAATACATGCATAATGCACAGATCACAATATATATTGATTTATTGGAGGCGATTATAAATCAAAACAGCCGACTAAAAACAAATGTATATTCATTCATTCAAACGAGTTTTCATTGTACTAATTCCTAACAAAAAGAGATAGATTCATATGTACGAAGACATCAGATATTGTTATCCCTTAGTTAGTTACATATAACTTAGTAGTTAATTTATGTTGTTTTTTTTATACAATCTACATGTCAATATAAATTAAAATAGTAATTTGTGACTTATTCCGGTATTCAAATATGAACACAAACTTATAGCTTCAATTTATTTAATTACTTAAAATAATGTCTCATTTTCTTCATATTTTCATTAATTCCTAAATAAATAAATAATCATATAGCGTATCAATTCATTTTAATGAAAATTTTATAAAAATTAAACAAAATAGGTATTACAAAACGCATTTGATTAAAATAGTACAAAACAGAAAAATAAAAGACATGAGATTGTAATAAATGATCCGTACGTTTATAATCGACGTTTTAATATTATTCTAATGAATTCAATCGGGATAAAAACCGAATGTAAACAATACTACATATCGAAATAATCAAAATCAACAGAAGGGACCAAATTATGTCAATACTGAGTGAATGACATATTAATACCGTAAACCACAAATACACAAAACGACGAAATATCATGTAAGCTGCTGTATCAATAAAGACGTCATTAAGTCAGATTATCCCGGAGAGGATTGTCGTTAAACAGTACGCAGTGACATATAAAAGTTGAAATACGAAGGGAAGGGAAACGATCGGATACTTAAAAGATTAGTAAGTTTTTTTTTTGGATATATTAATAGATAGTTTGATAATTGATTGGCTAATTGGTCAGATATAACTTACTAACTCCACTTATTAACTTGCCGTTTAATATAAACATCTTGATAATTTCATATTGAAAATGAGTCCATCAAAATTCGACTGATGAATCAATAATCAAGATGAATAAGCAATATCACATAATGAAGATTTTTTCATATTAAAATTTATTTTTAAAATATATTAGGGGGCTCTGCCCCCTACTCGCTTCACTCGTTCACCACCGGGCCCGCTGCGCTCGCCCACTTATCAATTATAATCATGCACTTACAACCGAATGAAATAATAAACAAATAAATAAGTCGACGTTTGGATTTCTCTCTCTCTCTCTCTCTCTCTATATATATATATATAGAGAGAGAGAGAGAGATGATATAGGTATAGATGTGTGTGTGTTAGTATGTCTATATAAAAAATCTGGCAGATAGATTATTTTTTGTAACATGTTTATATAGTTTTCTGTTGATACTTTTGATTTTATATATATATATATATATATATATATATATATATATATGTGTGTGTGTATATATATATATATATATATATATATATATATATATATATATATATATGTGTGTGTGTGTGTGTGTATATATATATATATATATATATATATAGAGAGAGAGAGAGAGAGAAAGAGAGGGAGAGGGAAAAAGGAAGATTTGTTATAAGTTTCACACTAAAAATCGAACTTATGATATAGATCAATAAATTATTTTTTACTACACATCAAATAAGTAGTGTGGTGAAATTTTTATCAGTGCTGTTAAAACACGAAAAATAAATAACTGGAATTTAGTCCAGTTCGTAATCAAATAAAATCAATAAAATTTATTTGAATGATTAAAGTTTAAACTGACATCAATATTTATATTATTTAATTTGACTTTTACTAATATCAAAGTGAATGAATCGCTGTTCGTTGAATATATCAGTTGTTAAATATGTACACAGATATTAATTTAATTGTAAAGTCATGAAATCGATTCTCGACGAACGCTGAATTTGAAATTATTTTGATTGATTTGATCATAAATTTCTTTTCTTGACTTTATTTACAACTGATAATTATTTGATGTTAAGTATTATAGATCTAGAATTATTTTTTTTGTTTTAACAGAAAATTGAAATCTGAGTATTATATTTTGAGATTTGTTAGATTTGCTAAAATAATCAGTGTTGTAATAGTTTTTCTCGAAATATAGTTAAATTATTATTGTGTTTGTAATCTCCTTGATATGTTTCCCTGACAATCCTTTTGGATAATCTAAGTGTCTGTTCTCCGCAGTTTAGGCACCTAGTGGAGAATAGGGTCTTAGGTGATTCAAAGGAATGAAAAATATATATATTATAATGGTTTAAATGTAAGAAGAAAAGATAGAATCGCTAAGTATAAATTAGATTTGAATACAGAAGATTTAGATTTATATCATTAAAATGTGAACCATAGTACTACGACCGTGGGTGCAGTGCTTGCACTGGGTCCCATGACTTATGCTTCTGTGTTCGAGTTTTAATCGTAGGAGCTTTTCGGTTCGTAAACACAGTTGTAGAAGGTCACTGGGCCGCGTGCTCCAGACGCGTGCTGATTCTACGGCTTCTACACAGTCCAGCCGGGCTCAATCTTTAAAAACGATCGACCTCGGGATCAATAACGAGTAAGTTCGGCCTTTTGTCCGATAATATGGATTGTTCAGATCAGAGCTACCCACGGGTATCCAGCGCGTTCAAACTACTGCAGGTTTACAAATAAGATTAGTAAAAATTTTAAAAGAAGTACTAACAGAAAGAAAATAAATGCTGTCTAATTAAAAACACTGCACGGTCTAATAGAAGATTTATTTAAATTATAAAGACAGTCTAAATTATATAATGTAAAAACCTGCCGATGTTTAAATCAGTATGTAGAAAGGATTGTATTTGTTATCAAACTTCTTATATATATATATATATATATATATATATATATATATATATATATATATATATATATATATGATAGATTTAACAGTATATTATTGAAACAAAGTGTATGTACAATTTTCTGTAAAAATTATTTAGTGAATATATACTGAACTAAAAAAAAAAGAAAACTGCAAAATCAGTTTTCAGCATCTACTTGAAGATGGTATACTTGCTAAAACTTGTAGTGGGGAACAGACTGGCTGATCCAAAAGGGCAAAGACACCGTTTCAACAGAATCGCTGGTATGAAAGCATACAATTGAAAATTTAATGTCCTAATTTTCAATTAAATTTCGAATTTTAGACGGGATCGACTAGGAATAAGTCTGTAATTAACACGAATAGAAAAATCTGATACAAACTGCATACAAAAATTGATCTCAACCGCTGTTTGCCAACGGGACGACGAGAAAACGCAACTCCGTCGAAAAAAAGTGTACAACATATCGTTTGTTTGCCCAAGTACGCATCGTTTATAATAAAATACAAATGCCGATTAAAAACAACAATGGAGCGTGGTTATTTACAGTGCTGCCAGGCGTGTAACTCGCAAACACATCGTCGGCTGTTGGATGTGGTGTTTGCACGCGTGCGGTGTGTGTGTGTGTGTGTAACAATCGACGCTGAACGACGGCGGCAGCGGAGTCGACTGATGATTCGTTCACGCTCAGCTTGTTCCAATGCTCGTTTTCGCTCGGAAGGGTTGAACTCGTCGAGTTTAAATAATTCCGGTACATATTTTAATTGCGAACAAACAATAAAGCATCTAGTAATTACATAGATTGACGGTTGCCGGGAACGGATAGCTTTGTTAGTCTTTTACGATCGCGAGATGAGAGCTCGGATGTTTTTGTTACAATAGACAAACACGGTGGAATTTGCGTCGAGTCAGCGGTGTGTTCCGGATGAACCTGTATGGGATTGGGCGCCATGGGATTTTTATTTGGAGAACGGTACTACACGGATGTTAACGATGAACGATGCTTTCGATTTTCTTTTCTTCGCGCAGCGTGAAGCATCTTGTAGGTTATCGCGACGAGCTCAAGTCAAAAATGTCTGTTCATAACTGGATCGAGAAAGTCTCCACACACTTGTGATAATTTTAGATTTTTTTGTTTGTAATAACCAGAATAATGTATTTATTATGGAAACATGCAGATCGCATACATTTTGTAATCATACAAAGAAAATAATATATTATTAAACATTAAAACCAATAAACAAGTTATAATAACAAAAGTCAGTATTTGAAACCCAAAAAAGTCTCCATACACTTAATAGTCACAGTAATTATTTATTAAAATACATGAATTGTATTAGTCTTTTTGAAACATTAGTAATTTGTTCAACCATCCTTTGCATTTATCACCTCCAGCATGCGTTTTTTCATTCCATCTCTAAATTTATTTGTTACATTCGAATCTATGAAATTTCATTCTACTTGTATGGCAACTTTTAACTGTTCTTTGTTTGGAATGGTATGTTTTTTTAATTCTTCCTATTTCGTCCTACAAATGGTCTATTGGATTCATATCTCGTGATTGTGGGGGTGTATGAAGTTGTTTTGGTACATTATATATCAGCCATGTTGTATGCTTGGGATCGTTGTCTTGTTGGAAGATAAATGGTTCCTAAAATTCTAGATTTTGGACGCTAGATATTAAATTTTCCTTCAATATATCCAAATATGTATTGGTATATTGTACCTTCAATAAATTTCAAATTTCCAACTCCTGAAATACTCATAGACCCCCAGACTAGAACATTACCTCCACCATGCTTAACAGTAGAACACAAATTTTTAGTTTTTAGCTCTTCATTTTTTTCCGTGCCATAATCCTTCCATCAGAGCCAGAAACATTAAATTTCAACTCATCAGTGAACAGAACTGATTTCCAAAAGCATGGAGTCTTATTAAAATGTGCGTTTACAAATTCCAATCTTAGTATTTTATTTTTCTTACTAATGTAACTCGTTATTATTTTAAGTGTATCTTTAAAAAGTGTAAATTGAACCTTATTTGTAAAGTATATACAATATTTCTTCTACGGCGTAACTACCGCCCGGGTATTTCTCAGAGACCACAGTGTCGAAGGGGAAGGGGCAGTAAGTGTTAAAATTTCAAATATACATGCGGAAAAAAACAAAGATGAAGTTGTAATATGTGATATTTCCAACGCGTTTCAATGCAAGCGATTAGATCAGTTTATAGCAAGTTTTTAATATCTGAGACCTATGTTTATTGGAACTATTAAATACTGTTATTTTTGCATTCACTTATCAAGTAATTTATGTAATGGATAGTAAATATACATACTGTTAGGTTAGATGACAAGTGTTTAAACAATAGTCATAAATTATACGATAACGCGAGCAACGTCGCCACCGTATCCTGGTAGCCCGTTGGACTCTTTTTTGTCCAGGGGTCACAAATATTGTAATTAAGCGACTATATTTATTTAAGTTTTGTACATACATATGAATATATATATATATATATATATATATATATATATATATATACATACACACATATACATATATATATATATATACACATATATATATATATATATATATATATATATATATATATATATATATATATATATATATCTATATCTGTGTGTGTGTACAGGTTGACAAGACAAATTTGTGATTACTTAATTCGCATACCTTCTCGAACGAATAAAAAGAAACGAAACGAAAAGTGCATTTCGAACCACGTGCGAATGAAACACTGAATGCAGGTTAAGCAAGTTCTTCGCAATAAGACAGACACATGATTGAAAACATGCCCTCAGATCAGATATTTTCTGTCGACTCGGCAAGGTAACTACGAAACAATAGACATCGGTGGTTGACAATCGATACGGTACGGTGTGTCTATCCGAACTTGTTGTTCGGAACGACGTTCCTGATGTGGTGTCTGCGTCGACGAAGCACGCGGACGTTTATACTACCGTTCTGAATAACATTTCTTACTATAGAAGACGATCAGTCTCTTTAGATATATTCATTTACCGTTTTTCGATCTTCTTTCATTATGAAAAGAAAATAAGAAGCAGATTCAAACAGCCTGGTTGAAATGACGAGACTATGTTTGCACTTGATCACTAAAAGTATTTGTAGATTAACTTTTTTATGCAGAATGGATCGAGATCTGAAAATATTCACATTATATTCAAAATTAAGGTAGATCTTTCTCTCTCTTTCTATCTATCTATGTCTACTTATTATATATATATATATATATATGAACATATATATTATATATATATATATATATATATATGTTCATGCGTTGTTTAAATCAGTGACCCTCAAGATATTCCAAGCGGGTCTCAAGCGAAAATCACATAAAAGTGGGGTCACAGCACAAGATTAGGGGCCACAGAGAGAAGTGAGAAATGAAGAAAACAGAGAAGTGACCGAGAAAAGAAAACAGAGAAGTGACCATCAATAGAATTTAAGAATCGCTCATAGAGCTACAGAGTGACCTAGCACCAAAAATAACTTTCAGTCAAGAAAAACACAATTTTTGTATCAAGAGTACAATATCTAAAAAGCTTTCACAGCTTTGGGACAAGGTAAAATTGTTTTTCGTGACGTTTCCTATTTGGTAGAATCACGTTTCAGTCGTGTGAATCGTTTGCTCTGCCTAACACGGAATTACCTTAACATAATCGACAGAGTTGATTTTCGGTTATCCTTCACAATAATAGAACCTGATATAAAAAAAACTTGTTTCTGGTCACAAGCGCAAGGGTCACACTGATCGAGAAATACTTAAAGTATAATTTTTTATTTAATTATTATATTTTGTATAAATTATAAAAAAACATGTTTTATTTACAAACAAAACATTTAAATAGTTACCGTTCTATCAATTGGACAAGGGTGGCACAGGAAGGAAACAAGTTCGGTAGGGGGCCACTGAAGAAAAGAGGTTGAGAAATTCTAATTTAAATGATCTTTATTTATTAGATAATTTAAGTTCACGTTTTCCACTATTAATTTCAGCACATGTACTATCTTCAAGTATAATTTAGATAACTGAACATAATAGTTATCTCAAATCTATATAAAGATATCACCCGTATTGAAACTAGTATTTCAGAACGAAAAATCAAATAATCTAAAGACTGAACACCATCAAGACAATTTACAGTTGTAAATTATAGGTAAATGTATTCCAATGATGCTGTTTAGATGATATATTCAGAAATGGATACAAATGAAATTGCTGATTTACTTCAGGGATGTAAAAATTATAAGAAATAATTCATTCTTCAGATTTCGAGAAGACAATGTAACGTAAGTGACATTTTTTTTCATACTATAGACAAGTATTTTCATGCTTTCAATGAGTATAGCGTTTATAAATTACGCTGTTTATTAACTAGATTAATATTGATATTAAATAAATTATTTACAGTTGCAAATCATGGATAAATGTATGTATAAGATGGGGTTTAGAGCGTATATTCAATTACAAATAAACAAAAGATTTATATAAAAAATTATATGGTATGTTGAGATTACTTTCAAGTGAAAGGTTTTAGTAAAAAGAACTTGCTTAATAAAGGACGAATAGCAGATATTATTTTCTTTTGTTATCATTAAGTAATATATGTTAATGAAATATTTACAGCATTAGATTTGCATGTTATACTGTTCTAGGACTGTATAATATGAAAAGTCATGTAAGCCATGGAAAAAAACAAAATACTGAAGTAATTGTAGAACAAGAGCCAGTCAGTGTTTACAATATTTTTGATGGAGGCTATTTTCTAATTAGTTTTGATAGTTTGGTAATAGCACAGCAAACTGGATGGCACCAAAATAAAATCATTCCGAACACAAAAACTATTCTAGATGAAAATATAATATAAATGATGACAATTTGGTGTTACATGTAACTTAAAAATTAGAACTTCTTTAAACTTCTCTCTCTCTCTCTCTCTCTATATATATATTTGTGTATATATATATATATATATATATATATATATATATATATATATATATATATATATATATATATATATATATATATATCTACCACAATTATTTCACTGTTCTTGAAATAATATTTTATAATTTTTATTACAGAATAGTTTTTTGTATATTCTAAGGCAGTGCTCTTTCAACTGCGTTTCGCGAGTCAAATTTGAAAGAATTTTCGAAGAAAAAACCCGAAAAGCTAAAAATTCAAAATAGTTAATTCATAATACCTATTATTATCTCTTATTATGTGGTAAAACTGTATTTATGGGTACACATTACGACCCCGTTCAATCAAGATGTAAACAATAACATTTGGTCATGCAGGGCGGCCGATTTTCAAAACTTGTCGGGTACGCATCTTGAGTTTCCTGGGGACGGTAGGGGTTCCGTGAGTCGACAAAGTTTGAAGAACACTGGCCCAAGATATAGCTATTTCATTTGTTTGGTCGAAAAATCAAAAAACAAAACACATACAGCAAAAAAAAAAGTAGTAAAGTTTCATAGGACAAGGAATACACGCGCCGAGGTAATAATTTCATCAAAACGAACCGTTCGTTACTCGATGTCGCTGAAGCCAGGTCGGTGTGTGTAATATATGTACGTGTAGTGTGTTTGTGTGTGTGTTGCGGCAAGCGGCGAATGCACGCTGTTGCCTGCCTGCCTGTTCGCCGTTTTCACATGCATCAGCGTTAAAGTTTCAATGGCAGGAAACCAAGTGCTCGCTCATCATTTTGCGCGCCGACCGACGTCGTTTCTAAAGTGTATTTATTTCAACAAACCCGCGGGCCCGCGTACATCCTCAACAGTACGTCCATTGTGGACATGTATTTGTTTATGTTATTTCGATATAGAAGGAATATATGTGTACGGAAAAAAGAAAAACACTAAAATAAAGTTTATATTTATTGTAGGGAGATGTCGGAAGTTGTTAATCAAATTCGACATCAATGTCTTTTCGCAATGCATGAATAAAAGTCCTAGTTTTGTTTACATATATAAATATATATATATATATATATATATATATATATATATATATATATATATATATTGAGAGAGAGGGAGAGAGAAAGAAAGAGAAAGGTCCGAGTTCTGGTTAAAAAGCTCTAAAATTTAGCTGTAATTTCATAGAAGAATGTACATATCTTCACCATGTGCTGTCTTATTCAGAGTAAACTTTTTCATATGACAAGATTCCGAACCTTGGCATGCAATGAGTATCTGTAAAACTTATTCTAAAAATGAACTGACGATCCAAATTTCCATTGCTGAGAAGTGTGTGCAGATCTGAAGTGAAGTCTGAAAATAATTAGATTCTAATTTCATCAATTGGATTTTACAAATGATGAATCGCATGTGTAGTTTACGACCCTGAGACAAAGTTTCAATCGTCCCAGACGAATCATCTGTATCTAATATCTCTTACTTATTAAAAAAAAAAATCAAAATTGGGTTAAAAGAAAAGAGGTTGTACGATATTATAATCATCCAATATAGGGGGAAAATAATTGCTTTGAAGGACTTGCAATATCGGTTCTGAATTTAAGAGAAACACTGGAACAAATAGATATCATCTGTGAGTGATTAAAGATAAGTATATTTAAAATATAAAAAGATAAAGTATTTTTAAATCTTATTAAACCGGGAAACCAGACTATGGTTCTTGATTTATGTGTCTAAAACATTCTGAACGTTACTTGGTACATTGATTATCATTTAGTAAAAGAGCATTTTTTTTAAATCCCCTCGTGGTGCTGCTTCATTCAATTCAGCTGTTTCAACAGCAGAGATCTCGATTGTCCACGAAAACACTCTATTATTGGTCTGTACATGAACGGTTGAGTGGAATAAATATTTATTATTGTCTAATACATGTTAATTAGTCCAGCGAAAGAAAGTATTAAAACTGTTTAAAAAATACTTTAAAACTAAAAAAATAAAGATAATTGAATTCTTTATCGACAGACATTTTTATTTTACAACATTCCTTAATTTGTTCTTTATGAAATAAATGTTTTTTTGGTCTTTAGATTGATTTTGTTTCAGGTTTACAAAAGAACTGATTTTTAATAAAGCTTTGTTGGAAATGAGATGCTTTCATTTTCAAGGACCAGAAACCATTTTCCTCTGTACTGCAAGCTCAAAGCGTTGGTGTTCATGTCTTGTATATGATTCCTTAACGAGTCTTTGCTTGTGGTCCTTTTTAATCTGTAAATACTTTTCATGGTTCAGAGTGTCTACGAAAACATCCTCCTATTAGTCTATACGCAACGGTATAAACACGACTGAAGCTTCAAAGACCTATCAATATTGGTCTTTCAACACAAACAGCCCGGAATAATTGTGCTCGTAACACTCAGCGATGGGGTAATCTTTAAGGTAACTTTTTTTTTTGAATTTAACTTAAAAATATTCGACATAGTTCAGTTTAGAAAACTCTGGGAGTGTATTGAAACGTATTGAATGCAGTATAGTATTAATTTACAAATGTCTAACTGAAATTAGAAATTATGCTCGAAGCGAACTTCTCACCGCCTTCTTCAAATTTTCCTTCAATATATTCAAGTGAATTTTTCAACAAACACTTCTCACTGTTGATTTTTTCAACAGTGAAAAAGTGAATATTTTCAACAAATACAAACCGAACCGTTCGTTTAGCCATAGTTTTCATTTTAAAATACTATCATTTCGATTTTTGACTGTTAAATGAATATTTTTTTAAAAAAAAAGATGGCAGTAACGCATTGTATACGAATGAATTGTTTTTTCATCCCACAAACCAAATTTTGTTGTCAGTTAGCTTGTGACAGAACTGTATTGTGATACTGTATACGAGTCCATATATCAGACAAGTCAGAACATCTGATCGCACATAGTTCGTAGCGCCGGAAGGGCTTATTAAAACTCTCTGAAATAAGGAATTATGTTTACCAATTAATGGCTTATAATACAGTCAAAAAACGCGTGTCGATTAATTCGTAAACATGTCGATGGATCGGTCATCCCACGACGTTCTTTTAAATAAACAGATGCTACATACAGAGTAACGAGCACATGAAATTAAAATCGTCAATAGAAAATATCGTTGCACGGACGGACGTATCGTTTAGTCTACCGTTTAGTGTTATATAACAATACGCAAGCGCTGCTCGCGGAAAAAATTCACAGTCCGCGCGCGCACCGCGAGGTCTCATGGAAAATCTCTAGCAGGCTGTGGACGCGTTATCGCGCGCGTCGACCAATCCTAACGACGCGGAGGTGTGTCTCTCGGACACGTACACCGCCCACTAGACCGATTTGGCCGTAGGCGGTGATTCCAGTTCTCAGTTGTGTAGTTACCGTCTGCGTGCTTGAACGTCTTGAGTCTGTACCAGTGTTCCACTACACCTTACACACACACACATCTTGATATACAAATACATAGATGACAAGCATACTAGACCATCATCCCGACGTCCTGGACGCCATGAGAGAAAAACCTTCGTTTACGGTGATGTGAATGCATTTATTTTCGTATCGTATGGATTCGATGTGCTGGATTTTCACTGTGTTTTCGTTTCGTTTATTTTGGGCTGAAGACTAGTAACGAAAGTACTTTTTTTTTTTGAAGTGAGTTTGGTTTCAGTGACATTTGTCGGTAAATCAAGGTGATTCATTATTTCTCGTATAATTGCACATTATCATTTTAAGCTAATTAATGTACTAAGTAAATGATATTCTCATTAGAGAAGGCAGCAGGTTACTGGTTTTTATTAAATGTGAAGACGTTTCTAAAATTTTCACTGCGTACATGTATGTGTGTGTAAATGAGGGCGTATATGTTTGAAACTAACTCTTGACTGGAATATGGGATTTTATTTTTATTCTTAGTTTGAAAAATGAATCTCATTTTCGTTCCTAATGTTAATAATGAATTTCACGTTCATAGAGCTGTGGTACCAAATTCCTGGCCAGGATTCAATTTGTGACCACTCGCACATGGTACGGAATGTAATAGATCAGTTGTAAGGATTTGAAATTGCTGAGAGTAAATTTATGATTGTTGCTTGTGCAGAAATCCACCTGTTAACTTTTTGGAAATATCTGCAGAGTTCATACTTTCTGTGGAGTAGCCGTAAATTTCATTCTGAGTCGGAATTAGAGTCAAGGCTGTTTGTTTTTTTTTTTTTTTTTTTTTTTATCTGTGTTACATGTACGAGGTTCACTTTTTCACCTATGCGACTCTTGTATTTTTTTACAAATTGAGATCATGATCGAGTCAGTTTCTTCAGTAATTTCTCGACCCTTCAACTTTTGAGTTCGAATTTCTGAGTCGAAAGTCAAAATAGGTCATTATGGAAATGCAGTCGTACCTGATATCCAAAATTAGTACAAGACGAACGATAAGATCGTGGTTTTTGTTTCTTGTTTCTTTATCACACTTGGAAGTTTCTGCAATCTTTATCTAGATTTCGCTGGATAACTACCAGAAAGTAAGCTGCAACTTATTAAAAAGTCACCAGAAGGGGTGACTGGAACGTTAAAACTCATTGAAGAAGTAGTAAAGAGAATATCGGGTTTAAAAACCGCGAGGTTAAAAAAATTCATTGACAATAAATTAAGAACTGTGCTGTCAAACACTCATTCGTCTTACAAAACATTTTTTTTCCTGAAAGTTAAAATGTTTCATAAAGATTGTGAGGGAGTGTGTGTGTAAGTTCGAAATATTGTAATATAAGAGTTTCGAATTAGATAAAATTTCAATACTGTGTAATTTTAGAAAGTACTTAGTATTTATTTCAGTATGACTGAATTGGTGAATATTGTAATTTGCTAGATTATTTTTTGAATAAGATTTTCGATAGAGCTTGAAGTCGTTGAATATCAATGGGAGGATTGATTCGTTTTGAATTTGTGAAATGTTTTCATGTAGTTCTATGTGCCCTTGTATAATGAATCAGTTTTCTGATTTGTACGTTCGGTTTGCCACAAATAACTTTAATATATATATATATATATATATATATATATATATATATATATATATATATATATTTATATATATATATATCTACATGCACATATATCATGCATACATACATACATGTATTTATACAATATATATACACACACACGCGCACACATGCATACATATATATATATATATATACATATAAATATATATATATATATATATATATAAACAACATTTATAAACTAATGAACTAAGAACTAATGAATAAATTACAAGACATACTTTTGTTTTATGTATATTATTTATTGAAGAGTACTCCAAGGTTATTGGCACGTTTACAAACTATATATTGTATATTTAAAAATGACTACGGTTTATTAAAGTTTTAGCTAGCTTCTAATATAATTTGTCATTTTTCACCAAGTATGTTTGAATGTTTTAAAAAGTTTACAATAGTATTCTTCGGTTTGAAGGTTTTTCAGTTTTCGGTATTTGTATTTATTGTAAAATATTGTTTTTGTGGTCAATTTGAAAATTCTGATTATATTTTGTTGCATTTAGCCCGGTGGGCGACAATCGAAATATTGGGGATGGTTGTTAGTTTTGTAGAAGCGGTTTTGTATAGTGAGAGCAAGTAATGTAAGGAATAAAAATCTTAGATATGCTAGAAATTACAAAATTGATTGTCTCAAACGGGAATTTAAATATAATTTCTTTAATTTTGTATTATACACACACATACATATATATTATATATGCGTACAAGTATTATATATGCGCATAATAGTGGTGGCAATGTAATTTTTAATATTTTTTAGTCGATTATTAAACTAATTAATTCAATTCTTTAATATTAATTTTTTTATTTTAGTTGTATGTGCAAACGACTCAGGAAAATTCAAGAACAATTATTAAATAGGAAATAGACAATTGAAAAAATGAAAAGTATAAAGTGTTTTCAAGTGAATTAAAATTAACTGGCTTTAAACTATTTGTGTGTCATATTAAAACGTTTCGAATTTGAGAAAGTGTGAATAAACGACGGACATGTCATTGTTTTAAAATCGAAATAGTGATTAAAATGGTCGTTTGAGTCGATCCCTTTAAAAATTAATATCAGCATCGACATAAATTTCGAGTGTGCTTCAAACGAAAATAGACAGGCGTGTTGCTCTTACACAAAGCGAACGTCTCGAAAAATGCAAACAATTGCTGCTCCACGTTGCGGAATGGAGGATGAACAGCATCTTGCCGAAGAGTACGTGCAAGAATTCGTGCTCGATCATTTAGAAGACGTGACTGTCAAACGCGAAGAACAACAGATGCAGCACCACCGTATCGCCAGGTCGCCGTCGCACGTGCCGGACGCCTGGATACCGACCGAACACGACGCGTCCGCAACCGGCGCGATACCGCTCCGAACAGCAATAAATCACAGACAGTGGATGGACGAGCGACGCCTTCAGCCGCTGTCACCGCCGGCGGAATCGAACCTGTATGGTCCGCAGCCGGTGCTTGTCACAAATCCGGGAACGCCGCCGGAAACACCTCCGGCGAGCCATTCGCCGATCGCCGTGAATATCTGCAGACCGCCGAGTCTCATGGACGAGATGATGTGGCTGCCGCAACAGTTACGTCAGGATCATCAGCAGCCGTTAGACTTGAGACCGTTGCACTGCATGGGCAACACGGAGACCGAATGGGAAAGAAAGGAGTATATGTCGATGGCGCAGTTCGACCATCATAACCACAATGTACCTATTCATCTTTCGGCGCTGCAGCAAAGACCGTTGTCGGTTTGTAGCGCCGGTAGCGCGATGTCGCCGAGAATGGGTCTGAACGGACCTGGAAACGGCGTCGGCAACGGAAGCGGCTACTCGACGTGCGGTAGTGACGATCTGGGTCTCAACGACGACATGCTCATCTCTCTGTCGGTGAGGGAACTGAACAAACGTCTGCACGGGTGTCCTCGGGAGGAGGTCGTTCGTTTGAAACAGAAACGACGCACGCTGAAGAACCGAGGCTACGCACAGAACTGCCGGAGTAAGCGATTACAGCAACGGCAGGATCTCGAGCAGACGAACAGGAGTTTACAGAACGACATCCACCGGCTGAAGATGGAGCTGGCGAGAGTGTCGCAGGAGAGGGACATGTTGAAGCAGAGGTTGCAGATCGGCAGCAGATCGGGGGGCTTAACGGTGAGTCAACAGAACAATATGCAAAGTAATCTTAATTCCGATGGCCAGAGTTCGCCTGAATTCTATCTGTGACGGTATCATTCGTCGGGTCAACGAAGAACTTAAAGGAACGTCTTCAAACATTGAAGATGGCGGTTCTTGTTTTGTTGACGTTCAGACGACGATTAAACACACTTTAATTTTTATTACTAATCGACTTTTGACGATCGAAACGAAAGACAATATCGTTCACTAATTATTATTATTGATTATTGACTAATCAAAAGTATGTAAGATATTTTGTAGTTGTTTCAAATTAATAAAACGGCTCTATCAGTGGTTTCTTTAAACACAATAACAGTTTAAGACGAACATTAACTGGAAACTGTTTAAAAATACTACTTTAATAGACTTGAAAATTCTTATTAGAAAAAAAAAACAATTAAGAATAATAAGTCGTGTTAAATACTATTATTTTTAAAGTTCAGATTTGATTAGAAATACAGTTAATACTAATTTTCTACAATATATGAAGTGTTTATCAAAAATAGGAAATTTTTGCTTCTGTAAATTTCCTTTTAAATAGGATGTTTACATAAAAGACGTTCTAAATTTTTCTCCATTATTTTTTTTTTTGGGTTCTGTTCGCAGTTTTTTTTATAAAGTTTTATAGTTTTTTTTAATTCGAAATAATTGAAACACAAAAATGCAGCTTTCACATTCGATAGTCTAATAATTTGTCAACATTGTAGACTTTTAAACACATATTATTTATATAGTATTTGTTATATATTATTGGTTAATCAATTTAGTTAAAACTTTAAAACTCATTAAACTTTTCCAAATTAAATTTCAAAACGATGAACTTGAATTGATTTATTTTTACGGAAAATAAAAATATTTAAATAAGTAATAAAATTTTTCATATAACTGAATTTTTAATCATTGAGGTTATGTATCTAATATAAAAAATACTATATTTCAACTTTTAAATTGTTTTTTTAGTTGTATTTCAATAAGTTTATTAAGGAACATTTAATTAAATACTTTTAATAAATTACAAATTGTTCCTTATTATTTTTTTTTTATATAAAGACTTCAATGGAAAGAAAATAAAAACCTGAAGTTTGTTTATTAATATGTGAGTTTTTGTGCAGTCAAATAGGACAATGATTCTTAGATTCAAACTTTTAAATTATATTTGTTAAATATAGCTTTTTTTTATTAAAAGTATTTTTTTACCATTAAGTTTTGCCATGAGGGACATGTCAAGTAAATAAGATTTATATTTAAAAATCTTAAGCCAATATATTTTGTTCCGCTTCAATTTAAATATTTTCATTTTTTTATAAAATAGCAATTTTGCACGAGATGAATTAATCAAAATAAATATTAAAAAAAATATTCGCGTATCTATAAGAATTATGTTTAAATAATATTAAAAAAGAATTACAAAAAGTTGCAGTATTCCTAATTTATAAATCAAAAATTTTTGATTTTTTGTCATACATTCGATTTTTTTCACATTTAAGAATTATTTTTAATGGAAATCGATTTTTCTTAAATAATATTTTTTTTCATTTACCCAGAAGTAAAGAAGCATGCTTGTTTTTAAAGGTTTTTCTTAATAGACTTATAATACATTATTCTAGTGTATGAATATTATTTTGAGGGTAGAAAGTATTTCTGGTCTCAAACAATTACTCTTCTCATCTGAAAAATATGTTATTTTTGAAGTATTCTTCCATATATATAACAGGTCTATGTCTGAAAAGTAGCCAAACCACTGATTCAGCTTGTAATACAAATCTATCGATGATTTTTTCAATGAAAAGTGTTACAGGGTAGAATCACGATCAAAATTCACACCCCTGGCACTCTAAAAACATATAATGTAAATGATAAAAAAAATGTCAACAAGTATACGTTTAAATAATAACCAATAATGAATTTATATTATAATGAAAATTACCAAATAAAAAAAACTCTTTATAATATAGTCAAACTAATATAATAAAAAAAATATTATAATTGAAGAAAGGGAACGGGCGTTTATCATTCCTGATTTGTTTGAATGTCACAAATCACACAAAAATAAAACGAACACACGTCGTTTTGTGTATGCGACGACAGTGTGCTGTTCCGCATGTACGTCGTGACGTCATCGTCGTAGTGATTGTTTTTCTTATGCACAAAATAGTTTTTAGCTTCCTTGTTTCAATTTTATAGACTGTGTGTATTATTAAAAGAATTGGGTCAGACACAGTGACAAAATGAATAGTGTCTTCTTCGTTATATGGTAAAGAATCTTATCATTTTTAATTATATATTTTTTATGTTATCGTTTCACTTATATTTAAGAGTTTAATTGTTGGACTATAAATTGTTTTTGGCATTTCGTTATTTTCATATTTTCAATTCATGTTTCAGTTGTTTTCGTTATGTCAAATATTGATTTATGTCGAATCTTTATAAATCTGTTGTTCACATTAGTTTTTTAGTTTTCGTTATCATTAAATATATATATATATATATATATATATATATATATATATATATATATATATATATATATATATGTATATGGAATGTTGATGTTACATAACCACACTAACTGATTAAAACTGACTTGTAAAATTATGGTACAGAGTTTATATCTATATCCGGTGTAATAAATTTAAATTTCAAATTGTTTGAATAATATATTTCGAGTACAGACGCAACGATGCCGTTAGCCATTTTATTATAGACCAAAATAAATATGTTTCAATCGATTTTTTTTCTCATAATTAGAAATCGAAAGAAAATAGAAATACTTAATAGAATGAACATAAAAATGTAATAATTTTTGATTTAATATAGAGGTTTTTCTTAATTCGAAGATTTGTGGTGTGTTAGCAAACGGTCTGAATTTTTTAAATCCGTAAAGGGATTGATTTGGTTTTAGAGCTTTATTTTTTGACCGTTTGGATTTAATGAATTGTTTGAATGAGGTATTAATACAAACCAAACAATGAAATATTTTATTATATTGATTAATATACTTTCGATTTTTTTTTTAATTTAGAATATTATGTTTTAATGAACTTGACTATCTTCAAATATTATTAGGTTGTTGGTAAATTTATCAAACATTGTTTTTTAAGACATTCTAACGTCTATTATCAACATAAATAGTTTTTTTGCCAGAAAAACCTAAATCAGAAAATCATTATGGAAGCAAGTGGAGGAGTAATTGGTGTCTGTATTGTCAAAAGCTGAATTTGTTTCAATATTCTCGCATCACAATTTTTTTATGACAAATTTAATCATATATGTAGCTTTGACACCACTCTATCATTGAATTACAAATTGTTTAGTTGTTTATTTAAAAGATGTGGACCTCGACAATTTTTTTTCGAACAATTTCATTATTTTTGTGCAACATTTTGTAATTATTTTAAAACCCGAAAATGTTTTTATTCTCTTTCGATATTTTCCTTAATTATGGGAAAAAATGTTTATTAAACGAAAAAAAATTAAATTAATTTTCTTTCACATTTCGTGGCATGTTTTTTGATTCACATTGTTATTCCATTCACAAAAATCCTAAACATTTCTATATAAAGACACCATTTAAATATTTGAATTGTATCTGTACTATTCATGTAAAAAATAATCAATCTCAATATTCTGTGCGATAGTAAACAAGTTTTAGTAGTTTCAGAACGGTGTGAAAACGTCAACTTCCTCTACATATGTGCAATTTATATATATATATATATATTTATATTTACAAAACAGTGGTTCTCAATCATTCTAATTATTAAATATATTTTAATGTTTATAATGGTGTTTTCAAACTTATTCTTGGTGAAACTAAGTATTTTTTTTTTACATTTTTTTTATGTTGCCAAAGTTTTTGGTCTACTTTAAGGTTTTTATTAATTCAATGTATATTTTTATCTAATTCGACGGATTCTAGTATTTTTATAATCAAATGTCGGCTTCAAAAAAGACTGGCGCATGCTTATAATTTCTGTTACTATTTTCTTGTACTTTCATTTAAAATATTTGGCATGTGTGATGAATATTAGGAGATAAAAAATATTTGATATTTTATTTTTTTCACCGAGATGTAAGAGTTAATAATAATTTTCTTATTCCCACATTATCAATAAAGAAATGTATTGTTCTAGTATTCTTTTGTATTTTGTACTAGCACTATACACGTACAGTGCAGTCAAGTAATTCAGCTTGATACTGATTGATACATAGTCAAGCTTCAGTTATAGAGTGAGTATCATAGAACCGACAGTGTTGAAACAATATAGTCTATATTTATTTTATCAGTAACATTTAAATTCTACCTAAATGTTCTTTTTTTATGTATAAATCCCAATAATATATATTTATATCATAAATTTTTAATCAGTAGATTTTTTTGGAAATGTGTACGACAGGCTTTTTTTATATGCATTAAAAAATTGATTTCTCGCTAAATTAACAAATAATAAGTTTTGTAAAGACGAAGGTTACTTGGTGTATACGTGAACTCTAGTTCGTTATAAAAATTAATGTTTGTAGTGTGATTAAAAATAGTGCACGAACCGAAATTAATGCAAATATTCATACACTGTATCTGTGATCGCTATAACTGGGTTACACTCTTTAATTTTTGTTAATACTCTCTTTTTTTATTTAATACATTTGTTTATACAGTGATACAAAAAAATTTTGGTATCCCCAAATTGTCTTGTACAGTAACAAGTACCAGTAGTAATCTTCTATCTCGACTATGACAATTACGACGGACTAGATCCGATAAATTTAAAACAAATGTTCATGGTTTTTATTCACTAATTTGACCATTAAATTTTTTTTTACGAATAGGATCTTTTATTCGGCTATATTAACATAAAATAAGTTTGAATATCTTTTGATTTTTTTATATGAAAGATTGGAGGGTACAGAACTAAAATAAAACTAAAAAAATCTGTCGACCTAAAGTAAACTACTTGATATATTTGTTTTTTGTTTTCATAAATGCAACAATTTCTGTGATTTTCTAACTGATTTGTTCGATTGTCGTCAGAGAAACGATTTAAGACTAGAATATATACAAGGTAGATGTAGAAAAATGTTCAGTTTAACACAAATAATTATTTAATTTCATAAGTCATAATTTTTCAATAGAAACTAAATAAATGAAATATGTATACAAATCATCAAGGATAAGATTAAACTTTTCAGGTCTTGAAACAGGTTGAGAATCGCTTTTCACTAAAGTATACAAGTCGTATTTATGTTTTATTTGTTGCTCTGGTGGTCTTTGTCTTACTGGCTGTTCTCCAGTACCAGGTTCGGCACGTGTCCCATCCTCAGGTAAATACTGGTGACTGTGTGTGATTGAGTCTTTCAGAATCCAATATTTACCTAAATGTGACACGCTTTCCGAAACCGGTAGGTGGGAGAATAGATGCTCAAATGAACTAAAAGGACGATGATCATCAGAACCAACGTATTGACAGAGGATCACAAGTATAAAAACTAATTTTATGTTATAATTTTCATTGCTGGTGCAATAATATAATCAAAGTTAATTATATATTAAAGATGTTTTTCTTTTATTTGATTTTAAGTTTGTGTATATTTTTTTAATCTATTTATTTTCGTTTAAAGTTTATTGCATATCTGGATTATTTTTACTTATTTTTAATGTTACAATAAATCAAAATATCAAATGTTTTGCTACTATAAATACAAAACAAATTTGAATCAATCAAAAATATATTCAATATATTTATAATTTATATCATTCACATGTTTGTAATTAAGAAAAAAAAGCATCCATAATCACGGAAAAATAGTACGAAATAAATATTAGTACCCAGTACCATATACATACAGCATATCCAATTACTGAAAAATACATAGACATTTTCAACAAAGGAAGAAATGTAATTGAAATATTAGGTTAGGTCGAACAAAAAATATTATATAATTATAAGGAATCTATTAATAAAATATGAAAAAAAATCAATACTGATAGTGAAGATCCAAACTGGGCGTATATGCACATTCCAGAATATGATAATTTTTAAGTATTGTATATTTTTCTATGAAATACCGAACGACAAAATTGACTCGAGCATTAAATAACAGAAAACAATTTATATGTCGTTTTAATATGTCTACACTTTCGTCGAACAATGTGATCGTGTAAACATGAAAACAAGTTCGTACCGTTGTTTATACGGTCGTCGATTGTTTCACTGACAAATAATAATAAACAAATGACTATGGTTGTGTTATTAAAGTATAAGATATGTTAAAAAATAACTCAAACAAAAAAAAATATTTCAGAATTTTAATTATTATTATAAATGTACATAGAATTATTATTATTATTATTATTCAGTACATATAGTGTTATCAATAAAATTTTTGATTTATTATGAGTACGGCGTCGGCGTTTCGTTATTTATTTATTAATACCCGAACCCCCTCTTGTTCTACACTCTTTTTTACAGTCGTTTCTTTTTTTGCAGCTGTGCAGTTTATAGAAGAGTGATTAAAAATGTGTTGTTTTAACGAACCTCTTGTCGAATAGTGTTCAGAGATTATACAAGCGTTGAATTGAACATTTCAAGAAAATAAATCGATTGACTGTTGTGTTTATAAAAAACATTAAATTCGACAAGATGCTCACGTACAAAAGTAAGTCGTTTTAATATATTTTTTTTAGAACGATTCTTGATATGATTAGCGAACGTATGTGTGAGTTTGTCCTAGTCTCACAATGAAAAGTGACTTGGCGCATCGAGTGAATTAATAATGTGCGACTAAGACAAACTTTATAATTGCGATCAATGTCGAGAATCCAGTTGTTAACAGTGAAGAATGCTCTACCAGGCATTTATTCTAAGGAAATTTATAATTTAAATCTGTGGTTAAATCCATGTGCACAAATGAACTCAACACACTGTACACCGCTAAAGATTCTTTATCAAAATGTTCAGTAACTCTATCTGTCTCTTGGTATAATAATGATATGTTCAGAAACTCGTATGAGAAAACGTGTAAACTTTTAGTAAAGAAAATGAACATTTTAATAAAAAATGAAACATTTCTTAGTATGTGAGGTGTTAATTTGAGACATCAATAGGGTTAATTAATAGCTATTCTTAAGAGACTGTATTTGAATTTTTAAATAAAATTTAAAACGAAACATGGAACTATTTGTTATCAAATTTCAAACATTTTTTTCTATAAAAATGTGTATTGAATTCCTGAAATGTCGAATATGGAGAGCTCTGAGAACTAAATAAAGTATTCAAAAAATCCGTTTGGTCTTCAAAACTAATTTTTTACCTTTCATTATTGATGATCCCCGTTCCAAATTCCTTTAATTCGCAGGTTCTAATTTTCAGGGTCTGTATGACGTTTAGTTATGCCATTTGTGAAAATTTAAAGTGAATATTAATAAAAACCGAAGTCTACAGTTAATGCACTATTTTTCACTTATATTGTGATCATGTCTTTTAAAACCATAGAATGAAATCACGGAAATTAATTTATTTTTCATACCACAATAAAAATTCTGATTAAAGTTGTTAATAAATCATTCACAATGATGCAATGCTGTGATCATCAGGACGTTAAGGTTCAGAATAAAGGTGTTTTTTCATACCTTCACACCCTGAAGGATGATGACATTGTCAACGAATTGCACATAAGAAATATACGAAAATTATCCGTAATCGTTTAGTGAACATTTTTAGTCAGGATTTTTTTTCTGGTTTGTGGAAGAGAATTTATTCACAGTAACAATTCCGAGTTTCTCTTTTTTTGCAAATTGGTTAAATGGGTGCCGGAAATATATCTTGTTATAAGTTACAATCGTTTGGCACAACAATTATTGAGTTCTGTGTACATGAAATAATTCTATTTCGAACAAGTTAAAGACTGATTCAGAAATATAAATGAGGAACGAAAGAGTTGAATATTTTAATAGTAATGAAAACAATTATCTAAAGTCACATTTCTCATCAAATTATAAGTTGATGTAATATTTTTCTGGTTAAAATTTACTTTTTCATAAATGAATCATTTTTTAATCCTACAAACAACAAAAATTCTTTCAAATCGAAATGTGTGATAAATGTGTTGCTTATGATACATATGTAAAAGTAAGTTGATACAGTTTAGATATATAAAAATGAACCAAATACTGAAAAGTTTGTCAGTTACTTTCATCAATTCAATCTCCCTCTCTGTAGAATTATACAAAATCAAAACTTGAAACGAATCTGTTCGATCCGAACCTACTTCAAGGTAAAATAGTTTGAATGTTTTCTATTCTTTGGAATAAAACCGTACATCAAGCACTTTGTTATTAATAAAATCCGATCTGAAAAGCACAGAGGATGTGTTACATCACAGTGTCGGAAATGTGAGAATGGTTTTCAATATTTCATGTTGCATCTTATTTTCAACAAGTCTGGAAAAATTTGCCGACTGTTTGAAATAGTATCCGAAGATCTATACGATCAAAGTCCAGAACTTGTAAATTAAGTGATGTGTTTTGTATCTAGTTGACTATTATAGAAACACCGGCCCTAAACAATGTACGCCAGTGGTGTCAAACTGATATATGAACACGGGGCACCAAATTCAGTTGAAGAGAGTTCAAAAAAGTGACCTGAAAAAATTATCGAGCGGAAAAAAGTATATTCGAAAACAACTCATTTAAAATTTACTTTTTTTTAATTAATTTGTAAAAATTAAGATAATGCATTAATTGTAGGTGTTGTTATCAAATGTTGCAGAAAAATTTTAAATTACAGAAATTAACGAAATATTTTTTACTGGAAACTTGACATCATTTGGCAGAAATTGTTTTTTCGATATCAGGTGTTTCTTTTTTGTAATAATGATATTTTTATTATATATGTTCAACATTCATTTGTCAATCTTGACCTGTGTGTGAAGTCTTATTGGTCTTTAACCCTTTGTGGTCGAATGTCGTCATACAAGCGGTATCACACTTCTACTTATAGGTCGAATATTGTCGCTAAAGTGGTAAAAAATAATTTCGTTATCTGTACTATACAAAAACTAAACCACATTTTTATTTTCAAAAAATATTATTTTCTAATCAAATCTAAAATTCAATTAAACACAATATTTTTTGCTTAACATCTTATGTTTAACTCTTTGGCACATGATTTCACTTTATACAAAAAGTATATTCGACCCTGCGAGAAAAAGTTTGAAAAAGTTCCTGTCCCCAAACGGTTAAAAGGGAAAATAATTGTTCACACAGGTATGTACTACCGAACATTGCCAAGGTTCTTGCTGCAAACATGCATTTCAATAGAATGTTCTGGCAAGTACAAATAAAATTCTGGAATACCGACTTCATTATATTTTTCTTTTAGCACCGTGTCGCACTGAATTTCAATCAGTTCCATTTAGATGTTGCTTTTTATTATTATTTTATTATTTTCATAAAAACAACTTCAAGGTTTGGGCCGTCGGCCGCGAACCGCGTGTTTGACACCACTGGTGTACGCGGATAAAAGTTGTAGTATTGTTCTTAATGGAATTCTTTAAAGCGTTTGGCACTCGTACATTTTGCGTTCGAATTAAGGGACGATTTTTCGTGTTTTTAAATTGTATTTGTGTTCGGGCGCTAATTACCTTAGCTGCCGAAGCGCACTAAAATCCCAATAATCAACCAACCAGATAAAAGTTAAATTATTTGTTGTCTTCCACTAGAAATTGAGAAATTATTTTTTTTAATCGCATCGCAAGGGATGAAAAAATCGTATTTCTTTATTATTCATGTACGCCGTACCTGTACCAGCGTATCTTCACATGATATGCGTTTGTTCCAATACCATGGATTATAAAACTGGGAAATAGTATAATCAGTAACACACAACACTAGCGCCTCTGTTGGTTTCAGTTGATATGACACAAGTTAACTAAACGTACATTTTCTTTTATACAGTCTTCGATCTCTATTTTTCAATTAATAACATGGTTTATGCAGAGCACAACACTAGTTTTCTTTTTATGAAACAACTATAAATTCCTATGGTACTATCATCGTTTTTAAAGCGGAAGAAATTATAACAAATATTTTAAAGTGATTTCAGATGACGTTTTATTAAATCGTGTAATCATGTAAAGTAATAAGAAAAAATGTGTTCTATTAAACAGTCGTCTCGTGTCGGTTCAATGTGCCCTGAGAGGGATACAAGAGTTGTCTGTCTGTATAAAATATTTTACAATGTTTTGAACGCTTGTAATTCTATATATGTATTTTTTATCCATGCCAGTTAAATGCAATATAATAATGTAAGTACGACTACGACTTACATTCCACGTTGCACAGAGGTGCATTGCAAAACAACCGTTCGTTATTACACATACATATGACAGAATAGCTTTGACTGCTCTCAATTTTAAAATAAGGTCGTTGGCAGACTATTTCAAACAGTATTGCTAAATTCAATCGTGTTTATATATATATATATATATATATATATATATATATATATATATATATGTATGTATGTATGCATGTATGTATGTATATACGTTTATTTGAAGCTATAAAATATTAGGTTGGTCGGAAAATAATTGCGTTTTTTGTTTTCTGAATTCTAACCCTATTTTTTTTCATAGAAAATTGTGACAAATCTAATGTTATATCTGTTTACTTTCATATTCACGATTCCATTTGTGTATCGATCTGATGATCTTGATTCTAGTGCGCAAGAGATTCGAAACTTTCTTGTCAGGCCGGAATCCAAAAGCTTATGAAGCGTTGGAATAAAAGCATATAATTCGGAGAGATTGTGTCGAAAAATTCTTCAAAGAGAATAGGATTTCTTACTTGTTAAATGTCTATCAACTTCTTGACTTGCTGCCTTACAAACAGAATTAATATTAGGTTGGTAAGTAAATAATTGTGGTCTTTGTTTTCTGAGCTCTAACTTTATTTTTTTTTCAATGAAAGTGTCGTTTCACCGTGTTCATGTTAATATAATTTTATCAAGTGCATTTTTCGGTCTGTATTTTGGTGATATCGACTTTGGTTTTATTATTAATTTTACTTCAAAGTGGGCTATTGAATGAAAGATGGAAAATGCAAATAAGAGAAATTTTTTTATGAGTTCAAAACGGATGGTAAAGCGCCAAAAACTGCTCGTAAACTAAACGATGCTTTTGGTGCGGGTACTGTTAATGAACATGCAATGGTGGTTCCAAAAATTTCTTGCTAGGGACGAGAGCCTTGATGATAAACAAGGTCACGGGCGTCCTTCTTCAGTTCATAACGACCGCCTGAATTGATTTAGTCGAATCAGAACCACGCACAATAATCCGAGAGTTTGCACAAAAGTTAGGCGTTATTCATCCAGCAGTTGTTTAACTCTTTTTCTACTTTTTTTTAAATTTTTGTAGAATCGTCGTCTGATCTTTTAGTGTTTCTTTTTTATTTTTATCATTTCTCCTATACTGTTAAATCACTTTCGATTTTTCATGTCAGAAACAAACACTTATTGTTTGCAAAGAAGCCGTAGATTTCAATAATTGAAATATATTCATGTTGGATTCGAAATGTCTGACGGTGTAAGAGTTCACGTGTAACATAAATAAAATGAGCAGCATGCCTTCTTCACATTAAATAGAAACAAATATTACACACCTACCACATTATAGGATGGTGCACTGAATGAAAGCGAATCGACACGTACGAGTCATACGAATATCAGATATAAAGAGTGTCTTTGTTCTCGTAACACGAGCGGTAATTAACAATCATTCTGTACGTGATTATTGATTTTATTGTGTTTATTTTTCATGTGATCAGTGTTTGAATTCGAAACGATTTCTATCACACTACAGTATACAGTGCTCTCGACACATTCCCATTCATAAATGAATTCCCTCTTCACTCCATAAACAATAAAATTGTCTCGATCAAAAATATTGAACATTTTTGATCGGAAAACGTTTCTGTGATTTGCGCTGTGAGGAAGAATTCATTTGTAAAAGTGATTTTGAGTGCAGTGTCAGAGCTGTATCCTGCCCTTGTTTCCTAAACTTTTCATACGACGATCAGTGTTTATGAATCGACCTTTTTTCATTGGAAAAACGCTCTCTAATTTATCGATCCGACGGCCCCAGCTGATAATAATAATCCTAGGCTGAAAAGCGACAAACTATTTTCGGTTAATGCCTGCGTGTGTGTACATATTTAGTGTAGCGTTTGTATGCGTGTGCTATGACAGATGGCGAGGTCAAAGGTAAGGGTTGCGGGGTCGAACAGGCGCCTCAGCGGCCAATGCCTGCTTTGCCGCGTCGGGATTGGCGCCGGCGCTTCGATGCTACGCTCTCTCTGCGTTGCGTCCGTCGACATCTGCACACTTCGCCGCCCCTGAAACGGCCCACGAGCACAGTTTCTCACCTGGCACTGCGTACGTGTAATGTACGCATTATACGCACACACACACACACACACACACACACATATATATATATATATATATATATATATATATATATATATAATATTTAAAATACGAAATACAAATCAACCGGATATAAACGATAATTTTTTTAATGAAATAATGTCACTTGCTATTTATAATCAGAACTGAATCTCAGGGATCTAAAATCATAGGTGGACTGTGCAGTCAATGTTATGTAAACTGTTCTACAGAAATCAATCATTGTAAATGTATTTAATGTTGAGGGGATGATTCGAAACGCGAGTGAACAAAGGGAGTGTGTTTTTTAAATTGTATTTGTGTTCAGGCGCTAATGACCTTAGCTGTCGAAGCGCCCCGAACCTCTAAATCACTAACTAACATCAAATGTCGAGAAACAACAATATTGTTTCAAACCTTAGCTAATTAGAAATGTTTTAGAGAGAATACAATCGGTTCGGCTTCTTGTAGAAACAAGCAGGCGTAGGATATTCGATAAAAATTTGTAATAACAATTCTGCGGCTACATTCAGTTTTATAAACGAATTATTTTCCCACTTCACATACGGTAGTGAACCGATGGTGTCCGAAAAGCAGGCATTATATTAGGCATTGCATGCTTTTCGAATTACAGTCGAAGTCGCGGTAATGTTCTGTTCAGCTTTGGGGAGAAGGTGTTGTGACGTACAAAACATACAAAAACAAGTGTAAGAGGGTCGAAAATCCATTGAAGACTTGATAGACTCAAGGCTTACATTTTTTTCAACAAGAGATTCGTTGATTAACCGACAGATAGAGCACGGTTATACAAATTAATGTGGCATGTTTTGAGGATTGAAATGTATTCCATTTTCCCGTAAACAATAATTTTATATAAAAAAGGTACCGAATCAATTTGTACATCTAATACACCGATTCCACGGAATGTTTTTAATCCTTTCAGTTGTTCAGTAGGTTTCTTCTTTCACTCCATGTTCAAGAATTGCACTGATTTACAATTCAGAACTTATTGACATTTTTGAAGTCTTCCAATTAATTACTATACATTGATGTGTAGTAGACATCAATAATGCATAGTAATTAACATTGATTTATGAAACAATCTAAGAAAATATGAATTATTCATTTGAAACTTCAAAAAATAGTTTTAGAGTTGTGGCTAAATTCTCTTTCACAAATCACTTTCATAAATCATAAATTTTCTATTCGAAAATGTGCAGTAATTGATTACAGATCACTTTTTGTTTACGTTTGTGCGCATTTTGATGACGGTGCCATTATCTTCCGAATCTTAAACGTTTGTGTAATTACAGAAAAGTACATTTTCGAAAATGAAAATCCTTTATCATAGAATCGTTTTGAAGAATGAATATTCGGATTCACAAATGAATTGTTCCCTCACTGCACAAACCGTAGAAAAAAATTAATAAAAAATGTTGAATAATATCTTATTGATCATTTGTTGGTATTTTGTATGATTTTTCTACACTTTAATGCTCCCTGGTATCATTATCGAAATACCCATAAAACGAAGATCAAAAATGATTCATAATCAATTATTCTTTAGAACGCTTTTCTGTGGTTTGTGGGGTGAGTGAGATAAGCTGTTCGTGAATCCGAATATTTGTTAGATATTTAATTGTTCTGTGTTAAAATTTAAACTAGATTTAATTTTTATCACATCCTAAAATAGATAATAGATAGAAAAGATGAAAAGTATGCACATGATCAATTTTTAAATCTTGATATCATCAGAAGGTTTCTCATAACATTTCACTCCTCGTTCCTCATGCCTTTTGTGATAGTCCTCGAACGATTTCAAGACGAAAAAAAACCGTCTTTTATTATTATGTCGTATGTCTACGCACATACGAATGACATATTGCCAAAAAATGTCTGAATTCCGATCTCTACTTAAGGTCCAACGCCAAAACATAAACTGACCGTAAAATTAGATATTTTATAAAGTGAACATAAAAATAAAAGTTCGGAAATCTATAAAACTGTCATAAAAAATGTTGGCGATCCCGACGAACATCTTCCACGTTTATGAGTGTTTGTCGTGCTCGTATACGATATTTAATATGCGGAAACGTTTTCAATGAAATCTTCCAGAAATACTAATTAGTTTTGTTTGTGTCGTCGAGAACGGATTTTTATTATTTCATTTGGATCGATTCACTAATGAATTGATTTTTTTTATTTGTCTATTATCAGTTTATTGATTGCGAGCAATTAACATTTTCCCACAGATTCATAATTCCATTATCACAAATATATTTTTTTCACCCTTCAAACCACGAAAAAATTTCTAACCTAAAATTTCGAACCTCGTTCGTTATAGCATCTGTTCGTTGTAGTATACATTAATATATATATATACATTTAGGGGTAATTTGTTCCAGAATCTGAGCCTAGAGTAAAGTATATACTATTTAACAAAATCATTTTAAAAGGAAAAATATAATGGAATATAGAAAACAATTGTAAAAATAATATAAAATTAATATATTTAACTTTTATAAAATAAACAATCTTTTCTTAGTGAACATACAAACAAAACTAATAAAAATCATAAAATCATATAGAGGTGGGAGGAGAGGAGTCATCATCCCTACTCATTTTGAGTGACTGTCCTGTCAACTAATAGAAAGCGGGTATCTATCTTTTTAAAGAATGAAGAATCCAGGCTTGACTGCTTTATCCTGGATTTTTGGACTCCTTAAAAATGGGACATCAAGGTGTCATTAAAATGTTTAAGGTCGTTTTCCACAGCAGCAATATCCGAGTGATAATCTCTCATAAGTTTGGACAATTTATCTCAGCAAGAAAACACATTTTTAAGATCTTCAGTTGGAATGCTTTGACCTGTTGTTCTCGTCCCTGAAAGCTAAACTCTGCTTCAGTGTCTTTACCTCTTCACTGCGAAGTTCTATTAGTTCCTGAAATAACAGCTCATTCCTGTGATCTTCCACCAAATCCTTCACGTCCTCCTCATTGATCTTCAATCACATAGTAATATCCAAAGACACAATTTGCTGCACAATGGACTCGTCATCATCATATTGAGAGCATATATATATATATATATATATATATATATATATATATATATATATATATATATATATGTATATATATATATATATATATATATATATATATATATATATATATATATATTCGTATATATGTTTGAGATGATATACAACTTCATCAAAAATTCGTTTTACAAATGTTATTGTCAGTCAATTCTTTGGAATTAGAGAAAATTAAGAAATAAAGAGATTGAATTATATATATATATATATATATATATATATATATATATATATAAATATATATATATATATATAAAATATTATGACTATTTACAAAATAATAACAGAAAATATGCAACAGAGAACATAATTGATACTTTGACACTCCGAGTCAGCACTTTGATCGTGGAACGTGTAAATTTTTCCTTTACAGCATATTTCATTCATACTTATTTTGTTTGTCAGTCATATCGAATTTTATCCGAAAAAAAAACATGTTTCAATCGATCGACTGATACCGGAATTCGTGTATAAATAAAGCAAAAGCAACAAACCGTCTCACTTCCTGTAGACAGTTTAAAATCATATATTTATTTGTTTAATGAATGATTTTATACATGTTTGTGTGTATGTTTTCTTTTCGTTCAAGATAACGAACCGCAAGGTACATTCCTGTGCATGTGCAGAATTTCAGTTCAGGAATTGAGTAGTGTCATCTTGTATATTTATAAATTATCGTTTTCTCACCTACTCAACTACAAAAAAAAAACTATTAAAAAAATGATGAATAAGTGATGATCGATGATGATTTCTGATTGTTGGTTTTTCATTTCTCTGACGATACTATTTAATGGTTATACGCAATAGACAAATATGATCAATAGTAATCTATTGATGAATATTTTTGATTCTTTTCTTTTGGAATTGCTGAATGAGAAAATAATTTGTAAAATGAATTTAGTAACAAACTCTGTATTGTCATTCTGTCTGTTCTTTTAGATTGGATTGAAGGAGCGATGAGATTATTTCTACTATTTTTTTCTCTTTCCGTATCTTTATATTATGATTAATTTATCAGATGTAAAAATTAATTCGGTGCTCTTAAATTGAATCAGTCATAACTCTATTTAAAATTAAAATATCGTCCTGTCGTTTTAAGATTTTGAACTCCCAACCTTAATATTTGAAAATACTCTATGTCTTGGCTAAGCAGTTGGCATAACCTCACAAAACACTAATGGACACGATTGCGTCCGAAACCAGCATATTAGGTATTGCATACTTTTCGCGTTCCAGTTGAAAAAAATACTGCTGAAGCCGTGGGAATGATTTGTTCAGCTTTGGGGAAGGTGTTTTGATGCATAAAACATGCAAAAAAAACGCTAAAACAGTGTAAGGAGTTGAAAAATGCATTACGATTTAATCGATTCCATCCGACATCATCGACACAAGCCACCATCATTTTTCGACAAGCATAAAGTAAAAGTACACAAAATAATAGGAGATATTTTTATGATTGAAATGTATTCCATTTTTCTGTAAACATCCATTTTCTATAGAAAAAGGTATCGAATTAATTTGTTCGTCAAATAGTTGTGTATGAATTAATTTTATTTAAATCCTCTGTGAAAAAATAAATTTGTTTAATCCTTTTCCTACTGGTTTTAATCTTTTTGTAGAATCGTCGTCAGATCCTTTCACATTTTTTTTTATTTCTTTTATACTGTTCCGACATCATCCACTCAAAGCTTCTATCTTTTTTGCGACAAGTGATTCATCAGTTACCTGACAGATGGAGCAAAATTATACAAAATAATGAAGGATAGTTTGAGATTTGAAGTATATTCCATTTTTCCCTCTCTATAAAAAAGGCACGGAATTAATTTATACACTCAATATGTCAAGTTATACAAAATTGGGCACCTGAAATACCCCTCTGTTCAATACAAGAGTCCATCATTTAGTGGGCTTATTTTAAATTAAAGCGAGGATCAGAATTCGATTTTAGAATCAGAGTATCGAAAAAAACAATCGAATATAACAACAACAGAGAAGAGATGATACAATAACCTTATAAAACACAATTTCGTTCGTTTAAAAATCAGATAAAATTACTGAAAATGACAAATGTTACGACTGTAGAACAGTTCGTGATAAAATCCCAGTGTTACCGTCCTGTTTTGATGTTTTGATCGAGCTCAGTAATGTTCATATGAATTTGCTGATGTAATTTCCTTACATATCTGCAGGTGTCGAGTGTCATCGGGACTGTTTTCAGTGGCGCGACAAAGTAAAACAAACTTTTAATCGACAAACAAATATTGTTAGTCTCGCGTTTGGATTTGATTGATTGTGTGATCAATCTTCAGTTTATTCAAAATTTTATCTTTTATTATCAAAAACAGAGAGTAAATAGGGCGTGAGAACGTATATTGTCCATAATGTTAGGAATTCAATAAACTATCTTTCTGAAATGAATTATTTTCTCACTCTGCAAATCACAATAAATCACAAATTGTTTTGAACTTCAGTCACAAATTTTTTTGGACCTCTTCGGTACAAAAAAATCAGATTTTTATGTATCTTAGCTTTTTGAAAATTATAAAATGCGCAAAAACAGCAATGAAAATGATGGACAGTTATAATTTAACCTCATCTTTTTGGATGAGACATTTTTATGTGATTTGTGGGTTGAGAAGAAAATTCATTTATGAAAACTAATTAAAACTATTGTTTCTGGAAACTATTAGGCTCAAATAAATACAATTTATTAAAGAAATCAATAAGGATTTTGGTATCATTTTATGGGTCAGTGCGAATGAAATCAAATAAAAATTTCACAATGATTTGCTATGACTTGGAAACTTGTTTACAATGAGGAATAAGGTCTTATATGCCATTGCGGTGTAAGAAAAGAATTAATTCATGAATGAGAATTTAGTTGTAGATCAAGAATTGTATTGTAAATACACTACTTGTCTTATAAATACTTATTTTCAACTGATTTGCATAACTACTATAAAATATATTCAAAATTTATCCATTGAACATTTACCGAATTTCAATCTTTTTAGTATTTGAAAATAAGGTTGAAAATCACAGTGGCTCGTGGTGAAATTCGCGAATAATCGTTAGTATTTCTGTTTACTATGAACAGTATCACAAAAGAATATTTTTAGTATTATTAATCGTTTAATTATTTTTTTTTAATTTAATAGGAAATAAAATTTGTCTTGTAATACTTTGATTTTAATACTCACCAGTTGTTAGCCCTAATGAATTCTTTTTTCATCCCACAGGCCATAAAAAAATGTTTCCTGATCAAAAATGTTCAATAAGTAATTTTTGATTGTTATTTTTACCCATTTCGATGCTATTATCTTCAGAAGGTCAAGGTGAAGAAAAATCAGATTTTTCTGAAGATCGTTTATCGTCTATTAAACATTTTTTAATAATTTTATTTTTATGTGTGGGTTAAAAAAAGAATATTTGCGATTGAAATGAATTTAGCCACAGTGTCAGAGCTGTATTTTTCTAAAACAAAAATAAATACATAAATACATTTAAATAAAAATCAAACGTTGAGAATTCTAAAGATTATTTCTAAAAATCAATCAGACCGAAACATTTTTTGTATTAGGCACACAAATTAATACGGTGCCATTTTTTTATAGAAAATTAATGTTTATAGACAGAAAAATGGAATCGATTTCAATCCTCAAAATGTTTCATTTAACTTTGCTCTATCCATTTTAATTGACGAATCGCTTGTTGAAAAAAAGGCGATTTTGAACCGATGGAGTCGTTAGTGCATTTTCGGACCTCTTCCACAACATTTATTGCTTGTTTTATGTATCATTAGATCTTCCCATATAGCTGAATAAATATGCCTAATATGCTACTTTTCAGACGCCATCATGTTCACTTTTCTGTTTTGTGAGGGAGGCTATGCCAACTGCTTGGCCATGATACATAGTGTCTTTAAATGACAAGGTGGACACTCAAAAATCCTAACACGTCAAGACAATACTTTGATTTAAAACAGAGCCATGATCGATTCAATTTAAAAGCACAGCCTTAACTCTCACACCTAATACACATTCACGCTGAACATTTCGTGTGTCAATTTCTCGATAGGATTGTACGCCAATGTAGTAAATACGAGTGCAGTGTACGACGTGGCTATCTCAATGTTGAGAACACGTGCACGGAGCGACAAACCGCGGTCGACTTATCGCCGAAGAGCTCTGAACGAGGAATGCTGACGCAGCGTTAAACGAAAATGTCACCCGCGAAGCGAATCGAGCGTTCTCTATTTTCCGCACGAACCCCTCCCGCGAAACAGTCCCGGTAATATATTCGACCCATTAGAATTATTAATAAAAAAATATCGTGAAAGGGTTCGCGGATCCTATTGTTGTCAATGAATTGGGTACTTGTGTACTATGTTGTTGTTGTTGTGTTATTCGGAGTTTGGGGGGCGCGTCGACTCATCAGCGAACGGGGTTCTTTTACTCGTTTGATTGTACAGGTAACCCCCGTATATATATATATATATATATATATATATATATATATATATATATATATAAGGTCGTTAGGTTCCTAAAAAATGTAGTGTTATACGAAACAAAGAACAGGGTTAGGTTCCAAAAATCGACAGAACTATACTATTTTCTTTTAATGAGTAACAAGGGGACGATACGCTCTCGGAAATTGAGTTTGGGACCAAACTTCGTGTAGTGGTACGGTATCCCGAAGGTATTAGGGTGTAACATATGAAATTGCGGAATTTGTAGGTGAGAATTAAAACGCAATATTTTTAACAAAACCAAATATATTTAATCAAAATAAGCTCCATCATCTTCAATGGTCTTTTGCCGACGACAAATTAGATTGTTTATCCCATTTTTATACAAATCGACATTTCTAGAGCTTATAAAGTCTTCGAATCCTTCAATCACTTCTGTTCGGTTTCGGAATTTTCTTAAATAATATTCCAAGTGATAAAGAAGATGATATGCGGTCGGTGAAAGATCTGTTGGATAACGGGGATGCGGTAAAATATCATAATTTAATTAATTCAATTTGGAAATTGTGATTCGAGATGTGTGTGGTCGAGCATTGTCTTGCAACAGTACTGGCTCATATTTATTGATTAGGCATTGGCTGTTTTGTTTTTAATTTTTCATTCATTTTATCGATTTCGCCACAATACGAATCAGCCGTAATTGCTTCGTCTGGTTCTAAATATTTTTTTTGTAACAAAATGCATTAAATAATTATTCAGTCGAAGAAAGAAAGAGAAAACTCCACGATTCGAATCTGGCACTTCAAGCCGGCGCGCTACCACTTAGCTATCAAGCTAGATGACAAGGGGTACAAATCTTAATCTCATAAGTTGATGCGGAAACTTGCAACCTTTTTTTCTCGAAAATGGTTGGATAGTACGAGCTAGTACGTCACTATATTAACACCTCTGGGGTACCCTACCGCTATACGAAGTTTGGTCTCAAACTCAATTTCTTAGGGCGTAGCCTCCCCTTGTGACTGGGAATATTATTTCCAAATCAGCCAAATTGAATGACTGTGTATCCAAACAATTCCATCCCGCTTGTCTCAACTCGATTCGGTCTCACAACGATTTATTCTCCACGAATTCCATTTATGCGAATTCGGCGTTTACGACATGGGCAATATGGAATTTTGGGACAAATGATAAATGTTCCTGTGGATGTGAGATTTCTCTGATGATGACGCAGAACTCCCAGCATAACATTTATATTTATACTAAATATACAAATAGAGCATTGTTCCCTGGTAAAATCGAGTTTACCACGAAAGAAACATTTAAAAAATAAATTATTCTATATTTACAGCTCGCAATTGCACTTCGACCGCGCGTGGCCTCGCACACACATTCTTTAATACCAAATCTCTTCTAGAAATAGTTCTTCATTGTTGATTTTTATTTTACACGGTTTAGATAAGAAGTCATGTCATGGCCAGGAATGATAACACAACTATCGACTGGATAAATAATGAATAAATCACGATTTGCTATCGGATAAATTATTCTTTTCCATTTATTAAAAACGCGTTTAACGTTTTAATGTTGTAATGTCGATTTGTTTATAAACACATAAATTAATTATTTTATAGCGCTGTCAAGATCGAAACACCGAGACCGTGTGTGCGCTCTGCTATGCGTTCTCTAATCACAGAAACATGAAATAACAGATAACGCTTCGTACAAGGCCAGATTCGAATTTGAATTGAAGCTTTGAATGACTTGTTGATTGATTGTTCGAACAATAACAATTCGGCTACTGTATATAGCTTACTATAGATTATTATATTTTAAACATGACGTGATTAATGATACAGGTGGAGTCTGTTTGGTTCGAAGTTCGTTATATACGTTCATATTTCCTGTCCCATTTCTTTTAAACTATTCTTGACAAGTGCGAACACCGTCATTGACTATTATGAAAATGTTTTGCGACTCATTTTCTATCTTAAAAATAATATATGATCATTATACAAAATATCTTATCAGATTTACTTAATGTTTGAAAATTAGATTCTTTTCTGAAAAAAATATCAAAATTCTGTATATGACAAGTTTGCACGATATTCAATAAAGTATTCTGTTTATAATATAGATAGAAATTAAGATAAAGTCTTGTTTATAATAAGGTAAATGCTTATAAGAAAAAAAAACTAAGAAATTATATTAAAACTAGATTTTAGGTACAAATTAGACAGTAATGAAGTAAATATTATTATCAAGCGTTACAAATGTATTGGTTGGTCAAAAGTATTGACTTTTTTTCTCTAATCGATGGACATACATGCCTTGAAATGCAACTGACTTCATTCTAAAACGCAAATTCATTATGTAACTAGACAGCTGATAGTTCAAGCTCGTTTTAGAAAAAGAAAATGTACGATTTCGTTAACAATTGGTTTGCTTGCCGTCGATTTCAAAATGGAAAATCAGAAGGAACATTTTTGTCAGATTTTGCTGTATTAATTCCGAAAATTTGTTTCATTTTTTGTAAAACGCCTTGAATGGTAAAACCTTCACTGCTGATGAGGATATCAAATCGTTCTTGAAACTGTTTTTTTGTCGAAAAACATGAGAACTTATTAGAGCGCGGAATCATGAAAGATGGCGAAAGGTAATGGGATAAAATGGACAGTATATTGTTCAATAAGGTGTTTGTTTCCCATGAAAAATCGCCCTCCATTTACACAGGAAAAAAACCGTAATTACTTTTTGGCCAACCAAATATTACTATAGAGAAATTATTAATGGGCAGATGGAATTCCAATCCTGAACTCTTTCAACCGATTCATAAATATTTGGTCGTTCGAAAATTTCGTTCGGTTTTTTTTTAGCTTAAATTCAAAGGCGTTGTTTGTATACAGATGTAATTTTATTCATTAATGTGTACGTTGTTTTCATCGATCACCTTTCGCCATCTTTCGGATAAATTCATGATTCCATCCTTCTAGAAATTTCTCGTTTTCTGGCGAAAAAATCAATCCAAGTGATTGTTGCAGGTTTTTAAAAATCGAATTTTTTACTGTTGAGCAAGTTGCGTAGAGAACTAGAAGGAATAGTAATCTGAAGGTGCAAAATTAAGTGAATACGTCTGGTGGAGATTTTTTTACCTTTAATCGGTTCAATTGGAAACAATACTTGACTAAATTATTTTTTTGATTATTAAGTATGATCTTATAACACAGGGTGCCCACTTTGATCCGATGGAGTCGCTGGTTTCTACTTTTTTGAGAATCAGGCTAGTAAAGCGAATTACTATGAATGGAGAAAGATACCGAAACATGCTGATCAATTTTTTGTGAGCAGAATTGGATATTATTCATCGGGATGACATGCGGTACCAGCAGGATAGTACAATAAGTCACACAGATGGTGAAAGATCGATTTATTGAGGACAAAATTCCCTGGTCGCATTATTTCTAGAAACGGAGATATTAATTGGTAATCCAGCGATTTAACACCGTTCTACTGCTTTCTTCTGGATCACGTTAAATGATAGGTATACGCCAATAATCCTAAAACAACTTTTGAGCTAAAACATGAAATTCGAAGATTAATTACCGAGATAGAGCGCCAGTCGTGTAGGGACGTCATTGGAAATTTTAACAGAAAAATGATTGCTTGTAAGAAAGCACGCGGCGGTCATTTACACGACATTATTTTTGATTTATAAGCGGCGCACTCCGAAAATAAAGAAACTTGCAATTTGAATTCAAATTCTATATTTTATTTCAAATTGAAAAATGCGCCCTTATTGGAAAACGTTGCACGAGACGGAACCAAACCTTGGAACCTTTTTCAAAAAAATGGATTTGAATGTCATCTATGAAATTATATTGCAACAGAGCAATTTGAGTGAAGTGAGTCACATTTAATCAACGCAGAACCAATTATTGGAAAAAAACGAATAAATGTTTCTAATAACTCAATAAATACATAATAATTTATGATTTTGTGCTTATAAAAATTACAGATTGTTTCCATTTTTATATAATGCATATTTCAGACAGACATTTATGTTTATTAAATCACTGTACTAACAAATGTTCATCTTGAAAAATGATAGACAATACTTGATATTTTTTTGTTCAAAACAGGGAAAAAGAACATTTATTTCTTTTGAACACTTCGACGATTTTCAGATACAGACAGTACGCACGTACAACACGTGCGGACATATAAAAGAAAGCAAGAGTAAAAAGGATCTGATCTATGACAATATGTATATAAACATGAGTAATATCAATAACGCTGGCGACCAAATAAAAATCGACATGTGTCAGTTGATAAATTAGTTACATTGTATCTTATCTGTAATTAATTACTGGCAAACAACGATCGAAAAATCGAATTGTCAAAGGGTATTTATACAGAGCACAGATAGATTCTGACCTGGATGATCTGAAGCACGGCATCAGATAACCAACACGAATCTAATAGTAATAACGGTCATGGCGGAAAATTAAAATGTGTCGTCCGATACGAACTTTGGATGGAAAGGAAAGCATGATGTTTATTCTATTGATGACCTGATTACATTGTAGCTAATTGTATATATATATATATATATATATATATATATATATATATATATATATATACATATGCGCTTAGTGATCGTGAACTTGAAATGTATTAATTTCTCAAAGATCCAGTTATCAGTTGGTTTTCTAAACAAGCATTGAAGTGTTTATCGTTACGCATGCGTCACAAGGTGATTTTTTTTTTTAAAAAAAATTATTCACACGTGGCTGTTAATAAGTCGATTGCAGTTATTTTTATATGGGGTTCGATTCGATTTTAAAAATTATTCGTTTCAGGTGCATGCAAATTTATAAAATCAGACACTGTATCGCAAAACAGTAAAACGATGGTGCAAAAATAATCGCGGTTTTTACGTATCGAGTATAAAGACGCATGTATCGGTTGAAAATTATATTTATTAATCGGGATAAAGACCATTGGCCCGCACAAACTTCTCCCATATATATATATATATATATATATATATATATATATATATATATATATATATATATATATATATATATGTATTATAATAAAAACATAACATTATTATCAACTTACATTTCTCATGAAAGAAAAACGAGAGATTCACCTGAAACAGAAAAATAATCATATATTTCATAATTATTAATAATTAGTTAGTTTTATTCATTGGAATTATTTTTAAACCTTCAATGAGTATAAAAATACTATGACTAATAATGGGTAATATATTGAGGATTGAAATATTAGGTTGGTGCAAAAATGATTGCGGTTTTAACGTATCGAGTATAAAGAAGCATATATCAGTTGAAAATTATATTTATTAATCAAAATAAAGACAATTGGCACCATCTACACACTTTTCTTCCAACGGGAAACAAGTTTATTTATTCTTAAAAAATAGAATTCTCGACTCCTGGAATTAACTAATTCATCGAAAGCGCTTCGAGCTGGTGCTTAATCTTTGAAAACCTTCTCTCGTAGGAAATTACTCAAATGTTTAAAAAAAATGATAATCTGTCGAAGACAGGTCCTGAGAATAAGGTGGGCGAGGTAAGGTTTCATAACCCAGATGATTTGATTTTTTTAAAATCATTTGTGAGAAGTGTGGTCGGGCGTTGTCGTGAAGGAGAATTGGTCCTTTTCGACTGAGTAATGCTGGCCGTAAACGATGCAACTTCTCATGATTTTTTACAATTTCCTGACAATACTTTTCTGCTGTTATGGTTTCATCACAATTTAAGAAGTTGCAGCGAATGGTGTCACTTGGAGACCACCAAACAGTGTCCATAATCTTTTTTTCACGAAGCTTCGGTTTAGGAAACTGTTTTGGTGCTTCTCCTCGGTCTCGCCACTGTGATTACTTTTTCGATTGTTGTAGAGAATCCATTTTTCATCACCTCTCGAGTTGTTTTACACGATTCCGCTTCAGTAATGATTCTTAAATCATTATTGTCTATATCTGAAGGACGTCGACGACCCTCCTCATCATCAACGACCCTCCTCATCATCAACGCTTTCGTTTCGATTATGAAATTTTTGGAATCAGTGCTGAGCTGTCCGTTCAAATCATTAATTAAAAATGAACTAAAACTTCAGAAGTACATTTCAGAACTCTCTCTCCATTGTTTGTTATTTAAAAACGAACGTGTACGATTTTATTGCATCACTGTACCTCTACATATGAATACAAAATGTTAGTTTGATAAAAATACATTTTCATACTTGATATGGACATCCTTCTTATGATCTCACTGGACTTCTTGGAAGAAATGAATCACTGTTATGAATCCAACGGCAGTAAAATAACATTTTTATTCTCGCCACCACCTAATCTTACGAATTCCGACATCGGTTCTGTTCTTTATAAAAACAACATCGAATATCGGCGCATGTTGAGTGCATGCGATTGAACAAACAATAATTTCTAAGTCAATATACAAAAGAATTATTCAAATTAATACAAGTGATTAATAAAAAAAATCTATCTCTGTACTTAATATCAATATTATTTTGTTCCACACTATGTATGTTGCGCTATTTTTTCTTCACAATAGAAGCATTGTCAAGACCTTGTACTCCATATCGTCACTAACAACGCGTAGGTTTGTTTTGTCTACTTGTAATTATATAGCAGGTCCGTGGTTCATATCTCAATTCAATACGAGGTCGTACCTCGCACTTGACCATTGCAACATTGTGTGCGTTTCATAAACGTTTGCTTCGTGCGACATAAATAATTAAATCTGTGTCGTATTTGTTTTAATAATGACAGATCTCGTTTAGCACTGCCTCAACGAACGCTGTTCGTATGTAGAGCTCTTCAACTTTACAAACCAAAGAACATAATGAAACATGAAAACTAATATTACTTGTAAATATTTTGAAATTGAACCTATGAATTAACGACAGAGTTTTGAAAGAGAAGATCTGAAGATTACTAAGATTTAAATATTATTTTATGTAAACACATGTTCAGATATACAACAGATATATTATGTAATCATACACAGAGAATGACAAGGAAATATTATATTATTAAACAGTAAAACCAATAAACAAGTTAGAATAACAAAAGTCAGTATTTGAAACCCGAAAAAGTGTCCATACACTCAATAGGCACAGTGATTATTTATTAAAATACATACATTAGTATACGAAAAATAATAGAAAATATATATGTGTATATATATATATATATATATATATATATATATATATATATATATATATTAGTAAAAAAATAATTAAAAAAATAAAATAAAGAAATACATAAATATATGTATTAGTCTTTTTGAAACAATAATAACTTGTCGAACCACCGTTTGCATTTATCACCTCCAGCATGCGTTTTTTCATTCCATCTATAAATTTATTTGTTACATTCGAATCGATGGAATTCCATTCGTCTTGTATGGCAACTTTTAACTGTTCTTTGTTTCGAATGGTATGTTTTTTAATTCTTCTTCCTATTTTATCCCACAAATGGTCTATTGGATTCATATCAGGTGATTGTGGGGGTGTATGAAGTTATTTTGGTATATTATATATCAGCCATTATTTGACCCGCCGTTCTGTATGCTTGGGATCGTTGTCTTGTTGGAAGATAAATGATTCCCCAAGTTCAAGTTTTTAGGCACTAGATATTAAATTTTCCTTCAGTATATCCAAATATATGTGTTGGTCCATTGTACCTTCAATAAATTTCAAATTGTCAACTCCTGAAGCACTCATAGACCTCCAGACTAGTAGATTACCTCCACCATGCTTAATAGTAGAACACAAATTTTTAATGTTTAGCTCTTCGTTATTTTTTCCTCCATACCATAATCCTTCCATCAGAGTCAGAAACATTAAATTTCAACTCATCAATGAACAGAACTGATTTCCAAAAGCATGGACGCTTATTAACATGTGCGTTTACAAATTATAGTCTTAGTATTTTATTTTTCTCACTAATGTAAGGCTTTTTCCTGGGTACACGTCCTTTAAATCCCGCTTTTCGTAGTACATTTGTTACTGTTTCGGATACAATTTCTATTTTGTATTCATTTTTTAGGATGTTTCTGAGCTCAGGTGCACTGGTTTTGGGATTTTCATGTATAGTTCTGAGAATAACTCGTCTGTGCATATTTTCTAATTTTCTTGGTCGACCAGAACGAGGTCTATTTACAATTGTTTTTAGTTTTTTATGTTTATTTATTATATATTGCACTGTTGCATGTGACTTTTTGACAGTTTTTGCTATCTGGCTAAGAGATTGTTCTTCAGATTTTAAACTAATAATCAGTTCACGAATTGACAAAGGTATTTCCATTCAAAGGCCTATATAATTCGACCACACTAAGCGAAACTAAATTGGAAACTGATACCCTTTAGCACACTAACAACCGAACAAGTACCAGTAGAATGGGGACTTCACCGACGACAAATAAGTAAATCCCAGAGAATAATGCTCAGTGTATAGAAACTTTTTTGACGCCTGTTAGTAAGGTAGCGTTGTTTAACATAACATTAATTTTTAAATATCATATAAATATGGTTAATTTCATGGCACCTCATTAAAGTGACTATTTAGGTTACAATCAACTATCAAAGGTTTCAATTATTTAAACAATTCAGAATAAAATGAGCGAAAATCTTTGTTACAGCTAGCTGCACGGACACTCCTTCGAACCAGTGTACATTCTCAGTCATGAACGTCGTTCCATTGTCGAGCACACGTCCCGATGGCAATGAAATCGCGTCGATTCCCCACGGACAACGAGATCAAATGACGAAATGCGACCGTCGACGGTCGCGTTGTCATCCGTCTCTCGTAAAAGTGGGGTCGCCGCACGACGGATGGATGGAAGTAACGCGATCATGTAGCGAATCGCGACTTCATTAAGCCAACACTTTTGCGGTGACGACATGCTTCGCAGAGATTAACGCAGACGCCCGGCGTAGACGCCAGTATCGGCGCTGATTGTGCGCGAGGAAACGTTTCACTGACTTTTATGCAATTGGTGTCGGCGACGTGCGCTTTGACGATCAGTTCAGGTGTGTGAATCGATTTCTGACGAAAGATGCCAGATGGATAATGTGATTTTTAATTTTCTTTGAAGATACAATTAATGGCCCTCTCTTAAAAAACATGCGTCGAATTTTATTGCTATATATATATATATATATATATATATATATATATATATATATATATATATATATATATATATATACATACAGTCAGACAAAAAATTCCCTTTCGAAAATAGTACACTTACAACAAAAAACTTGAATAGTTTTTACGTTTATAAAACTAAACAAAAATTTTCTTTATTATCTAAATTGATGTATGATTTAATGCATTAACGCGTTTAAAAAATTAACGCATTTAAATTTATTTCTAAGGAAACAATAACAAAACTGAATTCAATGCCGTAAAACATGATAGAAAAGTCTTCGTACAGTTTACTACAATTATTGTTATGGGTACGAATTAACCCCTTGTCATACAAGTTAATTGAAATTCGATACGACCAAAAAGTACTGTTTATTTTTCAGCTTGACAAAGAATGGAATATTTATACGTTGCAAAATATTATAATTCAATACTAATAACAGAAAATTAATAAAGAATAGTTATATAACGAATTAAACAATAATTCAGTAGACCTGTAGAGCAGTGTTTCTCAATATTTTTCCGACTGTGGTCCCCTTCCGAGCTTGTTTCCTTTCTGTGCCCTCCCCCATGTCTTACTAGTAAAAAGGTAGCTATTTAAATGTTTTTTTTTTTCTGTAAGTGGAACATGTTTTATTATAATTTTTATAATTTATACAAAATATAATAATTAAGTTAAAAAATGTACTTTAAGTATTTCTCGACCAATGTGACCTTTGTGTTTAATGACCAGAAACGAGTTTTTTATATCCGGTTGTATTGCTGTGAGGGATAACCGAAGATCACCTCTGTCCACTATGTTAAGGCGGTTCCGCGTAAGGCCGAGTAAATTATTCGCACGACTGAAACCTGATTCTACCAAATACAAAGCAGGAAAATCCATGAAAAACAATTTTGCTTCATCCCAAAGCTGTGAAAACTGTTTAGATGTTGTACCCTTGATCCAAAAATTATGTTTTTTTTTGACTGAAAGTTATTTTGGCTGCTATGTTGCTCGGTAGCTGTATGAGCGCTTCTTAAATTCCACTAATGGTCACTTCTCTGCTTTCTGTTTTCTTTTCTCGGTCGCTTTTCTGTTTTATTCACTTCTCACTTCACTTTTTGGTCCCCTGATCTTGTGTCGTGGTCCCCCTTTTACGTGATTTTCACCTGCGGTCCCCTTGGAATATCCTGGGGGTTCTCTGTGGGCCATACGGCTCTAGGTCTAGAACTCTTGCGGTAGACTATGAAAATTTCCGAAGCATTTCGGTAAATGTAGAGGTATTTGACATTTATTACACTGCCAAGTCGCTTCTTATATTATTTTTTGAGCACACGTGATATTTGTTTGCAGGATGTTGTTCTTTATCAGTAGAAGGTATGTGTACAGGAAAATGTCTCCTAACTCGAATATCTCATTTAGCTTTCACTGTCATTTTCGTACAAATTCAAAACATACATCTTGCACGGATTAATAATCATTTATTGAAAATTTTTGATTAGAAATGTTTATATGTTTCATGGATTGAAAGAAGAACTGATCTGTTAAAAAAAATGTAAAAGCTTGTTTGTAAAACACCCAGTATCGTTCTTATCACAGGGTTAATTCATTTGTGAAAGTGTATTAAATCACTACACCGGTCTGTGCTCATCTGTTACGTTGAGAAAATAACAGCAATAACAAAAAAATTAAATAACTTTATTTTCAGAAAGTATTATTGAAACCGTACTCGTCGAAAATTAAATATGCATACATTTTATTTATAAAATTAAATCTGTAAATGATTAACATGTTAAATATGAAATTTCAGTTAAGTTCATTAGCACAGTAATATGTTTGTTTACACACGTTATATGTTTGTGTGTACAGTTATTATGTTTTGTTTTACAAGAAGGAAGTGGGTGTATACAAAATTATAATAATTAAATAATCGAAGTCTTTTTTATATACCGTGTATTTGAACGGTACAGTTTTTCCGGTTTGTAAACTTGCACTGTTAACCATGATGAACTGAAGAATAAACCATTTTCATGCGGTCACATCCGTCGAAGAAAATATAATACACGTTCTAAAGTTATCTATCACTTTCTTTCAAAACGAATGTACGTATATTCATCTCTTTTTAATTCATTTGATTGCAATTTCAAGGCTAACTATGAAAATTGAAACCATGCTAAGAAGTAAAACTCTCAACTTATCTAAAAAATATATCCATCTCACCCCCACTTCAAATGCACATACGCAGTGTTTCCTTTTACCGTCTATTTAGGCGGTCGTTCGTACAAATACACGAATACATTACACCCTTCTGCTAACGCGATTGTTCAACTGGTCGTGCGCTGATTTCATCCCTCGCCGTAAACGCCCCTGTACCAGTTTAAATTGTCACCTGTCAGTCAAATTGAGTTTAATGTTGACATTATGCGCATTTAATTGTCATTATGTAACAATTTAGGGATGTACAATTGATATTGTTAGTAATTGACACGCGCATTTCTATATGATTGTCGAGCGGGGGAGTTTGTTTTCTATATAATGTGTTTCGTTTACAGTTCAGTGTGTACTTTTGTAGGTAGGTGGAATGTTTTTCATTTTAATTGGCGAATATAATTTTTTTCACATCGCATGAAAATAAATATTTTTTTCGCAAATTACTAAATTGTAACTTGAAACGTTTTGATGACCGCATTTTTTTTTATAATTTTCAAGGGTTGTCCGATCTTGTCTAATGTGTACACATCCTTTTTATGATAATAAAAATTCACATTTCTCGTCACTTCGTCCGCAGGACAAAGTCCATAATAGTGAGAAATGTTTATCTATGGTGACGAGAAATGTTTGCTTTGTCAGCTCATTGGTTTCAAGTTTAATTCATTAAGTCTCGTTCTCAGGTATTTTTTACGTTTAAGTATATATATATATATATATATATATATATATATATAATGTAAAAATCAATAAAAATTTTTTCTTTTTATGTTTTTTTCTATTTTCCTTCCAATTTTGTCGGGCTATATGCTAGTTCATAAATAACGTACACTTAGTATGCTCATACTTGTTTATATATAAATGGAAAAAGTACAAACACGATGAAAAATTTAATGAACCGGGGTAGATATATTGAACCATTATTTTGGCGATGAAAAGTTTACTGTTTTTGGATCAACAAGTATAATTTGTTTCTGGTTGAATGATTATTTTACTTCTCTGTGAGCAAAAATAATCGTTTTATGTAAAAAACGAAAATTTATTTTTAAAAAAATTATGGTAAGATTTCAAACGGAATAACTTATCGTTTTCTTGGACCCAAAAATCGAAAACCACAAAACTGATTTCCTTTCAATCAGAAACTAATAGTTGTAATGTATATATTCCTAATTAAAAAAGGCGATCAATGTCTGAATTATTTGATATTTTAACAGATAATCGATTTTCAGTTTATTTGACAATTTTTTTCTGACCAAAAGAGATGTTAGAGTTTTTTAAATCTACTTGAATGGTTGTTTTAATTTTTCTACAGTCATATAATAATCGTTTATTGAGTTAAAAAATTAAAATCTATTTACTAAAAATTTTTGACAAAAATTCAATACCCTATTGTTTGTTTTTTTAGTTCAAAAATCTAAAATGCATAAAATGATTTATTTTCAAAATAATTTGAAATTTACAAACATAATAATACATATCCTATATGAAAAATGGCATGCAATGTCTGAATTATTCGCTATTTTAACAGATAACTGTACTTTTATTAACTATTCAAGGACATTTAGTCATTTTCAGTTATATTTTTATAAAAGTACCATTAAATATTACTTTGTACGTATTCATAGCGGGGAATTTTTGTAAAAAAAAAATAATTCTAATTGTTTCAATATCTATTACGACTCATGGAACATATATTTGTTTTTACATCAAATCAACCTATGCTCATATATGTAGGATACAACGCTTTGTTTATTTTTCACGTTGTGACAAGAAATAGTGGTGTTTCGAATGTTTAAATAAACTTCATAGTAGGCCATGGACAGTTTATATTATCAACTGTTTTATTTATGTTGTATTTGTTAGCCCCTGCTTTATGCATACGTCTAGTAATTTTAATTTCTCATTTTGGTGTTTTCAATTAAGTTTATTTGTATTTTTAATTCATTAATATATATATGTATATATATATATATATATACATAAAAATATATATAAGTATTAATTCTGTGTTTTGGCGAAACGACGAAATGTCATGTACATGGATCAAGTAGTGATTACGATGAACTGTCTGTACTGTGTTATATAAATTGTTCAGTGCGTATGAAACACAATCGTGCGACAGTTGATCCGAAGATAATTATTAAATAATGTAGCAGAAAACTGCGCAAATCTTCTACGATCTTACACCACGGACGTTATTTGTAAGTAGTCGAACTTTACCGTTTAAATTGACATTGAACGTAACTTTTTTGTAAAATGAGGTTATGTACCTAGAAGTTTCAGTTAATATAAAGAGTGTTGTTGTCATGAACATTCAAACAAATGATGTTTAAGATTCGATTCCAATAACCGTAATATGCGACAGTGTTGTAATAATATTTATATTATGCGATATCAGTGGTACTTAATCGTTTTATACACAGGCATAGCCGCAATAGTTATGTCATAGCCGCCTGCGTATTTTTCAATATTTCTTCTAGAACATTCGAGAAGTACGGTATGCCGTTTATTTAATGCGTAATGGGTTATTAGTCAAATCGGTAGATATCTGAGGTTTTTCATAACAATTTCGTGAGGTGATTTTGTATAGATGGTCACATGTTCTTTTCAAGTAAGATATAATACATTATCATGAGTACCTATTTATATATATATATATATATATATATATATATATATATATATATATATATATATATATATATATATATATATATATATATATGTATGTATGTATATATATATATATATTTTGTTACAGAGTTCTCATTGTAGTGTGGTCTCAATAAGCTAGTATACATATTTTGGTATTTTGTTTTAATCAAAGACCTAATGAGAGATAGATTAAATTACAAGCCGGATAAAGTTTGTCAATCCTCAAATGGCTAATGTTAGCCAGTGCAGTATAGCAAATACCTGTCCCCATGTAGTTATATATATATATATATATATACATAGATGTTTCTGTATAAATTATACAAGTCGTTCATACTAATATATTAAATTAATACATTATTAATATTTACATTAACTAATATATTATTAATATTTAATATATCCATTACTTATTTGATTATAAAGATATTTTTTTAAAAATAAATTCGTTTAATATGTAATGAAAACCCATGCAGTTTAAAATAGTCATAGAAGTACGATAAATCGAAAGGTCGCATCGGAAATGTTAGTACATTCAGATTGCAGTGTAGTTTTGACACTGGTTAAAATCATTTCACATAAATTCTCTTCTTTCACTGCACCCCATCGCGAACAAACTGTGGTAAAAAAAAATGTTCAATAGATCACCGTTGATCAGTTTTGATTGTTGTTTATGCGCGTTTTGATGATCATTCTATCATTTTTAGAGCGCCAAGGTACAGTAAAGTCTGTAAAGGAGAATAATTGTACCATTGAACTATATCAATATTGAATATTTGCATTATTGACTGAAATCTATGAGTTTTTTGTGTATATATATATATATATATATATATATATATATATATATATATATATATATATGTATATACATATACATTAAGGGGCTTTGCCACGAACAATTTTTGGACGAACAATTAGTAATGTATTTAATATCGAACAGTTTATTCAATAGTGTTGTTCATGGTTCAAGTACGTTCAGTGTTGGTGAACTGTGTGTGTTGTGCAACGAGATTTGCAGGGAGACCTGGTATATTTGCTGGCGACTTGTAAAGAGGTAAGTCATCACTTTACAGTTTTTTCATTGATCGTTTCATGGATGTACTTGTATTTTTTTAACTGTTTTATAATGTTTTCTGTTATTTTATATTTTAGGTATCCATATTCAAATATGAAACTATATTTCACCTCATGATATAAATATGTGTTTATAGTTTACAAAAATGATCAGTATGAGAAATTTTCTTATTTAAAAAAAAAATGATATTAACCTTTTATGTAGTTAGGACTTTTAATATTTTACCTGTCGGTAGTCTACTAGTAGGCATTTTTTTTACCTGCGTTTATCGGTAGACAGTCTTTTCATCGGTAACGCTTATTGATTGGAAGCCTAATAGTCGATTTTTTCTTAGCAATACTTATTGAGAGAAAATCTATTAATCGCCGTTTTTTCCAAACAGCTCTCACTAACTTAATTCTCATTAGTTGACATTTTGCTGTTAGTGAATATTGTCTGTATTACTTTTCGATCAAAACGTTTTAAATTTTCGTCCTATAAAATGAATACTGGTAATGAAAATAAAGAATTGCGGGGTAAATAAAACTGAGCCGGTATTACCGGACAATCCGTACTCGAATTAGCCGATCGGTTCTGTATATACATTTAATTCGCGAGCTGTAGTTAAAGTGTTAAATTCCATTAGCGAAAACTAATGTCTAATAATCAATGATTCGTCATTCACTCCACAAAACTTCTACGCCCGAAATAAGAAACTACTCTAAAATTTACATTTTTTAAAAAATCTGTTTTATTTTTTCATATGTTACTCATTTTCAGATTGTTCCATTCCTGTTTATTAATTAATTCTGTACGTAAAAGTTAACCGTTAGAACTTAATATAGAACAATATGATGATTAATTGATTTTTCGGTTATTTTAATGCCATTTGATATACAGGATTTTTGATTTTATCATTCACGGGTGGAATTGAATAAATTTCTTGATGTGTCCGCCTTGAAATAAACAAAACTGAGACGTTTGTGTGTATAACGAGGATTTTATAAATTAATTTCAGCCATATCCTGTATCGCTGTACACTAAAATGTGTACGTTATTTATTAAACTCCTGGGTATCTTGTGTTACCAACAGGATTATTCGAAATAACTAAAATATATTCAGTTAGGTCAGAGTAATAAAACTGTATTGAACAAACAAATAATTATGTATATATATATAGAGAGAGAGAGAGGGAGAGAAAGAGAGAGAGAGATTTTCGTTCCAAACTTAATACCCGTATCATTGCGTGAAAATGTGTTAGAATTAATGGCAGGATAATATAAAGAGAGACTGGAGTGTAAAAGATTGAATGAAATTATATCAGAATGTGAGATTTTATAAAAAAAAACAGACTTATTTGAAAAATATAAAAAAAAATCATTACAGTATTTCCTGCAACGGCAATTTATAAAAGTGTCGAATAAAATTGAAAACACATTTTATTGATTAGTGGTTTCATTGAATGCAGGCTACTATAGGTCACAACAAATGTTACGCAAAAAGACCATAGCGATTAACGTCGGGATCAAGTGTTCTGTAAGTATTAAGCTTTTGTCTCTGCGTGGCTTCGTTCTCGTTATTGTACGGCTTCGCTCGTTTTAAAACACGAATTGTGGAGATTATCGAATAGTTAATACTTTCATCATTTGTACTTTAACGAAAAAAAAGAGAGCGCTGTCGGATGATGTTTCCGTATTTACACACAACTTCGATTTACCGAGAAATCGAAAAAAAAATATCGACTCTCCTTTCTTATTTTAGAAACGAGTTACTCAATGAATACTTTTGTGTAATCTTTTCGAACGTTTTAAATGTTCAGTGTGTGAGCTGTTTTTCCTAACCTGTCTTGTTTATGGAACACTTTTTATTCCGGTATATGTATTATCAAACATTTATGACATTCATCTGCAGTTGTTAGATTTTTATACAAGTTTTTACAATATTTACATCGAAATATATTTCAATTTACAATAAAAATAGTGATTATTTAAAACGAATAGAAATATTGACTTGTAAAGAAAAAAATGTCAATAGAGGAATAAGAAAAGTCGAACCAATAAAAAAATCTGTTTGAATATTGAAATATTATATTTTAACATAAAAATCAATGTTGTTAAAATAGACAGATGTTTGGGGTTTATGGACGAGGCGACATCTAAGATTTTTAGCCCATTGTCAAAAAATTCTATATCTTAGTTCTATGAAGACGATGCCATCGTAATCATGTATAAGCAGTAATCATAAATGATTAGTAATTAATTATTGAACATTTTCGATTAAAAAAATATTTGCAGTTTGTAAAGAAGAGGAAAATTAATTTGTGAAAGTAAATGTAACTACAGTACTATATTGCTTGTTTTTCATAATGAAGTATCGGTTCTATATGTTTTTTTATTTATTTTTCATTAGGTCAGTAATTTTGTGTTTCATTACAATCCCTTCCGGTAATTTTACACTCTAATGTTATTCAGGATTAATGACGCAACGATTTATATTGAACGATACGAAGACATGTGATTTTTTGACATTTAAACATTAAAATTGATTTTCCTTGAGGTGTATGTTGTTTGTCTGTTAGAAATATAGTCTGATGTTCTTTCAATCTGTACAAATAGCAGCCCGCTGTCTCTAATAGCGGCCCGAGCAATGTGGCATTAAAATTTCATACATTTAACTGTGATTTCCAGAAATCAGGTACTCGAATCTCATAGATCCTCATTGCTGGAGGCCTGATCTGGAAGAAATAAATCACAAGTCTTTTCATAAAATCGAGTTTTTGTAATATTTTTTTCAAATTCGATCACATTTTATAAATGGATAGAAATGGAAGCCATTTATACAAGCAGTTTCTTTCTTATCTATTTGAGAGTTGACAATTTGTAATCTGTTTAATAAGTCGCGGAGATTGGTTGAGTTATACTCGAACAGTAAATTTGAAAAAGGGAAGATAGGTGATTTCACTCTTTTATTTTCAAGATGTTGAAACTTTCTTGCAGCATACGAAGGTTGTACCAAATATCCGCGGCGTAGATAGGAAGGAATGTAAATAAAAAAAATAAGATTTTACTATTTTTCAATATAATTCCCTTTAACTTCAATACATTTTTCTACAGTGCTTAATTAGCAATTCTGTATTCTTATAAAATAATCTTCTATTGTCATGTAGTCAGTTACCGCTATTTTCTGCTAATAATCATAATTAAAATGCTGTCTATGTAAACTTTTTTCAATTTACGAAAACGTAATAATTAATAGGGGCCATTTATGGACTGTATGATGGGAGCTCGGGTTCTTGGAAGCCGTACTCCAGAATAGCGGTGTTAGAAATAGTAGTAGTGTGACCTGATGCATTGTCGTGCAACAAGCGCACTCCTTTTGTTAGTTTTTCACGAATATTATCTTAAAATTTATGCAAAAGTGTTGCATAATATGGGCAATTAACAGTGGTACTGTGCTTCTTAAAATTTACTAATAAAACACCCTTGCAATTCCAAAAAAAATTGTATCCATAATCTTTTATGTGGATTGAGACACCTTGGCTTTTCTTGATGAGGGTTCACCAGCTCGTCGCCCTTCCATGGATTCTCTTTTAGACAGAGGATTATGCTGTACATCAGCTAGTGTATTATAAACATATTTTGAAATCTAAAATAAATAATAAAAACGTTTTGATCCAAAGATATGCTGGTTGGGTGTTAATTCATTCGAGGAAGTGAATTTATCTATAGCGCCAAACTATATTCTTTTAAAACAAATAATAAAAACGTTTTGATCCAAACATATGCTCGTTTGGGTGCTGATTCATTGGAGAAAATGAATTCATCTATAGTGCCAAACTATAATTTTGTATACTAGTGTTATATACAAAATAGGCTGTTCTTGGTACGGTTTCTTTTGGTAACGTAACGAAGCGTTAACAAATAATTTTAAGATTGGATAAGATGTCTATTTGTATATATATATATATATATATATATATATATATATATATATATATATATATATATATATATATATATAAGAGTACATATGAATGTATACTATAGTAGCTCGAAGAACATATCAAATTCAATATATGCCGATTGGATTTATCTTCTGTGAAATAAGGAAACAAATAGAGCGTGCAAGATCTCGCGGGATGATGGCCACACACAGCCGACTCACCAACAAGCTACGGTACGCCCCTCGTCTGTTCGGGAACGCTCCGGTTCTTGTGTTGTGTCGTCGTCGTCGTCGCTGCATATCGAGCCCGCGACTCCCGCACGTTGTTCCAGTCTTGCGGCTTGCCCGTGGGATGGGTACGCGCGGGTGGTCGAAACCAATAAAACAAATCCCATTTATAGATTTCATAGAGATTTATAGAGATATCAGCTGTTGGATTTAATATAGTGGAATTTTCTTGCAGCCAAATACATGTTGGAAAATATCAGATGGATAAAACATGGAGCGAATTGAAAACGGGTTACTTGAAGTGGGTATTCACGTTTAAATTTCATATGTATATATATATATATATATATATATATATATATATATATATATATATATATATAAACATTTCTTTTTAAAAAAAAAAAAAAACGAAAAGAAAGTATATGAAGGAACAATCGAATGAATCTGATTTATGATTGAGTATTTTGCTAGATAAACAATTGTATTATTTTTAAATTGCAGAAAATTCGACATTAATGCGTATTACATTGTTCTTACTGAAACGTTTTCGTCATTAAACATACCTCTTTTTATTCGATTCTTTAATCTTATCTTATTTAACAATAGGAAAATCTTTTTGAAACGTGTTATGTTAATAGTTATTAACGAAAGTGAAAATAACTGGTAAAATATGGGGTAGCATTCATAAATATTACAAAGATAGGTAGAATATTTGTCATTCTTATAAATAAGTTTAATTAATCAAAAAAAAAAAACTTCTCATATATGAATTCTTTTCCATCCAGTAAACCAAATAAAAGTTTCTGCTTCAAATGTTCAATAAATAATTGTTGATCATTTTTGTTCGTTGCTTGCGCGCATTTCGATGGCGATGGCATCATCGTCACAAAGTCAAGAAAAATCTATAGATTTGAAAAATGTATAGGTTTCCAAATTTGGTGGTTTGTGGAACATAAACAGAATTGATTTCTAAAAGTGAATTTACTCAGTTTAAAAACTGTATTGTACAGTTTATTTCATTATGCACTACACTCTTTGAATATGAACCATTTACTGAGTGAAACAATACTTATAGAGACCTTTATTTATTTTTGGATTTTCATATTTTCATAGTTTGTAGAGAGGGAAGAAAATAATCTATATAAAATTGAATTCAGTCACAGTACCAGAACTGTATTTTACAATTTATTTTATTACATACTAAAGTCTTTGAATGTAAACCTTTTATTGGCACAACTATTTTTTGTTCTGAAACAGTACTTCTTACTTTCTTTTTATATTTTCATACTTTGTAGAGAAGAGAGAAAATAATTGATTTATAACAGCGGTGTCAGAACTCTATATTACAGTTTATACTAAAAATCAATAAAAAATATATGTCTATTGACACATTAGTTTTTCTTCGACCCAAACAGCACGTGTAGAGATCATTACTTGTTTTTAGATTTTCTAATTTTTCTCATTTTCTAATTGGTCGACAACTAGCTTTTTCTTCGAAGTGCTTTTCTAGTTTTCAATCGCCCGGTCGATTTCTAAAATTCGTTTAATCGTAATCAGTGATAAATGTTCACCGGTAAAATTTTGAATATTTTTCAAATCTACAGACGTTTTGTACTCTGTCGCTCTGACAATGAAGTCATCGTCATCGAAATGCCCATAATCAACAATGAAAAATGATCAATAATCGTTTACTAATCAGATTTTTGGTGTTTGTGGGGTGGAAAAAGAATTAATTTGTGGATTAATAAACTGTAGTTTTTGTGGCGAATTCTGATTTGAATTAATTTTGAAAAAGTGTTCCTAATATGTGGATAATTTAAACAGTTTTGGTTTCTCACTTTTTGTAATTTACAAGTGTGTACAGTTTATATATATATATATATATATATATATATATATATGCATATATATATATATATATATATATATATATATATATATATATATATATATATATATATATATATGCATATATATATATATATATATATATATATATATATATATATATTAATTAGATGTACAAGTTATTTCGGTACTTTTCATGGGAAACGAATGTTTAGGAACGATAGAATATATTTCAATCCTCCAAATATCACCCATTTTTCTTGCATAATTTTCCACAATCTGTCAGGTAACTGACGAACCCCTTATCGAAAAAATATGGCTGCTTTTTGAGTCGATGAAACCGTAATGCATTCGCGGATCTCTTCGAATGTTTTAAAATTTTTTGCATGTTTTATGTGTCACAACACCTTCTTCCAAACCTGACCAAGTCATTCCCACGGCTTCGCGCAACATTTTTTTCGACTGGAATTCGAAAAGTATCCAATGCCCAATATGTTGCTTTTCGGACACCATCGTGTTCATTACTGTTTTGTGTGAGTTTGACAACTGCTTGTCCAAGATATATAGTGTTTTTAAATATTAAGGTTCCCACTTCGAAATCCTCAAACGACGAGAAAATGTTTTATTTTAAAACAGAGTTATGATTCAATCAATTTAAAGGCACACAATTATTTTTTACATCTAATATATATATATATATATATACATTGGCGTGTATGTGTATATGTATGCATGAATTATCTACTTTTTTAGATATGTAAATTTCTTTACGGCCTTAATAATAATAACAGTTATAATAATATCGTTGCGAGGGAAAAAATGCCTGTCCGCTACCTTTAATAAACATATGTCTAATACACGTCGTAAAAAAAAAACTCAAATGAAATGCACGCCACAGCGCGGACGAACAAACATAAATATCTTTAAATAGCGTGCGAGATGCGAACTCGTCGGGACTGGGATATGTGTAGGGAGGAAGGATCACGTTCGCATTACAGATTTCAATATGTGCGTTTGCATGTACTGCGATGACGGGATCGTAACCGATGGACCGCGGACACAATGAATGTCCGGCAGGACGCAAATGCCGAGCAACATTTGCAAGTAACTGCCGTAGGTCTTCGAGACGATGCGCTCGGGACGAAACTGTTTCCCGTATTTGAGGTTCTCTTCCAAGTTAGGGACGCACGATAGTATCAGAGTCGATGCATTTTTTGTCACCATTAGATATTCAGTTCTTAAGATCAATACTTTATCTTATTGAGTATAAAAAAAGAGTTTAACAAAAATTGAAGTTTTATTACTTGCTAATAATTTAATAAATGTATGTTTTAAATTTAGTAAATCCATACTTTTCTCAATGTTATGTTTATATATATATATATATATATATATATATATATATATATATATATATATATATAATATATATATATATATATATATATATATATATATATATATATATATATATATATATATAAAGAGAGAGAGAAAGAGAAAGAAGTCGATTTAAACAATTCCTGGTTAAATACTCAGTGTTCTCAGAAAAAATTACAAGTGAATGATAGTGGATATAATATTGCTCGCTGTTTTGACGAAAGTACTTCTTTTAAGCTTAATTCCTAGAATTTCCTTTTAATTCCTAGAAATTAAAGTTTAAATCTAAATTTAATTAATTTTTCATCATAGATGAGAGGAATAGATAATTCATTTTATTTCGGAACTCGAAGAATTAAAATCCTTTCTACTTTATTTATTTAAGTATTATATTTTTTAAGTGTTCATTATTTTTTTTAAAAAAGTCATTGAACTTACTTCCATGAATAATTAACACTTCAAACATCATAAAACGTTTTGTATACGTCACAAACCAAAAAAATATGTTCAAAAATGTTCAGTAGTTGGTTATTGATGTTTTTTTTAAATTATTGTTTAGATGCATTTAAATGACAATGTCATTATTGTTAGAGCTGTGAGGTACAGAGAGATTTTTGTGTACTTTATCGGGTAGAAGATGATGTCAATCAAAAATGATACAAAATGATTAAAAATGTTCAGTTAATTATTGAACATTTTTAATAATAATAATAAACATTTGTTGAAAAGTGAACTATTAATTTGTTGAAATATAAAACACAAAACATTTTAACAAAAAAAAATAATTCTGTAATAAGAAAATATGAAATCATGCTTCGACTACAGTGATTCAGTTAAAACTACAAGTAATGAGCTTTCAATCGACTGAACACATCCATTGATTCTCAGATGGTTGAATTTGTGACTTTCTTTATCTTCAGGTCGAAGCCCCCAAAAACCCCAACAACCAACCGGCCCTAATCTTCGGGCTTCGGAACAGGTTACAGTCATAGAACGTTTTTTTTTAAAAAAATAATATATTCTTTTATACTCCGACTGAAATTTCTAGGATTTTTTTCCATACATGTTTCCTAGATAACTGAAAATTGGTAAATGGATATCCTCACCCTGCTGTCGTCTATGTATACGAGCATTCCATGTAAGTCGTATGTCTTGACTTCTCTCATGCCCTTTTATTATAATGCGGAAACCGTAAAAAACATATGTCCCCCCACTGGACACGCAGTTGTCCACTAGTTCGAAACTGCCGCGAGAAACTATACTGAAATATTAGCTTGTACTGATTTATGTGCGCTTTCGACATTCACATAAAAGATATATACTAAAAATAGATGCTCACTGATTCGATATTCGTGCAGAATATAACATAAAAACGAATAGTTTTTTTTCGGAAAAAAGTCTAATGAATTATATAATTTATTTAACCATTTTTCATTTTATCCGTGTTCATCTCTGGATCCTCTTAAAGTTGAATTTATCTCGAAAATTAATTTATCGAACGGTTTACATTTTTCGTACTTGAAATAAGTGAAAAGAAATAAAAATTAAATCCATTCTATAAAGGAATAATGGAAAAATTACAAGCTTTATCCATTTAATTATTTGTTTATATTTTTTAAAAAATAAAGTGTATACATTTTTTCCAATACATTTAGATTCTTGTAGATAAAAAAAATAGAAAGAGTATATAAATAAAATAGGAAACTTTTCTTTTTCTAAGAAAGTTTTCTAAGAAATAGCGATTATTTTGTTATTATACATTTTTAAGTTTTTTTTTTTAAATGAATTCATATATGAAAGCATATTGTGTGAGTTGGTGCAGCAAACATATGCAGACCTTCTGTAATGTCAAACTGAACGCACTTATTAATTTAATAAGTGTATTTTATTTTAAGTAATGAATCAGTGCAGATCCGATTCTGAATTGTGCTGTGTTTTATAGTGGACTGACTCAAATTTCAAACTCAACTGCTTTTGTAGACAGCACGAAAAATACTCTTCAAAACCCGTGTCTACAACACTGATCTCCTACAACAATGCAATATGCTTTCGTAAGCACCGGCCAGACTGTCTACTGTTTTAATTGTTGAATACAAATTTCTGACGCCGATCACACACACCTGGTCATAACAGTTATTATATAACTAATAATAATACATAACGTACTAATAGTGAGTTTAGAATCAACTGTTAATTTAATATATAGACTGGTCTTGATATTCGAATCGACTGGGTACTATTGTGACCGACTGGGTGTACCGAACATATCGTCGCTAGACCTTATATATGATTAGTTATCGGTTATTCAGAAAGAATTAAAGTATAAAGTAGATCTAGAGTGCACATCGTCATCTTCCTACTGTGTGGATTTTGAATAATTTGTCATGAATAGTTGTTTGTACAAATGATCTGGTTGAACTATGACTGTTTGTTCCTTACAAACAATCATATGTATGTGAATGATTCTGGATAATATATGAATGAATGTGCGTACACTAGAACTGAATTTTAGTGAGGAATGTTCACACTTCAAAATGACATAAGAGACATCTGTCACTGCCCACAGCATACGCACATAGAATCATCCACACGTGAACAGCGGCTTTTAATGCAACCTCCTATTATATATATATATATATATATATATATATATATATATATATGTATATATATATATATATAAAGTTTGAGTAAAAAAATATAAACAACTACTTAAAATAGGATAACAATTCCAGAAATAGTATTCGTATGAAAAAAAAATCCTCGAATCGAAAAAAGCTCGACCGAACAGTTTAGTATGTAATTGTAGTTAGTCCGGTTTCCGGAACAACTGCTTTTTTACGACGTCGCATAATGTCGACATTACGGCGTACTAGCTCCGAGCGAGAGTCACTCGTCTCGTATACAGACATCTCTACAGCCCGCCGTCGAGAGTTTCTGGTCGTCATTTTTATAGTCCGTGTCCGGTCAATAACTAAAAGTTACATCTGCACCTTGCCAATATCGTTTTCGATCCGTCGTGTGTACCGATGCACTCTCGCACAGAAACACTTGGACATGTTTTAATACAGAACAAGATATGGGATTCTGTTATGCTTTTGTGTTTAAGAACTGCAGTTGAATAATGATCAGTGTTCGTACCATTATTATAATTGGACGATAAAGACAGATAGGGAACAATGTTCGATGAATTGTATTTGTCTTTGTTTGTAGCTTCTAAACTGGCATAGTTATATATATATATATATATATATATATAAAAATATATATTTATATATATATATATATATATATATTTATATATATATATATATATATATATTTATATATATATATATATATAGAGAGAGAGAGAGTGGAAGAGAGAGAAAATAATGTTTTCATTAACTTAAAATGAACTGAAATAGTTTGATTGTCGATTTTTTTAGAAATGAATTTTCATCCATTGCAAAATTAACAAAAAAATCTCTTTAAAAATGTTAAATAACTACTTATTGTCCATTTTTGATCGCTGCTTACGTATATTTCGACGACAAATGGTATCTTTTTCAGAAAAAAATGCACAGCAAATGATTATTTATAATTTTGACTTTTGTATCTTAGAGTTCCGAGCATGAATAATGATCTGCAGCATGAACAATGAATGATCGCACATGAAATGACTATAATCGGTAATCAAAAATGATCAGTATTCATTTATTGAATATTTTTGATCAGATATTTTTTGTGATTTGTGGGATGAAACAACAAATCATCTGTGAAAGTTAATTTAATCCCAGTACAGAAATGTACTAATATATTAATTAAATATTTAATACTGTTTGAAATTTAGTAGATTCATACAAAAATAATGATCATTTTTCCAACAGTATTTATATTATTACTCTTTTAAAACTATTCTTTCTCTTTCTCTGTACATATATATATATATATATATATATATATATATATATATATATATATATATATATATATATATATATATATGAATGTATATGTATATATAAACTGTATTCTCTATATAGAATATCTTAAAATATTATTCATTGACGTAATGAAAGGTATTCTATAATTCGTAAGCCACCCTCAACTATTAACGCCAGTTTAAGTACACATAAGCCTATTAAAAGCTCTTTTGGGGTTGCAGGCAGTTCCTGCTGTCGTAAATTAATGTGGTTTATACAGTGCAGCAATTACTTTACGTATCAAAAGTGAACCAATGGCACATAAACGAAAAACTGTAAATAAGTGTATATATATATACATACATACATACATACATTTATTGTATGTATATATCGATTAAAAACTCTTATGAACTTGACACAATATATATTGAACTAGAAGAAATAGATAGCTAAGTATGTGCTAACAACAAATCAGTTGTTTGAAATTCTTCTGTAAGAGTTTTATATGTGGAATCATAATCGACACATACAAGAAACAATTCAAACGTCGATACAAAAGTATATCGAAGCATTTATCGCTGTTAAAAATACACCATGAAGTATTAGTTTCTTTGACCCATCGCACATTTTCTTCCTTGTTTTTGCCTAAACCACTTCGATGTCTGCCTTACTCAAGTGATTAAAGTGAAGCCTATACGACAAATGATCGACTTGATGAAAATGATTGCGATAAATAATGAAAATATCTAAAAAACTAATAGGCATTATCGACTTTTAATCAAATATTAAATATATAAAAAAAATGAAAGACGAGTCCCTTGTTATTAGTACATTCCTGATGCTGGCTAAATTCACTTTCACAAATGAATTCTTTTTTGATACTGCACAGCACAAAGAAGTTTTTTTCTGGGTAAAAATGTTCGATGATTCTTTAAAGCATTTAAACAAAGACATTTAGATATATGAAGTAATATATATATATATGATTAAATTTTAAATGTGTTGCAATTACCTGTATTTTGGTATTCTGAAGATGATGGCAGTGCCATTTAAGTACGTATAATAAGCAATTAAAGATAATCAAAAATAATTTATTGATTCTGTGATGAAAAAAGAATTAATTTGTGTAATTTCCTAATTTTTTTGATTTTGAATATATTACAGATAATTGATTAATAATATCAATTGATAATTAATTGATCAATTGATTATCAATTGATTTATCAATTTTTACATTTATGATAGATAGTTTATCAGATTGTGTTTTTGAAAAACATTCTGTCAGTTAATTTTTGTATTTTTTTGTTAGAAATCAGACAGTTCTGTTAAATTTTAAAGTTATATACAAAATATATATATATATATATATATATATATATATATATATGTGATTAAATTTCAAAAGTGTTACAATTACCTGTATTTTGTCATACTGAAGATGATTGCAGTGCCATTTAAGTATGTATAATAAGCAATTAAAGATGAATAAAAATAGTTTATTGTACTGATTGATTTCGTAATGAAAAAAGAATTGAAAATGTGTAAGTTCCTTATTTTTCGATTTTGAATATATTATAGATTGATTGATTTAGTAATTTGATTATCAAATTGTGTTTTTGAAAAAGATTCTGTATCTGTTAATTTTTGTACTCGTTATTAGAAACCAGTCAGTTTTGTTAAATTTCATAGTTTTATATATATATATATATATATATATATATAATATATATATATATATATATTAATATATATATATAATATATATATATATATATATATATATATATATATGTATATATATATATATATATATAGAGAGAGAGAGAGAGAGAGAGAGAGGTATGTATCGACAGTGCCTCCTCTTTCAGAACTTTTAAAACTGACTGCACATATATAAAATTCTAATTCCATCTGTATCTCTGTTTATACGGACCGGTGGTCACTGTATGCGATTTCATGTGCGGCGCGATTCCCATTGCACTCCCCATGGTTTGTAATCTCACCCCGGCTATTCTTCTCGTGGCTAATTGAGCGAAGACGTTGTCCGAATCTCTTTTCGCTCAGTGACTATCGGGTTCGGATACGATATTACACGTTCATGTCGAATCGTATTATTATCTCTATTTCTGTTTTAATTCCACGGTAAAAAGAGTATATATATATATATATATATATATATATATATATATATATATATGTATATATATATATATATGTGTGTGTGTGTGTGTGTCAGTCGTATTTCATTTAAAAAATATTTAATTGTTAAATAGTATGGGATGAAAAATAAACACTGCAGATTATTTACTTTATGATTTCTATCAAACTATATAAAAACTGTTTATATATTGTGTAAACACGAACACTACATTTTTTTTTTTAAAAAAATGTGTTTGTGTTTTTGTTATATTATTTATATATATATGTATATATATATATATATATAAAATTAATAATAATGTAAACTGAATATTCGTGTTTATGTGTCGCAAACAGATGATTAATTTGTATCTAATTTACTGGAATCCTTTTCGATTCCCATAGTAGTTTTCAAATCGATCAGTTTCTTTGCCTCATACCTTTTCAAACATCTGATATAAATGAAAGTATCATTTCCTCGTCGAACGAATCTTCTAATGTCTGTATAAAAGCATTTCGTACTTAGCCATGTCGTTAGTGTCAATAAAGAAAATTATACCGTCTCGAAATGATTAATCAATTGTGCGAGACTCACCTGTACAACAACAACCCCATACAGTTTCCCAACAAACAAGACGCTGTCGATTGTAACAATCGGATTGTGAGATTCGAACACGCGCAATTTATAACAAGACCACCCCTATTCGACGCCCGCATCCGTACTCTTTCGACAATTAAATCACGCGTTGATTCTTTCTCACTTCGGTACACAATTCCCTTTTGTGCGATTATCGCTGTGGGCGACGAGAGTACGAGAACAGGGATCTGTTTTGTGTAAAATAAACGACGGATCTCTAGAAATCACGTCGGTTCGCTGTTTTGTTTAGAGCACTTTCACTTTCACAAGTGAATTTTTCTCTCAGTCTGTGAAACTTTATTCAGATCAAAAATGTTCATTGATTGATTATTGAATGGTATAGTATTGATGGATCTCTTTTTCTGTATATTTTAGCTCTTTGAGAATGATTATGTCGACGTAGAAATATGTAAAAGAGAGAATCAAAAATGTTCAGTAATCATTTATTGACCTTTTCTGAACAGATTTGTTGTGTTGTTTTGAGCTGAAAGAATAATTCATTTGTGAAAGTGTATTTAGCCACAGTGCCGGAACTCTATTGTAATTTATTATTAATTGTTGATTTTTGTACATTTATTTCGAAAATAAGAAGCTTGGTTATTTGATTTTAGAATTTTTAACATTTTTTTTATTCATATACCGTCAATATTTTTTATATTATCCTATTAAATAAAATACATTTACAATTCAATATCTAATACACTGAAAGTAAACCAAATATCTTTCAAATAATAGCTACACAAATCTGTTAAAATTATCTCCAATCCGTTCCAAATTAATGACAAAGATTGTACAAATGTCGAAATCGATTATGTCTAAAGGCTTTGTTTTTTCAATCCGCAATTAAAAGACAGAAAATAAATATTTTTATCTTTGTTATCAAAAATTTTTATATTTTATTTTTCGTTTCTTTTATTTTCATGATTTCTTATTTCTTCCCGTTTGTTTATAAAAAATATATTCAAAAATATAATAAAAAATAAATTGTATTTTTCTAAGCGTTCAGTCTGTAAATATTCTCTCTGTTTTATTTATTTAAATCTATATTTTTGTTTTTTTGTCACGATCGATATGGAATTTTTAACTATTTTTAGATAACTGTCATTTAATTACAACTTTTATTTCATTAATTTAAAAAACATATTTTTCTCTTATAAAAATGATAGATTTATCTGTATATGCGTTGTCACTCTGACAATAATAGAATCGCTTTTGAAATGCGGATGAGTAATAATTAAAATGATCGGTAATTATTTTCAGGCACTTTATTCTATTACAAAACAGTTTCTGTACTGTCTAAATACACTTTAAAAATAGAATATTTTCACAGCACATGAATCGCAAAACATTTGTCTGATCAAAACTGTTCAGTTAATGATTAATTTTAATCATTTTTCAATGTTACTTATGTGTATGGGGCGCTTAAAAAACGATTATGACTAAAGGTTTTGTTTTTCGAACCTACAATTAAAAGATGAAGAGAAAATAAATATTTTCATGTTCGTTATCAAAAAAAAAGTTATATTTTATTTATCGTTTCTTTATTTTCATGCTTTCTTCTTTTTTCTTATTGTATTTGCTTGTAAAAAAACTATTCTATTTTTTGATCGGCGTTCAATGTGTAATTATTCTTTCTATTTTCTTTCTTTGGATCTCTATTTTTTTTAATGACCGATATGGAGTTTTCAGATAAATAAATTTGATGGCTCCGAGGATGGTGCCGTCGTCATCGAAAAGCATATAAATAACAATCAAAAAACGATCAATAATCTCACTTATTGAACGTTTTTGTGATTTGTAGGATGAGTGAACAATTTATTCGTGAAAGGCGTATAGAGTTTATACACTGATTAAAAAAATCATCTATATGATAAAAACCCACGTTTCTCGTCACTTTGTCCGTAGGACAAAGTACACGGTGGTTCAAGAAATGTTTATGGTACAATGTTTACTCTGTTAGTCCATAGCTTTCAAGTTTAATTCATTAAGTTTCGTTCTTAGGTATTTTTTTATGTTTAAATATATTATGTTGTGAAAACCAATAAAAAGTTTTTTTCTTCCTGTGTCTCTTTCTATTTTCTCGTCAGTCTTGACAGGTTATATACTAGTTTGAAATGGAAACTATTCGATCAGTGATATTTCGGTTTTTGAGATTAAAACATAATTCGTTTGTGATAAGTTATTTTATTAATACAATAATTTGTTTTTTTGTAAGTATTTAAAATTTAACTCAACTAAATTTCAAATAGATACAAGGAGTATCACGAAAATAACTTTTAATTGTTTACAAATTGTAAACATGCAGTAGTATCAAACTATAATTATGAAAATAATTTAAATTTTCTTAAAAAACTTGGTAATTACCTGGTAAACTAACCAGGTCAAATCGAAATTCATATACAGTTCATCTGCAATCTTTTTTAACTGATTTAAAAATATATCTCATTGAACTACATTCAAATTCTTCCTTGAATCTCGATCAATTATCCATAAAATACTCTCTAAACATCTCGGATACTCTTCCTTAAGAGCGATCTTTCGTAGGCGTTATGTGTGTATCCATTATATATATATATATATATATATATATATATATACACTATTTGTTGGATCTGTGGTCTCCATCATTATTTCTCGCAGCACGGCATATCGACTCCTGGGGGATACTCGCTGACTGGCGGGTGATTACGGTGACAAAAGGAAGAAAGTCGAACAAGCGACTGAGACAGACATAAAGGCGAACGACTGTCTTGAGAGACCATTACATAACACGACTAACGCGCTAACTTCATTACGACGAGATGCGTTTGTGTGTGAAATGTATCGTCGCTGTGCCGTTGAAAAATGTGTTAAGCACTCTGAGACGTTCAAATTTCGTGCAGGGCTCAACATGGGCGGGTTTTTATCCGATTTTTTCTGTTTATAACATTAATATATATATATATGTGTATATATATATATATATATATATATAAATATATATGTATATATAAATATATATGTATATATATATATATATATATATATATATATATATATATATAATATTTTAGTCAGTAACTCACACACATTTTTTTTCTATTGAATAAAGATTAGTAGACTTTTTCAATTCCTAAAAACTTGTAAAATGTGTATGACTGTATAGAAAAATTATATCCTTATACAGTTTAAAACATTAATAATTTCTGTTTTACAAGAGATAAAACAAATCTGTGAAGTGACAAAACATTTATCCGACTGTGACTAAATAAAGTATTAGATGTAAAAATTAAATCGGTGCCTTTAAATTGAATCAATCATAACTCCGTTGAATTCAAATATTTCCTCGTCGTTCTAAGATTTTGAAGTGCCAATCTTAACATTTAAAAAACAATATATATGGTGACCAGACAGTTGGGATAACATCACAAAACAGAAACGAACATTATGGGGTCCGAAAAGCAAGCATATTAGGTATTGTATACTTTTCGCATTCCAGTTGGAAAAAATGCGGCTGAAGCCGCGGGACTGATTCATTCAACTTTGAGAGAAAGTGTTGTGATGCATGAAACATGCAAAAAAGTGTTAAAACAGTGGAATAGATCCGAAAATGCATTACGACTTCATCGACTCAAAGCCGCTATCTTTTTCCGACAAGGGATTTGTCAGTCACTCGACAGATGGAGAAAAGTAAGCAGTCGACACTCAAAGCCGTCATCTTTTTTTCGTCAGGTACTTGACATATGAAGCAGTCATACAAAATAATGGAAGATATTTTTTTGAGGATTGAAACGTGTTGCTTTTTTTAAGCATTCATTTTCTATAAAAAAAATCCATCGAATTAATTTGCACATCCTCAGAGCGATAATGTTGGTTCCTGTACTTGTTTAGATTGGCTGGTGTTTTGACACAGATTTGTGTTTAAACACATTTGCATGAAGGATATATCCGTCACTGAATTACTCTCTTGACTTGCTAATGATGGCCATTACAGTCGATCTGCTAAAATACTGGAAAAAAATTATTTAATTTTTTTTTAATGTTCTGGTACTAACACTGAAATCAAACCCAAAATACATACAATCATAATAAAGTGTCATGATGTGTTTCTAGGAAAGATTAAGAAAATTCAAGTATGAATGAATATGTTAATAGCCCGATAAGAAAAAGTTCAGTGAGCACACATCCGGTCAGCGTACCAGCCAATAGAATACCCCACCTTGTTCACACGTAGACGATAATATTTTAATTTAATAATAAGTTAATTCAATTTCACTGATCGTTCCAATGGCATTTTAAATACCATTCCGTAGACCACTATCGTTGTTAGAGAGTGTTAATAATATTAAAAGTGTCAATTCAGTGTGTTAATGTGTAAGATGGCGATAATCGATTTCGAAAAAAATTCACAATAGATATCCGAAACAAAATATTTGTTTTACGTTCGTTTTGTGTACTGTCCATAATTCATTACACTTTTCCGCCATGAACTGTACACAAGTCGACTCTGTTTTATTAACAGTTTTGATTGCGATATCTCGAATCATATATTATTATCTGTTCACCAGTAATTAAAAATGCCGGTGAGAGATGGAAAAAAAATGTACACAGTATGTACGTGCGTGTGTGTGTGGGAGAGAGAGTGGCCCTACGGGCATGACGGTATCTGCAAAGTGCTCGGCGCGCGTATAGTGTTACGAGTAGTTACAGAACGTGCCGTATCGCGGCGCTGGTATAGCGACAGGGTGCTGCGCCCACGTCAGGTGATAACGTCATAGCGGTTGCACGGTAATAGCTTTAACAGGGTAGCATCTAGTTCAGGATGCTGTTGTTCTGTTGTAATTGTCAGTACTTGTACAGTGCCATTGATCAGTGGAATTTCCATACTAGACAAATTATCACGGGTCTTCGAGATCTGAATTCATTTTCGTACAGTTTAGTGAACTAACGCTTTACTTCTTTGATTACTGAATTTAAAAATAACACGGTTTTCTTTTTTCGTACAAAGTTATTGATCCATCGAGACTGTTGTTTTTTCCAGCGGTTTCATTCCGTCGCTTCGATCAAATTTTCGATAGATAATTATCGATCATTTTTGATTATTTCCATATCAGCATTTCTGAAACTATGTTCGGCCGAACACCGGTATTCCGCGGAAAGTGAATATGTGTTCCGTGAAAAATCCTGCAAGTAGCTAAAAGAGCCACCAAATGTCATTGTGTTTTGCTTAGATAAGCACTAGTGATAAAAAAAATACCGTGTATTTTACACTACACACTACAGAGAAGTAAAACTTACTCAAAATCTACATACACATCAGGTAGAGAACAGGTTAGGTTCGTGAGGTAATTCTCAATGAGTATACACAATTTATTGAATATATTTTGAGTTATTATTATGAAGATTCCACTGATTCATATTCTAGAAGAGGCAATTGTCTTACGATGACTAAAGCATGAAATGAATGTTTTTTAAAACAGAAACTGTAAAGAGTGGTCGCGTTATTCTTCAACACGATAACGCACGACCACATGCAGCTAAGAAGACACGTGAAAAAATTTCGAGCTTGGTTCGGAGGTTCTACCGCACCTTCCCTATTCACCAGACATTGCACCCTCCGACTACCACTTATTTCGGTCACTGGGACATTTTTTTTAAGAAATAAGACACATAGAGATATGTGAAGCATGTTAAAATGACTCTTGAACAGTTTGCTTCTAAAAAGAACCAGGAATTTTATAAATCAGGAACATTTCCTCTTCCTGATTAATGCTAGAGTGTGATAGATAATGACAGAAACTATATTATTTAATAAAGTACAAATTTTTCCTCTTTGGTTTTTTATTAATATTAAAAAAAAAAAAAACGAAAAAACTTTTCGGTTCCCATAATATTTATATATATGTATATATATATATATATATATATATATATATATATATATATATATATATATGTCTGTGTGTGTGTAAGAGCGAATTAATAAATACAATAAAACATCTGAAAATGTATTCTATGTACAGCGAGTCATACAAAGTACCAGCACGACGCGCCCTAACTTCTCTCTGTAACAGCGGTTTCCCGTAATGTTATTTTCATCCCGCGTGCCCGGACTTGCATAAGGCAGTATCTGACACTCGCGCTGAATACGAAAAGAGTCCCCTTTTATTCGCCGGTGTTCCGTTAACAGAATCGTTCGTTGTATCCGTGACGTTAACAAGTCGCTAGCCGATGGCCGAAAGGTATACAGAAACAACAACCCCTATTTATCACGATATATATATATATATATATATATATATATATATATATATATATATATATATATACAGCGTGCGTGCAGATCGAACGGTGTCAATCCTAATAAGCTCACATAACCACATTTCGAAGAGTAGCTTTGTGTTCTAAATACGTTTTCGTTTGTCATGTCTTATTTACTGTTGTAGACAAGATGTGTGACATGACGAATTATTGTTGTATTTTTTATGGAAACGTTACCACTAGACCCGTGCACATACACACACACACATATACATATATATATATATATATATATATATATATATATATATATATATGTACACATACATACATATATACATAGATAGATATATATATATATATTGTTCAAAGCAGGATTAGAAGTAGTATTCAAATCATTTGACCGAGAAGATGAAGAAATAAAAACCGAAAGGTTGTTACCTCTGCTTTGCTGATGATATAGTTATTTTCACAAATACTCCGGAAGAACTAGAAAACGGAATTGAAAAAGTAGACAGCACCAGTTGAAAAATAGGTCTTAACATGTATCACAGAAAAAGAGATGTTTAATTTGCGTTGTTTGTTCTTGCGATGAAAGTAGAAATAAAATGAACCGAGATCGAACAAGTCACGAAGTATGTTTATTTGGGACAACCCATTAACATGGATGGATCATTCGTTGACGAAGTTAACAAATGAATAAAAATTGGATGGAGTTCGTTTGGATGAAACACTTCACTGTTTAAATCGAATATCTCGCTCAGTGGAGGAAAGTGTTCGATCAGTGTACTCTACTTATATTCACTTATGGATGTGAAACATGGGTTCTTAATGCGAAAACGATGCAACGACTTAAGACGACGCAGTGATGCATGGTAAGATGTATGTTGAGAATAACAAGAAGAGGTAAGAGAAGACTAGGATGGATACGAAAACAAACTGGAGTTATAGACATAATAGAAGTGTGAAGTGTTTGAAATGGAAATGAGCTGGACATTTTACAAGAAGGGGAGACAATCGATGGACAAGAGAAATTATAGACTGGGAACTAAGAAATTTAAAAAGACCTAGGAAAAGGTAAATGAACAGATGAAATAAGGATATAAGAAAATCTATTGGAAATTTATAGAAAAGAGAAGCAACGAATCATTTAAACTGAAAAGTTTTGGAAGAAAAATAAATTAAGCAGTAGATCAAAATAGGCTGATATATATATATATATATATATATATATATATATATATATCATTATGCATCATTTTTCATTGTTACTTATATTTACTTAAATTTCTATGACGTCATTTTCAGAGCGATAAGATACAGAATAATCTTTGAGATATTTTAATAATGTTGTTTTGCCACTCTTGCTTAATTCTCTTTTATACATTCATTCTTCTATTCACTGTAACAACCACAAACATTTTTTTTCTTGTCAAAAATTAGTATTTAAAATATGTACATGTTTCAATATTAAAAAAATGTAGGCTTTAAGCTGTCTAATATTAATTACTACATGGAATTTTCAAATTCACTTGAATATGAGAAGTCTTTAGTACAGATTGTATTCATTAGAAAAAAGCCAAATCAAAATTCTTTTATTATCTATAAATATTTCACTTTGGTACCAATTCCGATTCTTTATTAAAAATATCTTTAAAGTAAAGAATCAAAGTGAAATATTTGTAGAAAGCACTGAGTAACTACATGAATGGTTAGTTTGATTTTTCTGTACTTTAGTGTTCTGATAATGATGGCATCGATATCTAAATGTGCATAAACAACAATCAAAAATGATTGTTGTTCATGTATATTGTTCAAGTAAATATATTTTTAATAATTTAATTTTTAAAAAAATAAAGTCACTTGACTAACAATAGAACAACGCGTGGTATATTTTTCATTTAATATAAAAAACAGACCCTATTAAAGGATAATACATATTTACTGTTATGATAAAACGATAAAAAAATGTTGTAAGGTGAGTAAAAAGATTGATTGTCATCCGCGCGCTATAAAAATAGATTCGGACACCTTGGTGTATCCAATAGGCAGGCATACGGATGTTTTTGTCGGTTGCCTCTTAACTGTTCATCCTGGATGTTCAACATCGATAAGAACATGTTTCTGTACAGATTTTTTTTAAATCATTCTGTAGACAGATTACGCCAATTAGTTTACGAATTGTTTCTCTATGTTTTCTATTTTTAAACATAGTTTTCTCGGCTCATCTTGCAAAACTTTTTTCATCAGTGTGAAGTAAATCTACTACTTTTTATGAGGCGTGTTGGCCAAGTTGTACAAGTTTTTTCACTCCGTTTAAAAATTAAAAAGAAAGCCTTATCAATGATAAGAGAGATGCCTTTTCAATAAAATTCTAATAAGAACAGTTAATTATTTAAAAACTGTATTTTGTATTTCCATACTTAATTCAATCGTTTACACTCTAAAGGACATAAATCTTTAGGGAAAAAAGATTTGCATGTTTCTTTATCTTCTTTTGACAACATTTGGAGCGGAATTATTAATCTATGATTACAACTAACATTCTTCTATCAACGTTTGCTTCATTTTCTGATTATGCTTGAAAATATTCCATAAACACTTTGAAAGTTTAATCCAAGACCGTAAAAAAACTTACAAATAATAACAGCAATTGACTGTGTCCCAATTCAAGTAAATGTCATTTTATCTATAATAATGAATATTCAAGTATTGAACATTTTCAATCAGAAAAATTTTAGTACAGTGAGTAATCTATCTTTGGATTATGTATAGAGTTTGTGTATATCTATTACTCATTTATACAGGTGAGATAGAGGAAGTCGGCGAATGAACATTGACCTTCTGTCCTTCCTGTTTTTAGAAAATAATTATAATTAGTTATCTTTCATCGTCGATAGTAAGGTTAGATAAAAATAGAAAGAAATACAGACCTTTAAGAATAAAGATGAATGAACAGAATCAATATATTAGGTGTTCAGATTAATTCGGTGCCTTTAAATTGAACCAATCATAACTCTGTTTTAAATTAAAATATTTTCTCATCGTTTTCGGATTTTCACGTGCCAAAATTAAGATTTAAAAACACTGTGTATCTTGGCTAAACAGTTGACATAATCTCACAAAACAGCAGTGAACTCGATGGTGTTCGAAAAGCAGCATATTAGGCACTGAACACTTTTCGCGTTCCAGTTGACAAAAATGTTGCTGAAGCCTCGGAAATGGTTTGTACAATCTTGGGGAAAGACGTTGTGACGGATAAACCGCAACCTGGCTGATACCACACTGTAAAACTGCGGAACAGGTCCGAAATCTTCATCGACTCAAAGCCGCCATCTTTTTTTCGATAAGAAATTCGTCAGTTGCTCGACAGGTAGAGCAAAACTACAAAATAATGGGAGATATTTTGAGGATTCAAATGTCTTTCATTTTTCTATAAATGTTCATTTTCTATTAAATTTTACATATTAATATTAATTTAATTTATATTTTTTTTTGAATTTTTAAATATTAATTTTTACACCTAAGCAGTAGCGCGTTATAGCTTCATGGGATCAGGAAAACTTGAATTAGGAGACCCCATATACATTGGTTGTGCTACAGTAATGAGTTTATAAAAGATTGATTTGGACTCCCCCTCCCTGTTGGTGGGGGCCCCGTAGACAATTGCTTTTTTGCCTATAGGATAACGCGTCACTGCACTTAAGATATGAATTTGGTTTTATTTCAATTGAATTATTCGTGTTTTGTCTCTTTTCTGATCGCATAACGTAAAGACAAGTGGTACAATGTATATTTCAACGAATCGTGTACGATTTTAAAGGCTTGCTGCGCACAAAATCTCTGTTGTTACTATTTAAGGCAGCTGATTTTGTTATTAGATTTCTGAAGATTGTCATATTTTTTTAAAAAAAAAACGTTTCTGGCGATCGAGCATTCAATAAAAGATCTTTACATGTGAATAAAACACATTGAAATAGTCACACCGTGTAGCATGATTCCAGGCCCCATAACTGTCAGGATTCGTAACAGTGTGTTAGATAAAGTAGACGTCGTGTCCCCCAAGTCCTAACTCCGTCTAATATAATAATGGCCGGAACAAACTGCGCTATAAAATATAAGAAGTGCATAAATCAGATACTCTTCCTATAACCAATGTACTGTACTCCGCGTCTCCTCGCACACACACACATACACACACATTTCTACATTTTCCACCACGTTCTCGTCCTCGTCTACCTCGCATATGTTGCGATACAGCCGTCTTTTTGGATCATATAAATCATTCGATACATTATTGCTATGTTATCTTTGTTTATCGAATCAAATAGAGCGCACGTTCGTTTTATTTACTTTTTGTAAAAGTTTTAAGGTACATTATAAATCTTCGTAACTCTTCAATACGTTGAACGTGTACGTATCAGCCGACTTATTTTCTGTTCCGAAATCCGCACTCGGTTCCCGTCAACGTTATTATTAGTATTATTTCGTTGCCGTTCATTCCTCTAACGTGTTGATTTCTCGACGGAGTCGGTTATTTTAATCGGTCTACGTGAAATTTGATATATGTGATTGTACTTTCAGTGCATCGTTTCCTACGGCTCTGATTGTAAATCATGGGGGCGTTAATTTTTTTCCGGTAAAGCGAACAAGAATTATGGTTTATTATATATGTGGTAAAACTATCTATCTATCTATCTATCTATCTATCTATCTATCTATCTATATATATATATATATATATATATACATATATATATATATATATATATATATACATACATATATATATATATATATATATATATATATAGATAGATAGATAGATAGATAGAGAGAGAGATAAGGAGAGAGAGAAATTAATTTTGTGAAAATCAATTGATCCACGGTGGTAAAACAATGTCAAGAATGAATAAGGCGTTTCTTTTGGGAAAGAATTATCAACACAGTAAATACATAGGTTTTCTGTATCTTGACGCCCTGAAGATGATAATATAAACCATCGAAATACGCACAAACAATATTCAAAAATGATTTATTGAATATTATTGATCTGAAAAATGTTTGTGGTTTGTGAGGTGAACAAAGAAATCATTTGAGAAGTACTATAACTAAATTGATTTAATTAAAAAGTGAATGTAGAAAAGATTTGTGAATTTCGATCCAAGGAATAAAAATGCTCAAAGTTTTTCAATTATTGATTTGAAAAATGCTAAAAATATAAAAGCCCATTCAAGAAGTTGCTATTATTTTTAAGTAAAAACCTCCATATATATATATATATATATATATATATATATATATATATATATATATATATAGAGAGAGAGAGAGAGAGAGAGAGGTATGTTTGTGTGTCCATTTGACGATTAAAAAGATTTATTTAATTGAAACGATTTACACATCTTTTCAAAACTGTCAACCGCCTTATCAGCCCCGTCAAAGACGCGTGGTTAAGTGGACAATTCGTATACAAACGAGCTCGTGAGTGTACCGCACCCCCGGCTCCATATTATCCGTACCGTGTCGTCCTCCATCCACTCTGCAGCCACCGCATCTAAGGTCCAGACCGATTTTTTCCACGACAAAAAGAAAAACCTATTCATTCGTTTCTCGCCCCTCGTGCGGCAACGAGTCACCGTTTTTTTTTCAAGCCGCCACCCCCTTTGGCCGCACGTACGATATACACTGTATGTTGTATTACAACCCTTGAAGGAGCAGTTCGAGTTGATTTTTTTTCATTCGCCTTGAATCGAGGGTCGACGCTTTGTTCGCGACGACGATGTGGCGATGACAGTCACCGAGGACACCGATACAGGATTATATGTGACAATGTTTTGTTTCGTTACGTCGAGATCGTTGTTTTAATTAGTGTAATGAGAGGTGAGGGTGGTTTTTTTTAAATAGATTTCAATTTTCGTTATTGTATGCCGGTGGCTTACATTTAAAGCACGTTTTAATCACGTTTAACCTATGAACACGAGATGGATACTTTTGAACAGTTTTTGTAATACAATGGCTGGCCAGTTAATAAAATTCAAAAAGACAGATATTTCTTCCATAAAAAACATGTCTGTTATAATATTCATATTTTTATTGTATAACAGTACATTAATTTTTCTACGTTATTAAATTATTCCCATGCAGATTGTAATAGCCAGCAGATCTAACTACTGAGTGATAATACAATATTTTAATTAAAATAGCAATGACAGAAAAAGGGGAAGTAAAGATTGTTTGAATGAACTTCGGCCCATTTATTGGCTGAATGAATTTAAATCGACCGAATTTCATTCAAGCACTATATCAAAAAAAGACATTGTTATTTATTAAATCAGTAATTTTAGAAAATATAATTTTGAAAAAGGAAAGTCAATCGAAGAGGACCAATTCTTTTTCATGACAACGCACGACCACACGTCTCAGAAATGATTTTTAAAAAATGAAATCATTAAGGTTATGAAACCTTATCTCTCGCCTTATTCTCCAGACCTGTCTCCGACAGATTATCATTTTTTTAAACATTTGAGTAATTTCCAACGAGAGAAGGTTTTCAAAGATTAAGTACCAGCTCAAAGCGCTTCCGATGAATTAGTTAACTCCAGCACTCCTGAATTTTATCTTGTAAGAATAAACAAACTTGTTTCCCGTTGGAAGAAATGTGTGCAGGCGGTGCCAAATGTCTTTATTTTGATTAATAAATATAAATTTTAACTGATATATGCTTTTTTATACTCGATATGTTAAAACCGCAATTATTTTTACACCAACCTAATATTTCATTCCTCGATATATTACCCATTATTTAGTTATAGTATTTTTATGCTCATTGAAGATTTAAAAATAATTTCAATGAATTAAACTGACTAATTAATGATAATTATGTAATATATGATTATTTTTCTGTTTCAGGTGAGTCTCTCATTTTTCTTTCATGAGAAATGTAAGTTGATAATAATGTTATGTTTTTATTATATATACATATATATATATATATATATATATATATATATATATATATATATATCGTTGTTATATTTCGTCTTAGAACTAAGACTTGTTTATAAATTTTTTTCTATATTTGAGCGATAGATCTTATAAACATAAACAGAGAATTCCTCTCTGAAAATTCCAAATAGAAGGTTAAAAAAACTGGAAATATTTTTCCAGTTCTTATATTAAGAACTAATAATATCTTTCCTATAGAACTATCGCTTTTCAAATGTAGATAAGTACGAGAAAGATTATATGAAATGTAATGTTTATGAATAACTAAGTAGTTAGAAATTTCTTGAAAATTTTAGTTGGTCTATTCAAGCTAGATAATGACAAATTAAAATATTTTTTAATGTGGTCGAATAGTTTAAAATACAACGATATCATTAAAATAATACATTTTTTTTGTTAATTATCGACTTGGAGATTTGACTTTAAGTCGTTAAGCGTTTTGTTTTATTTTGAGAATGTGCACTGGGGTTCTTAATTATTTCTAGGCGATGGCGAGTATACTTGCAGTAAGATTAAGTTAAATTATAACAAAATGATAAATTGTTTTGATTGTTTCTTTGAAAAATTTTTAATTTTATTGATAAGTAATTCACAAATCGTATTTCATTACTGTCTGTTGACATCCATTTTTTTAGATGTTGAGTTCAGAATTCTATTTTGTAAGTATAAACAAACTTGTTTCTCGTCGGGAGAAATGTGTGCAGGCGGTGTCTTTGTTTTGATTAATAAATATAATTTTTAACTGATATATGCATATTTATACTCGATACGTTAGAACCGCAATTATTTTCGCACCAACCTAATAATTATTATTGTTGGTTGTTCACACTTATACTTTTTTGTTGTACCTTTCTTTGTGATATATCATCATTGCTTCAAGAAATCGCGCCATTTATTTTTCCACACTATCGAACCTACTCGATCCTTCAATCAGTACGTCGAATTTTTCCAAAAACACACCGACACCCTCTTCCTTCCGACCGTCGTAAAACCTAACCACATCTTACATTTAACAAACGCACATTTGACGCTCTCCTAATTCCTTACTAATGCCGTTAACGACCACATCGACCCGCCCGCGATCTATGTTTCGGCCACGGGGTGGCGCACATTCGAACCGATGTCCCGCGGGACGCTTAGCGTTCGATTTGTCGACGCGGTCATTAAGACCCCGGATGCAGTCATTCTCTGTCGTCGGTCCCCGGACGCTCGTCAACGCTTTACGGCGTCGATCTGTGTCCGACGTAATCCAATCACGAACTAGGTACTTTATGTCGAGACTTATGTAATAAGTTAGTTTATAGTACATATTATGTAGTGTGCGGAGGGAGACGTAATGTACACAGTACTCTTTTTATATTTTATTCATTTATCTCGGCGATTTATATCGACGGAAAGTAAAAAAACGGCGAATATGTTTTTATTCAATTTGATGGAAGAGCTGTTACGATAACAACTGTCTTTTGTTCGGGTTCGTTGTCTAACAATATCATTTTATATTCTAGGTACATTTCATGAAAGAGTATCATTCGAGTATATTTTTTTCGTACATTTATTGACAGATCCGACATCAAAGTTTATACCCAACTCAAAATTACCATTCGAATTTCGTTACAGAGGATATTCAGAAGTGTTAAGCGATTAGGGATATGTTTTGACATGTAAATGTTTTATACGTTCGAGTAATATATTTTAAAAGAATCGAAAGAGAGTTGGCGCCGCTTATAAAAACTGCAACTAGATCTCAATAGTTAGCAGCCATGCCACTAGATTTAAATATTGTTGATAAATTTATCAAGAATACTTGTGTATGAGCACGAATAGATCTAGTGGTATATAAAGTATTAATGAAAAGTGAGATCTAGTTGCAGTATTTTAGATTATGAGCATATGACCCAGTCTTTTTAATATTTAGAATGAATGTTTATTTATTGATTTTTTTATTCTTAGTAAAATGTACGAATTTACGAGAATGTTTAGAATTTTTTAAAGGTGCCGTTAAATTATATGTAGAGTGTAGTCATATGGCGAAGTAAATGTTTTCATGAAGATCCTAGATATCACATAAAATGTCGACAGATCATAAAATTCTTTTGTTGAAATTGTCTGCTTCTCATGAAATTCTCGCCCCATTTTGTCAGGTGGAGTTTGCAATCACAACACGATCTTATAGAATTTAAATACTTTAAACTTGCTTCAAAAATGAGCATTGTTCAGTGATAGATTGTGTTCAGTTGTTACTATTGTTATATATTTACAATTGTTATTTTTGATAGTTATGAAGAGAATATGTTTGATCGAGTTAGGCTGAATTTGATTGGTTCTGGTTGTGTTTATTTAGTTACGGTTGTCTTATTGAACCTGATTATAACAGGAAAGAGGAGGGTGATCTTCTATCACACAGCAAGGTCAACTAGTTTTTTTTGAAAATTTTCCTAGCGATACAAGTCAAGATGACACGTCACACAGCACCCTTTTTCCCACCAAAAAGAGTTTGAGCGGTTTTTCAATAGGAAAAAGAGTTCTAGAGTTCTCAAATAATATTTCAGAGTTCTGGAAAATAAATAAAAATTTTTTTTCATATCGGCAACTTATTTTTCGAAATATTATTTTGTTTTAGAGTTTTGAGTAGATTTACAATAGTTTAAGGGTTCATGATACGAACTTAAATCAGTTCTTGGATTTAGCCCGAAAAAAATTGAAAAAAATTTTATTCGCAAACCATCACCTTGATCACGTAAAAAATACGGAGTTCCGAGGAGTTCTGACTAGATCTGAAGGGTGTTGACTTTTCCAGTTGATTTCGAAAAGTACGGGGTGGTAGCGGATAAGAAACTGTGCGAGATTGTTAATTTGTCGAAATTGTAAACTCGAGCCTTGATCACGCGAAAAATAAGGAGTTCCGACGTGAGTTCTGGCCAGATATGGAATAGTCCTGAAGGGTGCTGACGTTTTTTCAGTTAATTTCGAAAAGTTAATTGAAAACAAAAACTCAAGTAGTCTAAAAGACTACGATCAAGCTAGAAATCTTATTTTTTTCTTGATTATTTCGATTGCAATTTTTATTATTTAACTCTGATACGTGTGGAGTTTCGTAAAATCAAAGATATAATTCATTTCAAGAACGTTCAATTCGAATTAATTTCTGTCCATCAAAAAATCCCAATGTACTGTATGCATTACAAATAAAACTCTAATTAAATAAACCCATCGGGTCGAAAATCATTCCGTCTCTAAGCACGAACAATAATAATAAACATTCATAATAATAAAGAAAGAATACGGAATTCGTATTGTACGAAACTATTGTCGATGTAGCTCACCCAGTATCAGTGTATGTTTTGGAAAATCGTAACTGCGTCTCTCCCCCAAAAAGCCATTCGATGCCACAAAGTCGATAATGATCTCGCAATAAAATCTGAAACGTACGCCGTGAAAAAGCGAACGAACACAACGCAAACAAACAAACTAGATAAGAAGACTCGGTGAGGAGACGTCGATGGAACGGAGTGGAGAGGACCGTAGTTGATTCTACACAGATACTATTTGAAGATGTTTTACTTTCATACGGATGAGATGTGATTTAATGTCGTAGGTTTTCAGTTCTTTGAAAAATTGATATTTGTTGATAGACAGTCGATATTTAGATTAATTCAGAAGAAACACATTATTTGTTATGGAATTAATCAATGTGGAAATAAACATAAATACATCAGCATAAAATATAAGAAAAATTTGCCCGGTAGATATGCATTTTCTATTCACTTCGAGTGATTGGGTAAAAGATTAAATTGCACATTTGAAATTAAATGACATTCAATATTTGTACGGTAAAAGTTTGAACTGAATGGGTTTCGTACAGAAATAAAAATATAGATTTATAATTTCACTAGAAAATTTTCAATCAAGTTTTTATAAAAAAATATTTCTGGTACTGTCACACTACATTCACTTTTACAAATGAATTTGTGTTCCATCCTACAAACCAGAAAAAGTTCCGGTCAAAAATGTTCGATTAATCCTTATTAATCATTTTTAATTGTTGCTTATTCGTATTTCAATGACGATACCATCATCTTCATAACACTAAGATACAAGGAAATAAGTAGTAATAGAAAATGATTAAAATTAATTTATTGATCATTTCTGATTAATTTTTTTGTGGTTTGTGATGTGAAAAAATAGTTCATTTTTTTAAAAAATAAATTAATATTTGTAAGTTCAACTTTATAAATTGTGATTTAACTCTCTTTTCTATGCAAAAATGTCGTACTTGTATTCAATTTTCACTGTTTTTTTCCCTAATCTGTAAAGTTCGTGTTCGTACCTAGAGTTTGATGTAATACTAAGAAGGTCATCGCCCATTTGCTTACAATCATCCTGTACACTTATGAGACTTCATATCCCGTCGGAATGTCGAAACCGTGACGTACTGGTGACATAGTGCCCTCCTCTGTGTGTGTCTCATTCGACCCTTACATAACGCACCGCACACAAACACCCCCGATTCACATACGATCGCGGAACCCTCGTTCGAGTAAGTTGTTACACAATGTATCCGGCGGGAACGGGAGTAGCTCTCTATTAGTGCGCGACTTTATTTCGGCGAAAGTTCATCCGAGATTGCAGCAGCACGAGAAACGAAGCTTAACGATTATCGGTGCAGTTATTTGCTGTGTTTTTAAACGTACGCTCGCTCTCCGTGCACTGTTTAGATAAAATAGTATTGGGAGAAAATTGACGTCGGGCACGATTGTGTCTGTTTATTCAAATCTAGCCGTACGTCCCGGATGACTTTCGGTGTTTTCGTTTTTTTTTTGTTCTTGTTTCTAATTTTCTCGAATCGATAAACGTTTATAGCGGCGATTGGTAGCTCCATAAAAAATCTCGAGGTTTGTTTTCGAAACTCGTCTATTAGAGTGTATTTATTTTGATTTGTTTAATAACATCCTGAAGGTTTATTAATTAAATATTTATTTAAGGCTTATACAGTTTTATCAGTGTATCTCTTCACATTCACAGACGAATTATTGGCATTGTGGATAAATTTGATCACAGAGCTAGAAATATCTTGTAAGTCTTCAGATAATAACCAGTGTTGAACCTGACGTTTAGTCTTATCTGGGAAAAATTGCAAGAAACCCAAATGTCTCTGCACTCCTCCCCCGCTCGAGATAAAAGGACAGGGAAAAGGAATAAAGAAACGAAGGATAGGTGAAGGACAGGAAAGGAATAAATAAGTCAACAGTCGTCAGTCCATCCGAGGATTGTCTACATAGTCATTTTGAGTCGTAATATTCTCAATTAAAATTGTACGGTTGCACGAACCTGTTCTTCCGCCTGTGCTTACCCGGCCGATTCGTCAAGGGTACATATTTGGGTTGGTGGGCCGCTCGATGAGATGGTTACGGAGCGGCTTATGCTTATAAAAGCTCAGGCTCAGTTTATGTATAAACTGTGCAACCGTATCTATTTTGACCTCTTGATGAAGCAAGAGCGTGGGATAGTAGTGGTGCTTGTTAAGGGCCATCTTCAAAGCCTTATTTTACACTCGCTGCAGTGTCTTGATGTTACCCTGTATTCCTCCATATCGTGAGCTATACTGTGAGAGAATAATTCTTTTGTGAAAGGTGCATACAGTTGTACACTGTTTAAAAAAATCATCTGAAATTCGAATCTGAATTTTAAAGAAATCAGAAAACCTACTTTTTAGTTTTCCAAATAACTTAATATTTCATACAGTATACAATTTTATTTTATCAAAATTTCTGATTAATTAATTATGGTCTATTTGGTATGACAATACATATTCCAGTACCACCATTTTTCTAAAATTCGAATAGAAAACAAATATATATTAAATCAAACACCGAAAATAATATATATATATATGTATGTATGTATGTATGTATGTATGTCGTCTACACTGTGCACTGCGAAACTCGGACGCGTTAAAAAAAAAATAAAGGAAGAAGAGGCGTCTTTTTTTCGCGTCGTCTCTTCGCGTAAAACAGAAATCTTTATCTATTAGAGGCCATAGATCAAAAGGAATGTGCGCGTGTCCCTCCAGTCGAAATCTGGACGCTGTATCCTGCAGGACCTCTGCACACACAAATAGCTGTCCACTGAAAGATTTATATTTTTCCGAACCGCATATATTATCCCCAGGCGGACTGTAAACGGCCGAATTAAATATAATGCCCGTCGATAGATGCAGACACTATCTTCGGCCTTATGTAGGCTTACTGGCTACTATATATATATATATATATATATATACACACATACATACATATTTATTCTTTCGAAAACATTATTTTATTTTTAAAAAACCTTGATTGAAAATTAATAATTTTCTTTCAAATCAAATCGAATAACTTTAACAAATCTGCAGTTGAAGAAAGATGTAAAGATTGTAAAACAGTTTGGTATTGAATCAAATATTCATCTTGTATCATTTTTTAGGAATTATATAATTTCATAAATCTTACTTGTACTGGTCATCGAATGAATCATAAACTGCGAGCCGATCATTCGTATCCATCAGAGATCACTAAGAATAATGAATACGTTACTATATTCATTATTTCGTCGAAAACTATATAAACTGCATATAGAGCTATCTGAACTATTCCCAGTATCTGTAGTTATGTACGTTCGACGCATAATAGAACGCACCGAGACGATCTCAATCTACATTTTTACCCTCGAAAAACACGGAGAGACGGCGATGATACCGCGGCCGTATCACGTCAATGACACCCCCCAATCACTACCTACCACCCTATCGACAAACCAATCCACCCACATCGATAGACACTAGTCCACCCTGGAGAAGCAGCAGTAGCAGTGGCTCATAGGTTCCGTGTGTGTGTGTGTGTATGTGTGTATATGGGCATTTGCTATGCCGGTCACAAATAACCGTACAAAATACTGGACGATCTGTCACACGTGCGACGGGATTCTGTAAGATGTTTTACGAAAATTAGATTGGATTTTAATTGGAATGTCGGCGATGGTTTATTTTATAAATAAAAATAAAATTTTATCAGGTGTAAAAATTAATTCTGTGCCTTTAAATTGAATCGCTCACGACTCATATATATATATATATATATATATATATATATATATATATATATATATATATATATATATATATATATATATATATATATATATATACATTTTACATATGAAACTTTTCTACCGTCTGGAGTTAAAACAGTTTCCAAAGGGAAAAAATAATGAAGGTATGGAATTACTATTAAAAATTAGATAAACAGAAAAGGTAAGATTTACTGAGTCTTTTCAAAACATCTGTGATGTTTGTGAAGTAAAAAAATCGAGTTAAATCGTCAAAATATCTTTAATCCAACAACAGTTATTCATATTAGGTACTATCACCAGTCATGTTTTTGAAGGAAAATGTCCGAATTTGAAGGTCATATATCAATGACTTCTGTGCTTTTGAATTGAATCAATCATAACTCCGTTCTAAACTCCTTTCACGTCGTTCTAGAATTTTCAAGTGCCAACCTTAACGTTTAAAAATACCGTACGTAATATTTGATTGTTGATTATCTACACTTTCATGACAATAAAATCATTTTTATATTTTTTTTCTATACCTTACCGCTCTGAGAATGATAGCAGTGCTATTGAAATCCGTATAAACAACAGTCAAAAATTTATTGAACATTTTGATCAGAATATTGTTTATACTTTGTAGTGTGAAAAAAAAGTAAAAGTAAATTTTGCAAGTGTCAAAATTGTCTTATGAAAATATTCATCTCTCTTTTTCTACAAGTTTTTATTCGTTATCAATCTTCAGTTGGATGATTTATGAAGTCTTGTGGATTTCATAAAACTCCGTATAGTTCTGTAAACTAAATAAGGAAGTATAAGTCTTTTTTTACATTCATTTGTGATTCAGTTTTTTTTCTTGTATATTCTTCCTTATATATATATATATATGTATATATGTATGTATGTAAGTAGATAAGCGTACAAGTTTGTACTTGTACATTGCAGAATTCTAGCGCGGTTGGAGTCGTTTACGCTGTAGGGAGAGAGGGCGTGCCATCAAGCCGTATCGGGCAGTATCGGATGATTGACCAACTATTATGCAGGACTTTATGGGCCCCCATAGATTTGTTCGGTGACAAGAACGCGCTACACGCCGTACAATGATCTGTAGGTGGACCCTATAAAATAGGCCTATAAAGCGAACAGAGACGCGCTCCTCGTAAAAGACGCAACGGCGATGGTAATTTTCGGCCCTACAGCATCGTGTTTATTATGTCTGTCGGTGTGCGTGATCTAAGATTTCTCTTTTTTTACTCACTATATATACATACATACATATATATATATATATATATATATATATATATATATATATATATATATATATATGTCCCAGTACAACCCTGAAAACAATACTATAATTACATGAATAATTTTTGAATCGGCTGAAGACATTTTTAAGATTGTCATAGGAAAATTTTCAAAAAATGTTTAATGTAATTTAAGTTTTTTCTTATAATATCGGATCAGAAAACATATAGCGGTCTTTGTTCATTTTTTTGATTTTAATAATAGGTTTTTTTATAATAGTTTAGTTTGTGTAATTAAATGTTTATTTTGTCTACATATCAACATTTCTAGATGACATGAAGTGTCAATATTTATTATAATTATATATATATTTATATATATATATATATATATATATATATATATATATATATATTCACTGCTAACTAAAATAAATAGGTGTATAATTGTATGTATGAGTTTATAATAACCCTTATTTATTAAAAAAAACTGAATATAATTTAGATTCCTGAAAAAATCGGAAATGCGTAACGTGACTCTATCTGAAATATCTAAGGTAAATGAATGTTAAGACCCGAGTATCAGTAGTATTCAGTATCAGAAGTAAAAATTAATTTAAAATCGTGGCTGGCCAGTGCATACGATACAAATTTTATCTATCGTAGTTGGCCAGTGTATATGATACGAATTTCGTCTATCGAAGCTGGCCGCATATAATACGAATTTCATCTATCGAAGTTGGCCAGTGTATATTGAGGTGTTTCATCTGTTTCTCGCGCTGTCAACAAACAGTATCGGTTAAAATATTTGTTAGTCTACAGTACAATTCAAAATAGGATCTGCATTGATCATTATTAAATAAAATACACTTATCATTAAATTAATAAGTGTGTGCAGTTGGACATTACAGAAGGTCTGCATATGTTTGCTGTAACCAACTTACAATAACTGAACTCCAAATAGGTATTTTTTGTTCTTTTGGTAATTTTTATTTAAACATATTAATTTTTATTTTACTTAAACATATCAAACACATCGACAGTAATTTCTCAATTTTTATTTACATGTGCAATTAAAATGCAACAATCAAAAATAATTAATATTTATTTACTGAACGTTTCTGATAACAATAATTCCTTGTGGTTTATGGGACGAGTGAAAAGTTCGTTCGAAAAGTGTTCACCGTGAATAAAAGCTTCAGTATTTCGAAAACGGGTCTGAAAGTAACGGCGTTTCGATCATCTTCAGATCGATAGTAATTTATTGAATATTTTTAATCAGAGAAATTGTGGTTTGTGTGCAAAAAGAATTCCTTTTCGAGAAAAAAATATTCTCAAGTGTCATAATACCCTTTACTGGTCTGTTAGATTTGAACCAAAAGTTCATATTATTTTTTTCAATCTTACATATTGGAGACTTATAGAATATATTGGTCAGAAAAAATGTTTGGGCCTTACAAAGTGAACAAATCATTCATTCGTGAGATGAATTAATCTGTTTTCTGTCTAAACTCTAACTTTATCTCTTTTATTTAGTATTTAATTTTGTATTTAAATGATTATTTTGCTCGGAATGTATTTGTTTGTCATATCATATGTGGATTGTTTGTCATTCCATGTACCTGTGAGCTGCACTTCTTCTGCAAAAGATTAAATGAAAACGCACGCATTTTCAAAATAAGATAATCGTCATAAAACTCTTGACTAATCTCTGAAATCTTGTACAGTTTCTCTATCGACCGTCTCTTCGTTCCCGTTCGAGTTTCCATACTGGAAAAACGCAAATATTTACCTAACAGATCTCCGCCCCCGTCGCGGACGTCTCAAATGTTAAATTTCGTCCACAGTCCGGAAAAAAAGGATCGCTCGCGCCCAATCTAAATATGTACACGCGCCCATTAAAAATCTATTTATTATACTTCTATCATCACTAATTCGTTAACAATTACCACTCTTCAAATACTGACCAAGTAGTCTTTATCTTTTTGCATACAGCGCTTCCGCACGCATCTGCGTAAGATGATATACATCGGAAATTATATTCGGGTGCCATTAACACGTACCGCGGTGGTCATTCGACGTCCCTCATTCTTTTGTCTCGCCCACCTTGCCGCTCTCTCGTCACGCTCGCCCGTGTTGACAGAGCGGCCGGTTGGTTAGTTGGTTACCGTCATGGTGACCGCAATGAAATCACGTTATCGGAACAGAACGCATCAAGCGACATATCCGACGTTTACACGCGTAATCTGTATGCAGAGGAGCACATGATACAGTGGACATCACTTTTATCTGAGGCGAAATGTTCGATCTGTTCCTATGACGGCATGTTTGTATACGAGATCGATGGATTTTCACCGTTAGGGTGTTTAGAAACGACAGCATTTAAAAGCTACATGTCACATGTCCGCTGTGTCTAATTTTTCGTCATACTTACTGTGTTCGGGTCAAGGTTGTCCAGAACTTTGAAAGAAAATGTATAATTCAATCACAAAACAGTTCTGGCACTCTGGCTTAATTCACTTTCACAAATGATTTTTTTTTCTTTTTCCCCCACACCAAAAACTTTTCCAATCAAAAACATTCAATGAATTATTATTTATTATTTTCGATTGTCACATATGCGCATTTCGACGGCAACGCCGTCATCTTCAGAGCGTCAAGGTACAGACATCTCATTTTTTTCTGTACCATGACGCTCTGTAGAGAATAACATTGCCGTCGAAATATACATAAGCGACAACTGAAAGTAATCTTATATAATTTATTGAATATTTTTGATCGGAAAAATTTGGTGTGGTTTATGGAGTGAAAAACGAAAAAAGAACTTGTGAAAATATAATTCTATCTCTCTCTCTTTCTCTCTCTCTCTCTCTCTCTCTCTATATATATATATATTTATATATATACAAAAACAAAATTTTTCACAAAAAACTATAAAATAACACGTTGCAAAAAATAATCTATCTGCGAGCATGTTCATATATAAAAATAGTAACATAAATATTGTGTACATAATATATATATATATATATATATATATATATATATATATATATATATTTGTGTGGCTACAACTTTCCAAATTTCAGGATATTAATCACGCTTTCTATAATTTCAACCTCTGGCTTTCTAAAATTTCTTAAAATGATATATAAAGCCACACAGGACCTCGGGCAAGTCAGTCTGTTTTTAAAAATTTTCGGGCGCCTTGAAGAACATTGAAAAAAAACCATACCACAAAAAGTAATTAAGTTAGTTAAGAACTGTATTGCAACGTTTGAAATTGTAACATTCAAAAAAAAGAAAGAAACAAGAAGTATAGTTCTGAAAAATAAGATATTACAGATTTGGAAATGATTATTTGTCTAAAAATTGTATCGAACTGAAGACGTAGCGTTCGAATCCGTTGAATACAACTAGTTCAGAGTTCCGTAGCGTTAGATCGACTTGACCAGCGGACAGTGGCGGGTCTCGACCGCGCGCTATCAATGTGTGTTAGTTTAAACAGTCAGCGAGATTCTGTTAACGGGCCACGCGGCCGCGCGGACATTATTTCACAGATCACACACACGTGGGTTAGGGGATGGCGCTGGTTCGTTGAGTTCTATGTAACGTCCAACGCGAACGTGTGCTACACAAGACTATCGGAATTACAATAAAACAAACATGGTTTTGTATCGTTTTATTAATATTTTTTAAAATAATAAAATAATCTCGAGAGAAATGCGTTTTTGAGTGTGACAAGGAGGTACTGACATTATTTTTTCAGAAAAAAAACGGCACAGAGATGCAGACTTTTATATGTGAATTCATGGTTGTTTTTTTTTTAAAAAAATAATATTTAAAATATAATTATTGAAAACTTTTATTTGTAATCTTATTCGTTCATTCACTTTCTGATCTTTGAGCTGGTTAAGATTGTATGATTTTATACACGGTGTCCTGTTGGTCTTCTCCACTGACTTTCTCTATCTTTAGTGTTAGATGTAATTAGTGTTGGATGTAAATAGACATTGTTATATAACACAAATACAAATAAAACACATGTAATATGCTTTTTTCTGATTAAAAATGTTCAGTAATTGATTATTGATAATTCTGGATTCTTATCCTGACGGTCTTAGCCTTTTTAGATTATTTGGTGTATTTTCAAATTTTCTATGAGGGATTTTTTATGAGGGTGTATTTTAAAATTTTCTAGATTACAAGTGTCTGTCATATTAACAATATATTGTTTTAAATTTTTTTGTATGTTTTTTCGGGTGAAAAGATAATTCAATTGTTAAAATGGAATTCTTTTCATTTAGCAGGCGAATTTCAGCTCTAGAAATTATATATATATATATATATATGTATATATATATATATATATATATATATATATATATATATAAATGAATTTTCAACAGTTCGGTGTTTTCATCTTGAACAGACGGTAGATCCTCGAATCGAGTGTGTGTATCATCCCCCACGTCTTTTAAAGAGTAACACTGTAGCGTCGTCCGTATGTGTGTGTGTGTGTGTGTACGGGATTCGAACAAGCGACGGTTCGTAGGGTTCGAAAAGATTGCAATCTTGCACACCCGAACGGGGTGGACCGGCATGCACGCACGCACGCACATGCACGCGCTTGTTACGCCGTTTTGCATCGCTACGCATTGACGCCGGTTCGATACCCGTCAAAGGAAAATACGGGTACGTGCGAAAACGTGTAGGTTCAACACATGATTTCTGCTTTCTTTTCGTGATTCGAAAAGATGGAGCGATACGGGAAGAAATTTAGAAAATTTTAAAAAATAGTCTCTCTCCCTCTCTCTATTCCCCTCCTCTCTCTCTCTATATATACATATATATATATACAGAGAGAGAGATAAATATTTTAACTATTAGTTTTTATTTAAATTTCTATGAAAAAGCATGTAGATCTATAGAAAAACATTTTGTTTGCAGTCCATGTAAATAAATAGATAGTTCTTTACCTGTCTATTTCTTTTCTTGTTCTTGCAATTAATTTTTATTATAAAATTTTGGTTAAATTGATCTTCTCCATAAATTATTTCAAACTCTGTCTAAAATTCGTATAGTTTCTTGAGGTTATTGTTACAATTTATACAATTTATTTTATTAGGCAAAGAAGTGTTTAAAAATTTCTATCACTTATCTCAGTATTTATGGACATAACGCTCGAATTTCTTCTCTATACTGTTTTTTAGCTGCATGATGGTTTTTGGTTTATTGACGTATACGCATTCTTTTAAGTAGCCTGAATGAAAAAATCGTGAGTGCTCAAATCAGGCGAACATGCAAGCCAATTAAAATCCCCGTTTCTTGAAATTGGAGAACAACAATTTATTTAAATTTTATTACAAAAATTAATTGCATGAATGAGAGAAGAGATAGACAGGTAAAGAACTGTCTATAGATCTACATGCTTTTTCATAAAAATTTAAATAAAAACTAATAGTCAAAATATTTCTCGCTGATTACCGGAGCGACAATCATAGATTATTAATGATCAACTATTGAACATTTCGATCAGATTTTTCATATGAATTGTGAAATACTGTAGACCTAGAGAGCAATTCATTTGAGAAATAGAATTCAACCACAGTGTCAGAACTATATTAATATCTTCAGTGTATTTAAAAGATATATTAAACCTGGCGGCTTCTTATAAAACAACTTACAATAAAAGAAATCGAACAGAACTGAAAACAATAAAAAACGAAACACGTCAGAAATACAACTTTTAGATAAACGTGACACAGGGAACGAAAAACTAGAAAATGAGCCGTTTCATTCAGACATTCGGTGCACAGCACAGAGAATAAACAAAATTTACATCTCGTTTTATGTATTATATTTATTTTTATATCCGCAATTACATATTTTCACGTATATTTGTATAACGTGCTTTTTTTTCATATACGGATATTCTCGTCAGATACGGAACGAAAAAAAAAATCACAAGTTCATACATTAAATCGTGAACAGCGTAGCCAATAGGTCACCGGTACAATAAATTAAGATGAAACGTGTAGATATTTGACTTGCCAAACAAGGGCGCCGATCGAGATACGGCAGTACCGCGTTCGAACCCGGAAAAGTAAACACGTTCTTCCCACATACATTCTGGCCTTTGCGTCGGTCTCTCCTGCTTGCATTCGATGGCTCGTTCAGTTGGCCTACTCCCGTTTACGTGCGTACAAATATATATATATATATATATATATATATATATATATATATATATATGTATGTATGTATATATGTACGTATGTACACACAACCCTCTACACACCGATTCCAAACGCGCGCACTTTGACATCACACACACACACACGTGCACATGATTTGAACAAACAGGAATAATCTATGTATTTATTTTGAACCGATTTTTACGTCATTGTGTATTTTTTTTAAAGTTAATTTATGTTGATAGCAAACGGTGATAGAAAACCGGTTGTAAATTATCCGCATATAAATTTATATGCTGTACATTTTGTAAATAAAAAAATCAACAAACATTTTAGGTCGCGCCTAGATTGTACGGTTAGTAAATAATGTGCGTCGCGTTTGTGTGAATTATTTGTATTTTCAAATATGAAGTTTTTATTTTATATATTAAAAAAAAAACAATATAATATAATTTTATGAAATGTGTTCGGTGTGCAAACACGCTCATATGATTTATTTGTACAGGTTTTCGTCTATTTTGCATATTGTGTAATATTATATTTAAGTAGGTGGCGGAGGTTAGGGGATGTAAGGTCGATCGATACGGATGTGGGCCGTGTGTAACTGTACATGGTACTGAAATCTTGTTTTTTACATTTTACGAAATTGGAGATCTGTTAAGGCTTTAGGTATTGTCTGGATTTGACAGGAGGTTGCATTGAAAGCCGCTGTTCACGTGTAGATTAGGTGCGTATGCTGTGGGCAGTAACAGATGTCTTTTATATCATTTTGAAGTGTGAACATTTCCCACTGAAATTCAGTCATCAGACGCCATCCACCGTTTACACAAGTGCTTTTCTGTAATCGAATTAAAATGGAACGCGATAAGTTAATGTTTTTCCGATGTGTACTTCTACACTACTTTAATATGAAAAAAAGTGCAGCTGAAGCTCATCGATTGCTTGCGAAAACTTATGGTGAATCTGCTTCATCGGAAACAGTATGTAAAGATTGGTTTCGACGAGTCGAAAATGGTGACTGAGAGATTCGCGATAAACAACGGCCAGGTCAATCGAAACAGTTCGAACATGAACGACTATAAGCTTTATTAAAAGAACCCTCTCCCCACAAACACTCAAAGAATTGACTCAACAGCTCGAAATCGATAAATCAACAATTTCATGATGTTTACAAGCCATGGGAAAGGTCCAGAAAGAAGGGATATGGCTGCCACATGAGTTGATCGAAAATGCCATTGCTAATCATTTAAACATCTCGATTTCTTTACTTCCAAAGCATAAAAAGAAAAGTTTCTTGTGGCGTATCGTGACCTGCGATGAAAAATTGATCTATTTCGACAACCCGAAACTCAAGGAATCACGGGTTAATCTTGGCCAACCATCAACGTCGACACCAAAGCGAAACATCCACGGTCACAGAGCAATGCTTTCTATTTGGTGGGATATGGAGGGTGTCGTGTATTATGAGCTGTTGAAACTCAATGAAACAATCACCGCCGAACGTTATTGATAACAATTGGACTGTTTGAATGATAATTTGATGCAAAAACGATCATCAATTAAATTAAATCACCGAAAAATGATTCTTCTCCACGACAACGCTCGGTCTCATATTGCTATAGCCGTGAAACAAACACTAATGGAGCTCGAATGGGAGGTTCTCCCGCACCCAGTGTTTTCTCTGGACCTGGCTCCAAGTGATTATCATCTGCTCCGATCGATGCAACACGCTTCGGAAGATACACATTTCCCTAACTACGGAGGAGTCGAAATTTGAGTTTCTGAATGGATTGTCTCAAAATACAAACCATTTTTTAAAAGGATTTTTTTTTGGGTGATACTTGGGTGCGTATCCTGGAGCTTCATTCGCATTTGACCATTGTCCAGATCATTTTCTGTTATCATACAGAATCCACTTTTCATCGCAAGTAATGATTCGATTTAATAAAAATGGCGTTCTATCATTTCGATTCATCAATGAAGAACACACCACTAAGCGTCTCAGTTTCTGACCATCTGTCAATTCGTGCGGCACCCACTTATCCAACTAACTAACACTTAAATCACATGCGAGAGCTCGAACTGTTGTGTGTGGATCAGCTTCCACCATGGCTTTCAAATATTCTTTGGTCACAATGGTTTTCGGCTTTCCTCGAGGCTCAATGTCGAGATTCATATTACCGGAACGAAATTTTTCGAATCATAATTGAATCGTTCTCTGATTTGCCGACCCTTGTCCGAAAGCTCCATTTATATATTTTTACCTGCTGCATTGTGTCCCAACTAGAACTCATATGAAAAAGTAGACGCAAATCTTTTGTGGACACCATCCTGTTAAAGGATATAAAAAAATAATAATAATTCTGTACTTAAAAACAATCGAAGGGCACAATACATTGGTCAATTCCAAATAGCTGAACTTGTAAAATGTTTCACAGAACCTTTCTCAATCGCGGTCGACCTCTGACTGACTGAAATTCGGCAACTTGATAAGTTACAGCCTAATATAACTGATACGTTATTGTAATAATTGCTAAAGTATTGCATCATCCATTTTCACCCTATATGAAAACACCGTATTACTTATTGGAATGCATAATATTCTTTCTATAAATAGAAGAATGGTATTCAGTTCTATTAAACTTTTTTCATATCAGACACACACACATGTTTTATATATTCGAACTGAATTTTTGTGTGGTGCCCTTTGTTGTCTATATATTATCTATTTATTGTCTATTTCTTGAACTGTCTGTTCGAGACAGAGCGTGTAACGTTTTCTTTATATCCATTCAACGTCATGAATTCAGTACCGAACGGATTTTCCATTCGGTAATGTCGCAATTCGATGAAATAAAGACCGTTTTGTGTAACACACAATGAGACCGTTCAGTGACGAACATCTCTGTGAAATCGACGCGTCGGAACCGCAAAGCTTCCCGCCGCCCGTCCGCACGCTCTCCCGGTTCATCATCATTGAATTATTCGTTTATTCAAGGCAGTCGTTTAGTGGTCGAAGCGCCGCCGTCGCACGCCGCGTCCGCTTTAATGTCCCATCATTACATCCCGCCGTACAACGGCAATCGTTTCGCACATCGCACATCTATATCTATCTCGGAACGTATGTATCACAACAATCTACTATCTATATTTTACATACAGGTCGTATATCGTTAAAATAAACACATAAATAAATAACGGGACGCGCGTATGGGAGATTCTGTTTGCACTTTCGCCGTTCGTGCGCTTTTTACGGGCTTTTTCGTGCGCGGCGAGGGACATTGGCGGCGATTGATAACGGTCCGCGCGAGTTATACGGAATCGTTTCAAAGAAATTTATAATTCATACCCGCGAGATTATATGGCTGTTTTTTTAATTGCGCGTGCATAAAATTTATTATAATTAGTGTGTTACGCATTAACACGGCGTGATGTGTGCAAGGATAGCGTGGAATGCTTATCGAGTAGATTTGATATCGTTTAGTTCAGATTAAAAGATTTATTACCTCCATAACAGTTTTGTTTTTCATATTGTCATAAAATATTTTAAACTACCGTTTATAGTACAAAATGTATTATAACTTATTGATACGGTTTTCAATAGATTATTCCGAGTATTGATAAAAACCATAAAGGTATTTCATTCTCGAGAGGTTCCTATTTTTCGATAGTTTTAAAAGTTTTGTGAAGATTTAAAAATAATTTCAATGAATAAAACTAATTAATTATTAATAATTATGTAATTTATGATTATTTTTCTGTTTCAGGTGAGTCTCTCATTTTTCTTTCATGAGAAATGTAAGTTGATAATAATGTTGTTTTTATTATATATACATACATATATATATATATATATATATATATATATATATATATATATATATATATATATATATTGTTGTTATATTTCCTATAAAACTATCGCTTTTAAAATGTAGATAAGCACAAGAAAGATGATTATACTAAAATGTAATGTTTATGAATAATTAAGTATTTAGAAATTTCTTGAAAGTTTTAGTTGATCTATTCAAACTAGATAAGGACAAATTAAATGTTTTTTAATGTGGTAGAATAGTTTAAAATACAACGATATCATTAAAATAATGCATTTTTTTTGTTAATTATCGAGTTGGAGATTTGACATTTCTTTAAGTCGTTAAGCGTTCTGTTTTATTTTGAGAATGTGCACTGGTGTGCTTAATTATTTCTAGACGATGACGAGTATGCTTGCAGTAAGATTGAGTTAAATTATAACAAAATGATAAATTATTTTGCTTGTTTCTTTGAAAATTTTTTAATTTTATTGGTTAGTAATTCACAAATCGTATTTCATTACTGTATGTTGACATCCATTTTTTTAATCTTGAATGTTGTTTCAAGTTCAGGCGACTTTCCAAATATTGCTCAGCATATAAATTAGTTTGCTCCACTATTATGTTTAGTAAGTCATAATCTAAAAAAAATCCATATAGGACACACATTTGGTTTTTGACGGATGCTGAATAGTGAAATTTGGTCCAGGATGAGCAGTAAATTTAAACGGTGCTCGCTCCCACCTCTAATATTCCATTGTACATTTGAATTTTTATTTTCTTTATCGGGTTCATCACCTTCTTCATCCTTATCACTGCTTTCATCAAAGACGTTGAAATTACTGATATTCTTTTCTGTGCCCTTGTATGTAAAACCGTACTTCATTATCTTCTTCAACCGCATCGATACTTTCATCAGAAGACGTTACAGGTATTATCGCTCTTCTCCGCTTTCTTGGATGTAAAGATATGTTTTCATCACTATCAGTAAAACTCATCTGGGAAGATAAATAAAAAATTATTCACATCACAAGTTTTTCTATTACCGCCCTATAATACATTCTCTAGATAGCAGACGTTAAAATTCATGCAACAAAGAGAAAACTGCTTAGAAAGATTCGAAAATGTGCTAAAATTACAAATATATATTTTTTGTACCTAAATTTTACAATAAATAGTAAAAGCGCATTTTTACATGACGAATATACTCGACATTAAACAATAAAATGCAAACTTTTCATGACGATCATACTCGACATAAACACTTAAGGGGTTAAAAATCAAATCTCATTCTCTGTCTTAAATGAACATTTCATAACTGCAATGGTGTATTTATTCACGTTTTCAATTGTAATAATGATAAATATTTTACATATGTATTGCATTTAAAAAAAAAATTAAACACTAGTTAATAATGGCAACCTATAAAAATATCCTTTACTATTATTCACATATATATTTATTGACAATCATTTACATTCTAAACAGGGCAGACAAAACGTAAAGTCGATTTTGCTCTTACTCGAGCAAAATTATACAGACTTGTATATTTTTATTAATCTATGGTTTGAAATTAAACACATCTATTTATGATCTGTTCTATTAATTAATTTTATATGAAGATTCATTGATTAGAAATTCAATCTTAACAAAATTGCATTTTAAAAAAAAAGAACGATCGGTTTGAATTAAATCAAATTTATTCATGATTTAAATATATTAAATAGTTTTACATGAAGATACACTGATTAGTAAGTTCAATGTTAATATAAAAACGAATTCATCTGAAGAAATATCGCATTTAAAATATTATTTTCTAGTTAATGATTTAATGTTGATATATAAATAGAATGAATCTTATTTTCGCAACACATACATTTAATCTAAACCGAAGTATCCGTACCCGTCAGTGAAGTTTAATAGTAATTTACTTCCTATTGTCGTTAGATCCTTGACCTCTAAAACGTACAAAACAATCAATTTTCCCCGGTCGACTTTTCACACAATATTTTTCCCGCTCACAAACAGTAACAAAAAAAAAACACAAGAACGTAAAGTGAATCTATACTATATTCCGCGTCCCCCTGTATATTTTCACGTACACGTACCAACACATAGCAGAGAGCTATATAGCTGGGCAGGCAGACGTCTAATTGTGCTGATTCGGCTGAATCTTTGGCATTGCCGCAGCTCTCTGCACGCCTGTTTCCGTCTCGTTCTCGTACCGTTCATTGTCTCTGTTCACGTGTTGCTATCTCGCACGGAACGCGACCGCGTCCTCTCGTTCTAGTTTTGCCAGTGGGATCGAGCGAGCTTCTCGATATACAAATCGACAGTGTTTGAAAAGAAATCGATATACGAACGATCGTATGAGCTAGTAGGAGATAGCTTGAAGTGTTGTCGTTTCTGTGTGAACACCGTCCTGTCATGGTTTATTTGTAAGTGGGAAATATAACACTTTTAAATATTATTTAGATTTTTTATTCGAAATTCTGTTCGAAATTAAATATCTCAGTCGTAAGGTGCTTTCACATTGCATATAAATTTATCAGAAACATATATAAAGCTTAAAAAAATCTACGTTTTTTATAAAAAAAATCAGAGATTTTTTTATAAGGTGTAAAGATTGTTTTGAAAGTTTTGAAAAGAAATCTTGTAAGTTAGTGATAACAATTCAGGTCGGTTTCAATTCACAGCCGCTCGTACAACAATTTGTTGAAAACATTTCTCGTTTCGGTTTTCTACAAATAACAATGAATGTAGATTTATTCTCTTTACAATTTCAAGTTTCGATAATCTGTCATAATAGATTATGTCCTGTATTTTCACGAATTGGAGCTTTGATAGAAATCGGTGCTTCTATTTTTTAAAAAAATATTTTTTAATTATATTTCTGTTTCGTTTGATGCTACACACTGTGTTTAATTTTTAACAATATTTTTAATTATGGCTGTACTTGAAATTGATTTATTCAGATTTATACCGTATTTACTCTCCGTACTCTTCGTTATAATATCGAATGAAGTACAGTAAATATATTTTTTGCTAATACAGTTATATACCTGTGATCCTTTTGATACGTTGTTCTGATGATCTTCGTCTTTTCGGATCAGCTGTCCGTTCAGTAATGTGTACTCATGAATACAGTTTTACTGCTTAATAGTAAGTAATATTAGGTATTTATAGAAATAAAAGAAATTGTTTGATCAAATTTTATTGTTTACACCTGATTGGTTGGGATCATAATATGTGTTGATAAATACAGTTTTACTTCATAATAATAGGTATTTATAGAAATAAAACAAATTATGAATTAACTATCGCATTTTCGGACCTATTCCATCGTTTTATCAGTTTTTACATGTTTTATGCGTCACAGCACCTTCCACCAAAGCCGAATAGATTATTTCTGTGGCTTCAGCCAACACTTTAGCGAAAAGTATGCGATGTCTAATATGCTAATTTTCTGATGCCATCGTGTTCGATACTGTTTTTTTTTTTGAAGTTATACCAGCTGCTTGGTCGAGACGTACGGTATTTTTAAACGTTAAGGTTGGCACTTGAAAATTCTAAAACGACATGAAAATATTTTAATTTGAAACGGAGTTATGATTGATGGAATTTGAAAGCACAGAAACCCTCAAATTCGGATATTTTCCCTCAAAAACATGACTGGTGGTGTATCCTGTACCTAATGTGAATAACTATTGTTGGATTAAAGATATTTTGACGGTTTAACTCAATTTTTTTACTTCACAAACATCATAGACGTTTTTCAAAGACTCAGTAAATATTTTCTGTTTATCTAATTTTTAATACTAATTCCATACCTTCATTATTTTTTCCCTTTGGAAACTGTTTTAAACTCCAGACACTAGAAAAGTTTTATATATAAAATGTATGTATGTATATATATATATATATATATATATATATATATATATATATATATATATATATATATATATATGGAGAGAGAGATAGGAGAGAGGAGGAGAGAAAGAGATATTCGAAAACGTTATTTGAAATCACTTAAACGAATCCGTGTATTGTGTATAAGTTATAACAACATTGACCGCGGGTTGATGTGATAAATCATATGCACAGTAATTTGCGTGCACTGGAGCGCTGCAACACAATTACACCGCGAGAGATTTATGATTATTAACCCGGCATATATACGTGTAGCTCACTGATATAGCTCTATTTAGTAGCGCCAAACCATCGCGCCGTAACTAAATGTTATTTGATGCATTCGGAAATGAACACTCTGTGCAAATATCATATTTTTTATGACTATTAACGTTCGAATGTAATGTTTTTTTTCGCGATTTTTTCGTTTTGTAATTTCGTATTATTGTTTTTTATTTGATGTGTATTTTATTTGTTAACGGACTTAATTAAAATGAACATGTTTATGGAAAAATTAATGTAACGACACACAATTAATTGTTTAATACATATATGACTGTGTGTATATATATATATATATATTATTAGGAGAGATTGTTAAGGATATCAGGGTTAAAAGGTATTTTTTTTGTATAAATCAAGTATAAAAAATTGTATAATACATAGATAAATCAGTTTACCGATTCTTTGTTCAAAAAAAAAGTTATTTCCTCTCAAAGAGCTACAGTGTGCAAATACAGTTTTAATACAAGCTAAATTCATTTTCATAAATTATTCCTTTTTCAATCCACAAATCACAACCTTTTCTTCTGATACTGATCAAAAATTGTTTAATAAATGATTATTGATCAGTTTTGATTGTTGCTTATGTGCATTTCGACGATGATACCATCATCATCAGAGCGCAAATCTCTATAGATTTTTCTGTATCTTAGTACTCTGAAAATGAAAGTCTCTCCATTATCATTTATTGAACAGATAATCAGACATTTTTTTGTTGTTTATGAAGTGAAGAAAAGAATTAATTTTATGAAATATCTTTATTTAAAACAGAGTTATGATTGATTCAATTTAAAGGCACAGAATTATTTTTTTCGCCTAACATCTGTCTCCATTTCTCTCTCTCTCTCTCTCTCTCTCTCTCTCTCTATATATATATATATGTATATGTATATGTATATGCAAAAGTTCAAAGAATCTGAAAAATGCACAAGACAGTACAATATTCCGAATTAAAAACGAATCATTTTAAAACACATAAAGGCAACACTTAATTCTTCCGCCCGTTGAAAATCTCGAACGTCGTGCACGACGTGCCCCCATCTCCGAGTCGTCCGCATTCGCCCATGAACCCTCAATGCACATCTCAATTGACTACACTGGTCTCGAACGACGAAGGGTGAAGATACAAGATTACATCTCGAAGCGGTCGCATAGTTTAACAACTCCGCTATATATATATATATATATATATATATATATATATATATATATATATATATATATATATATATATATATATATATATATACATATATATATATATATATATATATATGTGTGTGTGTGTGTGTGTGTGTATTTGTAAGACGCGAGATGATTCCCGGAGTCTTATGCAATCTCGGCAGATGCAGACGCGTTACACAATATCAATTATCATTCGTCGTATTGCCGGCGCTAAGCCGCGCGACGTTTTTAAATACCGTCGCCTAAGAATGAAACGAGCCGGGCACATAATTTCGACGATTGTGCATCGCGGCGGTGCGCTTAAAAACCGCAATCTCGTCGACCGGAAAAATATCAGCGCCGCTGTCTAAATACACAGCAGATCATTTCTTTTTCTCGCAGGAAACATAAACTTGCATGCTTCGACTGTATTGTTTACTGTCATTAATCGTTCGTCTTGTTAAAAACTGCCACTGATTTATCACGTATTGATATCCTTAACACCGGATGTTCGAACACTTTCAGATGAAAAAAAAGAGTTGAAAGGTATTAAAAAATATCGGTATGTTACACGTTTAGTTATGACACTGTGGCTGAGTCCACTTTCACATTTGTAATCACTCTACAAACCATAAAAAATCTGTTCGAAAATGTTCGATAAATTTTTTTTAGGTCATTAGAGCATCGCGGTACAGAAAAATGTGATTTTTCTTTTTTGAAAAGAGGACAGTATAAAAGTTTTAAATAGTTTTAAAGGATAATCTCATTGATTTTTTAAACCGTGCACATAAGATATTATTTTAAAAAGTATTTAAATAATTATACTTGCATTCAAGTGAAAAAACAAGAATTTTATTCCAAAAAAAAACATTAAAAAAAGTATACACCGTATTTCATAATCCAATCGATTAAAAACTCTCCTTGATAAGGTATTTAAGATCTCTGCACTTATAACCATGAACATTTATATCATCAGGCCAAATTATTAAAATCATTACACGAAAAAAATGTATATTTCTAACTATGAGCAAATGAATTCTCATTTTTATTTCACAAACCACGGAAATAATAATTTACTGAATAGAAAAAATTGACAGTGTCAGAAATATATTAGAATAAGAGTTTTTTTACTACCCAGTTGTACTCTTACTTTTTGACTTTCCTTCATATTTTTTCACACATTAAAGTAAATATTATTGTGTTGGATGAGAAAAACTGTATATTTCTAAAAAAAAAATTTTTTTTATTAAACACTTCCTTTCTTTCACTGAGTATCATATAAAATCATAATAAAAAAGTCCGTCTATGAAATAAATTTATACTAATCCCTAATATCGATACTAACTGAAAATCTTAGAGACCCTCGTCAATCTGTCTTAAGAAACGGTTATGTATGTGTGTATGTACACACACGTAGACTTTATATATATATATGTATACGTATATGTATGTGTTTAGATAGATGAATATAAACGTCTTGTACGTCGATCGTGTAGGGTCGCGGGTTCGTGGCATTCCGTTCGCCAATTCATGTCCGACGAAGCGTACAAAGTGAATATTCTGTTTATATCGTCGTCGTATGCCGCTTTCAATTGAAAATCTGTTCAAAACGGGATGATATGATATTCCGTTCCGGATGCAGTATTTTCTATTCGGCGTTCGTTTTGCAGACGGGGGGATGAATTCGAGATGATTTCAATCAGTTTAAGAAGAGTTTTAAATTTTAGACAAGTCAGTGGGCTGGGAAGTTTATTGGTGACACAATACAGTGTCTATCGGTTTTATATATATATATATATATATATATATATATATATATATATATATACTTTACTCGATTTTTATGACATGTGATGTTAAAAAAATTTAAGTATGAAATATAGTTTTTAGAATGTAACATGTTGCAGAGAGCCGTATTTTCGGAATCATGGATTGTGAAACTACAAAGTGATTTTTAGACAAAAAAAGGTAAACTGAAAGGGAAAATAAACTTGTGTGTAGAATAAGATTTTTTTTACTTCTTAAATTTTCTTCTACTTTTTGACTTTCCCGCGCGCATTATAAAAATATATCGTTGTTTAATTTCTCTCTTCCTCATATTTATAAAGTTTTAATCCAATCCTATGAATTGAAATTTCTTGACAAGTTCAAGGATCTCCAATACAATGATTTTCTGGTATCTTCTACATCATCGACCAATTAAATTGTTCATCTTCGTGTAAAAATAATGTTTAATACAAGAAAAGTTTACTTACTGTCAAAGCTTTCTAGGCCTCTAAAAATATGGTGAAAAATACATTTTTTATTAGGTGTGTAAATTATTTCGATGCCTTTTTCATAGAAAATTAATGTTTAAGAAAAAATAGAATACATTTCAATCCTCAAAGTATCCGCCATTATTTTATATAACTTTTGCTTCATCTGTCCAGTAACTGACGAAATCTTGTCGAAAAAAAGCGGTTTTAAGTTAATAGAGTCCTAACGCATTTTTGAACCGCTTCCACTGTTTTATCATTTTTCATATCTACCTCCAAAGTTGAACAAATAGTCCGTGTGGCTTCAGTTGCATTTTTTTTAACCGAAATGCGAAAAGTATGACAATGCCTAATATTTTGCTTTTCGGACATCACCGTATTCACTTCTATTCTGTGTGGTTATGCTAATTGATTGTCCAAGATGTATAATTAATTCGATAAGTAAATTTTAAGGTTGGCACTTGAAAATCTTAAAACGACAGGAAAATATTTTAATTTAAAAAAGAGTTATGATTGATTCGATTGAAAAGGACAGAATTCATTTTAACACCAAATATATTTAATAAAAATAGAGATTGTTTGTTATTTTATCACCAGGTAAAATCGATTATTAAAATGGATAACGATCGAAGAAAAAAAAAACGAATTTTATTTAAATAACTTGTGCACATGGATGATAAATAATATATTTGAAATTAAATTCAATCAGAAATTACATAACACACGAACAAACAGATCCGTGTGTGCGTGTGTGTGTGTGCATATGCTGAGAAATGAGAGCATCCGTGTTCAAAGAACGACTTGAGAATTCATTAATTATACGTCAACGATGTCAAAAGGCGTAGCGTTAAAAGAACCGCTCAAAAATTTGAGCACATCCGAACGCAACCCTTCAAGAGTATTCTCCTTATCTCGTAACCAGTGAGTTATAAATAATACACGCAAATGAATCGTGATTAAGTGATTCGTCCGTTATCTGTCACCGTGCGCCTCAAGCTTTCTACTTCATCTTGGGAATCTTTTTATTTGCGTCGCAGTGAAATATCCATCGACGTTAACATAATAATAACGATAATATTTATCGCAAGGGTGTGCCAGAAATTTGCCGCATGCGTCCATTTTACATAGCAGTGTCTGTATATTTAATTTTATTTTTTTATAATTTGATAGAGAAGTTAATCATTTATCCATTATTTTACTCATATGAATAGTCTGTTGACACATTTTTAATTCATGTGTAATAACTCACAGTGTTGGAATAAAAATAACAAAAATTTATTATAGAATCACATATATTGTAAATATGTATGCGTACAACAAAGAACAAAAGAGAAAAAAAATAAACCAACTATTATACAAATAGAATATACACTGGATCAAAAAATCTCCACACACTTGTGATAATTTTAGTTTTTTGTTTGTAATAACCATAATAATGTTTTCATTATGGAAATATGCAGATCACATATATTTTGTAATCATAGTAAGAGAATGACACAAAGAAAATATTATATTATTAACTGACACTAACTGACACTGTCAGATGATATACCCTTTTTTCTGACAGTAAAATAATTCTAATTTTATTGAATTTGTCGAATTTTATCGGTTATTGTTGAAGTACTTTCTTACATTTTTTTATGTTTCTCGAGAAAATACATATAACTATTTAAGTGATTACTACAATACAGTCGAATTTAAAATGACAAAATTATACAAAAATTCTAATTTAACAATCAAGGTTTTCAGTATTTGATTTTGACATGTTTTATTCATTTTTACAAATCATTTTTTTAATTTTCGTTCATTACGGGGCACCTTAAAGAACAGGGCCCATTAGTTTCCATATAGATCCGTTCCTGCCTACAGTCTTACCAATTTCAGACACCTTTATCCTCTAAAACAATATCGTGCACTTGATTGATGATTTTTGGTGTCGTTGTATTTTTTTCGACGATCAGAGATCAAATATAAACCAATATTCAATTGTACAATCTACATTTCAAACAATTACAAAGGCGTCTGTGCGAACGTGGTCGCATTTTTAAAACAACAAAACGGTATACACTCTTCGAACGATCTACGAATCTTTCCTTTCCACTAAAAATTGCGGCAATGCGGTAGCATTTAAAGAGCGTCGTGAGAATCGAGAGGCAGAACTCGTTGTGACGGAGCTCATTGAAAGTAAACCTACGGAGCTAAAAGCTTGATTAATGAGATGATTTTCGCGAATCTTATAAATATACTATGTACATATATATATATATATATATATATATATATATATATATATATATATATATGTATGTATATCTTATAAATACACTTTTCTATATGAAACACATAACAACTGTCGACGAAGGGGTGACATGAATGTCTCACTCACATACATACATTGTGCATACACGTGTGTTATGTATATTGTGAAAAATGGGAAAATCTGTTCGTCGGCACGTTTGATTGCAGAGCTGTCAGAGTATTATAAGGTACGTTAAAAATAAGAATGAACGAGACAATCGATATCGGCAGAAATAAAGCCAATAAACGGATATGTTGAGTGCGGCTGTACGTATCGATCAGTCGTGACGGGAAATTCGTTCAAGAACAATCCTCTTACATTATTGTTTTAGCTCCTTTACACGTATAGCGCGAAAAAGAGGGTGTGTGTTTTATAAAATAGTCAATTAGCACGCATATGTTCCGTTGCGTGCAGACCTGTAACGATTTGTCAAGTTTTCTGTTTCTTCAGTGTTTGAGCAATCTTTATAATGTTCGTGTGTGAGAAAGAACAAACACTTTTAAAAAATATGACAGGTAATTTATTAACCCTCCTGTCAATACTCAAAATTTCCCAATTCGTTCAATACTCAGGGTACCCGGGTACACACGATACCGTCCACCTATCTGCCGACCCTTTTTTTCTTAAAATTCGATAGCTGTATCTCAACAAAGGAAGTAGTAATCCCCTCCACTTATTCTGTGATTTCCCAGGAATTTTTGCGGACAAAATCCGTAGTATAACTTCATCTTTGAATAAGATTTCGGCGAGTGCAGACGTGTAGAAAGATCTAGAATCTTTTTTTAGTAATCTTTTTTGTTTCTACTTCTTTTACCATTAAGTCAAAAAATTTTGAACGAGAAAATGCAAAAGGGTACCCGGGTATTGACACGAGGGTTAAACGAACACACCGGCACGAACATTAATAAAAAAAAACGGTTATCATGAAATGTAATGTTGTTAAAATAACCAGACAATGAAAACGAGTCTTTTTTTAAGCGACGGAATAACATTTTCGACATGTAGGAATGTTATCGACCGATATGATTGTCTATCGTACTACAATAATGCAATCATAGATGACACGCTAACTACAAGCCATCGGTTCGATCACAATACTACGTCATTAGCACTACATCACCGACGAGATGCACTGATTGGACCGAAAACATTTAGTTAATTTGCCGGTGCTGTTTTATTGTCTATGTGTGCGATCTTCCGTTCTAACGAAAAAGGTACATGAACACACACCGTCTATTTTCGTACAAGTCTCCGAGCTTGTGATTCGTATTGGGATCCATTGGTAATGATTGGGTGATATAAAAATGCACGATAAATTTTACAAATGAATTTTCAATCGTCCGAAAAATCGCCAAAAAAAAACATGAATCTATCACACATCTTCGATCGTTCTCATAAATTATAAATAGTCTTAAAAAAGTTTCAGCGTTACAAGTATTTCAAAACCATGTCAAAATTGTTCAAAATGACACACATAATTTCTTTAGGATATGCGAGAGGAGATCCAAAAGTTAGCGGAAAAAAAGACAAAGAAAAGTTTAATGAAACATAAATTCGTTTAACCCTTAATGAGTGTTTCAAAGACATGAAAAAAATGGCATATCTGGTCAATATGAAGGGAGGAATAAGATCTTTCAATTCAATTCGTGAAAATTTGAACAAGTGATTTGTCTTGTGCAAGATGGCGTATCATCATTTTGAAGAATTATGTCCTTTCTGTTAATTAAACATGGATATTTTTCTTTCATCTTCTGGTTACCTTCCTGCTTGTTAACAACAAACTTGTGCAGAGATCGTTTCACCTAGTTACAGTAACTGAAAATGTATGGTCCCAGGTACATTCCACTAACCGTAAAAAATATCATTTTTTTTAACATTAACACTGTACAAGTATTAGGGGTTGAAATATGTCACTACACATTCTGGACACTGTGGGTAAATTCACTTTCACAAATGAGTTCTCGTTTCACTCAACACAACTTTTTTCTGAATAAAAATTAATTTTCACAGGTGAATTTTTCATTCGCCCTACAAACCACAAATAATCATTAATTGATTATTGATAATTTTCGTTTTTTTTTTCTTATGGCGGTGCCATGATCCTCAGAACACTAAAATATAGAAAAGTCTTATATCGATTGTGTAAAAATTAAAACTGTGCCTTTAAATTGAATCAAACATAACTCTGTTTTGAATTAAAATATTTTCTTTCCGTTTGAGGATTTTCAAGTGTCAACCTTAACATTTAAAAACACTATATCTTCACTAAGTAGTTGGAATAATCTCACAAAACAATAGTAAACACGATGGCGTACAAAAAGCAGCATATTAGGATATATTTCAGATGAAAAAATACTGCTGAAGCCACGGGAATGATTTGTTCAAGTTTGGAGGCAGGTGTTATGATGCATGAAAATGCAGTAAATGCTAAAATAGTGGAAGAGGTCTTCAAGGACTCAAGCAGCCATATTTATTTCGACAAGGGATTCGTCAGTCACCCGACAGATATTGGCGGATACAAAACAATGAGAGATATTTTTAGGATTGAAATGTATTCCATTTTCCCGTTAATTTCATTTTATATAGAGAGAGGCACCGAATCAGTCTGTACACTTAATACATCCTTAACTCATTTGTGAAATGACAGCACAGATCTTCTTCTACATTCAATGCAAGTTTTAACTTAATAGAACCAGTGTAAATCGAATAAACTCGGAAAAAATAAACACATGCTTGTTGATTGTGTAACGAAAATCTGTTAAAACGAAAACTCGAAATATTGAACAGCAATCAAGTTCGTTCCGAGCCGACATATCGCAGAAACAGGCCCGCCGTTCCGATAAAAGGTAGTCGAAGTTCACGGGTCAAAAATCGCGAAGGTTGCGGAAAAGCGATGTCTATCTATCGCTCTAAACGCCGGCGATTGGGGGAAATTGAATTATGAGAGTTCGGCCAGTCGAGGGACAAGAACCACACACGCCGCCGTCTGAAACAACACGGTTATATATCAGCTGAGCGCCGAAACGCCACCACCTCGACATACTTCTTCATTGCGTCACGCTCGCATTGTTTGTCTTATCTCCGTGTTTTGATTCTTACTGTTTTATTACCAATTAACTAAATGGCGTTTGCGTTTCATTGTCACTGATCGAATGAATGTTAACGTTTTATAAAAACTAGTTAAATTCGCATTTATGTGACTGATTCGTTTGAAGAAGTCTACTTGTTTTAAACTCGCGGTTCAAATTAATCGAAAATAGTGAAATTAATATATTCTAGGAAATTTATTAAAAGTATAAAACATTTATATTAAATATCAGTATAAAACGTTTATAATAAAAGCCTAGATATGTGACTTGGTGGCTCTGTCTACCTTCTAACAACCTGAATCAACTCTATAACAAGCCTTTGAAGTTTTCGAACGTGGGGTCGATTCTCAGTCAGGGCACATTAAAATGTTAAATTTCTTGTTTTCAGTCATTATTTCTATTTTCAATTTTTTTATATACTTTTTCAGTATTTGAGAGCGAATCTTTCTGAAATGACACGGGTATAGTTTTCAGAAAGAGAGAATACTACAATCCAGTTCTGACACTGATTTCTTTAATTACATTATTCTGTCATCTCATAAAGTACTATATTTTTTTTAATTAAAGATTGAAGTATCAGAAAAGAACATATAAGAAGGTTGCATTGAAAGCCGCCGTGATATGTGACTGATGGCTCTGTCTACCTTCTAACAACTATAACAAACCTTTGAAGTTTTCGAACATGTGGTCGATTCTCACTCAGGGTTCATTAAAATGTTAAATTTGTTGTTTTCAGTCATTTATTTCTATTTTCAATTTTTTTATATACTTTTTCAGTATTTGAGAGCGAATCTTTCTGAAATGACACGGGTATAGTTTTCAGAAAGAGAGATTACTACAATCCAGTTCTGACACTGATTTCTTTAATTACATTATTCTGTCATCTCATAAAGTACTATATTTTTTTTTAATTAAAGATTGAAGTATCAGAAAAGCACATATAAGAAGGTTGCATTGAAAGCCGCCGTGATATGTGACTGATGGCTCTGTCTACCTTCTAACAAGTATAACAAACCTTTGAAGTTTTCGTACATGTGGTCGATTCTCACTCAGGGTACATTAAAATGTTAAATTTCTTGTTTTCAGTTATTTATTTCTATTTTCAAATTTTTTTATTTACTTTTTCAATATTTGAGAGCGAATCTATCTGAAATGGCACAGATATAGTTTTCAGAGAGATTGCTACAATCCAGTTCTGACACTGATTTCTATAATTAAATTATTCTGTCATCTCATAAACGACTATAATTTTTTTGATCAAATACTTTTCAATGCTTCTGCACTGTGAAGGTAACTGCTTCGAAATCCATATACATTAGAGTCGAGATTTAGTAAATCAATTAATGTACAATCAATTCACTCTAGCGAGGTTGTACACTTTTTCGAGGTATATTTATTTACTAAAAGCATATGATTGTTCTTACAAGTTTATTGAAATAACTTTTAGAATAAGTGCTTATACATTTTTAGCTACTTACATTAGGGTTATTCTCCAACATGTTGGAGATATCTGTGTTCGCACTTTCAACATATTCACTTTGCATGCGGAATTTCAAAATGGTTATAGGAATGTCATCCTCATCATCTTGAAAACTCTGTGTTTGTGATAATATATTATGCCAAAATTTTTCTCTAATATCTTGTTTTACACAGCTCCAAGCTGTAGCTAAATTTAATACGGCATTGCTGTATTACTGGAAATAATGAATAATACTAGACTTCCCTGATTATGTGGAAGGTGGTTCATTATATCGAGTTAATATTTGTTCACTTATTCACTACGTACGGTATTTAATGTAAAGTTATGTGAGATGATTCTACGGAGTAGTTCACAGCATGCAAGGTTTACTATATTGTGACTCTATTGTAGTAACAGTTAAAAAAATTATTGTACATTTTTGGTAGCTTGTCAAGTGAAAAAAAACATTTGTGATGACTCTCCTGTCCTGTGATGATGACTTTTATTTCTGTGTGAAAATGACAGTTACTGTATGTAATCAAAAACAAACATCAACTTGTACCCTTTGGATTCAAGAAAAAACGTAAACTATTATTAATAACATATTTCTAAGATTTTACGAGTAGCTCAAGTAAAATTAAAAAGTAACATATTGAATTATTGAATTGACTCTTTCTGTTTAAACTGATAGTATAGTAAAATTTTGTTTATTAAAAATCTACGGTCTTTGAAATTTATATAAAAATGTGAAATTAGCTTAATTTTCTTCTTAAACATTTTATCACAAACAATAAAACGAAAGTACACAAAAATAAAGTCAATCAATAGTATTTAAAAATATCTTATTCGACCACACACTGGCACAACTGAGCTCAAACAACAATTCTCAGAAACACTGACTTTCTTTCCAATCTCTCTAATACATAAATCTGTATTTGTTGAACGATAAATAGAAATATAAAATATAAACAATTTAATCAGTCGATTTTTACACAACGCTCTCCAAATTCGCCAGCTTCTAACCGACTATTCAAACACATCATGTTAATAATTGTGAAACGACATTTTCAGTCAAACCGTATCGACACAATGTGAGACAGAAGAGTCTAGCAAACAAAGTGGTTATTAATATGACAGTGTGTATAGATATTGCACTGTGGACCGTGTAAAATATTCAATATTCACCCCCCAATCTTATCACACGCACACTTATCGAATCCCGGACTTATGTACGACATTCATTCCGATCGTGCACTGATCAAACAATGAACGTACATACTTCGACTTCATTAATATGTATAAATTGACATTGTGGGATATGAAGTACCTACACTATACTGTTTTATATGCTGAAAGTTAAACTTAGGTCAGTGGTTAGCTGGTAGCTACGTTAATTCTTCAACACTTGTACATATATATATATATATATATATATATATATATATATATATATATATATATATATAATATAATATGAAGAGTCAAATGAAAAAAATAATTATTCTTTTTTTCATCGTGTATTGCAAAGAGGTATCATAAAATTGTACTATTTTTCAAAATAGTCTTAATTGCATTAAGAAAACTTATTTTTCCTTAAGAAAACGCACCAAGACAATTATTCCTCATTAAACATATTTATGTACTAACGACACGAATTGATCTACAATTTATATATATATATATATATAATATATATATATATATATATATATATATATATATATATTAAAAAAATGTACAGTAAAAGTAGGAAAACATTGTTGTGTTCTTCTGAAACACTATGAAATTTTAAACTGTGCTGAATTATTCATGAGGAATATAGTAAACAGTGAATATATTATAATATGAATATTATACAAAGAGAACAGACTCGAAATGAATATCGAATTGTTGGGAAATTGCCACTTTTAGACAAGATCTCGCGGAGATGTTTCGAAGAAAAATTTCATAATCAATGACGCTAAACGGATGCTGTCGGTTTGATAAGTTCGGGAAAAATGTATGAATGTATAAATAAAAGATGTGTAAATAAAAACGTATTGGTATATATATATATATATATATATATATATATATATATATATTTATATATATATATATATGTATATGTATATGTATATATATATATATGTATATATAGAGAGAGAGAGACAGAGAGAGAAAGAATGAGCAAAAGTTCACATACTAGAATTAAACTTTTGTAAATGAACTACACATCGATTGGTTTTGATACTGTACTTTATTATCAATCTATATCTTTTATATCGACTATGTAATCGACCAGTCATTCATTTATGAATGACTAATCACTAAAATCGATTATTTTCGATTGCAACTACCTATCGATTGACTTTAAATCTCCATCACTTGTAAGAAGTGGTGTGAAATATTCTCACTATCCGTGAGAATATTTCACACCACTGTTGCTAGGTAATGACAAGATCTTAGAGCGGTTATAGATAAATAACATAAATTATATTTTTACTTCGAAATTAATTAAATAGTACATTTGAATAAAACTGAATCATAACAATAAAAGACTAATTTTAACGTGATGACGTCATTAACTTCGTGTCTTCGTAGTCGTCCATTTTGTACGGGAACTGATTACACTTGTACATTCGATTCATAGCGGCTCCTTTGGCGCATTTAAATAGTTCAGAGAACATCACGTCGTTGTTAATAAAACTGTCGACTCGGAGGCGATTCGGCAATTTATTGTTCGAGTACAAATCAATTGCGTAGTCAGATAAGTCGTCGTCATTGCAAAATTCTGAAAAAATATATTGAAATGTTCATATTTTGACGAATAAATTACCAAAACCATTAGTGAATAAAGTGAAGAGATGTGTGAAGTTTAGAAAGATAAAAACTAGATAACGTGTTTAATAAATGTACAAATTGATACAATTTGTTATTGTTTTATTTCATAATAGTACTTGTTGTAGGGGGAGGAGGTACCAACAAATATGTATGCAAAAACAATTAACAAACTGAACATATGTCGTCTATTTCTGTTTTATGTAATTACTGACAGCCTATTTTCTGTTTTCAAAATAGTTCTATTGTGAAAATCGTAACAGGACAATTACCCTCTGGACAAACCCCCTCGGACATTAACCCCACGTCAGTAACTCCCCGGACGATAATCCCTGTGTAAAAAGAACCCATGAAACCGTATAAGAATAAAAACTTTTAAAAAAAATTTCATCGACACCATAAACAATGGATACAAAAGTTTATTTGACAAAATAAATGTTTTAAAGTAAATTTGTCAAAATAAAAATTTTAACAAAAATAATTATTTAACACAACCAAATTATGGGTACAAATTTAAAATTATACTAACACCTAATATGCACATTTTGAGATAGAGAGGGAGAAAAATTAATCACTTAAAATATTAAAATCTTTAACAGAAAATGTAGTTTTATACTATTATTTAAAATTATTCTAAAACCTAATATACACATTTAAGGATAGGCAGAGGGAAAATTAATTCATTTAAAATATTGAAATCTTTTACATGAAATGTGGTTTAATGTTATTAGTTATTCATTAATAATTGACAGTGACCCTTTTGAATAAAGGCAGGTTTTTTTCATATCTTTGATTTTCTGGTATAGTAACTAATTTTAAAAGCTGGAATTACATGTTATTAATGTGATTTTAAAATATATAAATATTATAATAGATTTTCGTATCTGTCGTAGGCAAAGTTCTACTTTGCCCGGGCACCGTTAGTCAAAGTCCGAAGTAGAACCTCTATTCAGGGCTATATACCTGCACTTGGACGGGTCAAAAAGGGTGAAGGTGTGGGTGGAGGTGCTTTAATTTTATTTTTATAAATCAGAATATATATTGACTAGTCAAAGTCAGACTTTGCCTGGTCCCTGGACTTTACCGATAACATATCCATTGTTTTTAAAGATTTTTTATTCTCATACGGGGGATTAATGTCTGTGGGGGGTTTACACGGGTTTTTTACATGGGAGTTATTGTCCGGGGGGTTATTGATGAACGTTTATTGTTAGGGGGGTTGTCTAGGGAGTAATTGTCCTACAACTTGTGAAAATGCTGAATTCTTGATCAGTACTGACTGAATATAATTTAATCTATGATTAAATAAAGAGAAACTGTATTAAAAGCTTTGGAAAACTCTACATAGAAGATATGAAAACTGATTAGGAAAACTCTAGATACTAAATAATAAATATTTACAAACATATACATAAAAATGGAATGGTTTACCTTGCACAGCCGATATATAAAACAGTTGGTACGGATTAAAAGTCTCACTTATCCATTCTAATTGTTGAGTGTATTCGAAACTTTTGATAGAATCGTATGCTAATTTCAGAGCTGTGTCATCTGATACTCGCTCGTTTATAGCTGTCTTAAAATCCATCTAAAAAAATAACGCAGACTAAGTGAATAAAAAGTACATAATCTAAAAAAAAGATACAAACCCGTGCGATCACTCACCTTAAACGAAACATTGATGTCATCAACAGGCATCGATTTCGACATTGACCAAACATTAGAGACACACTCACTCAGATCTAAACTGTAGCTGTCAACACTTTCTGTTGTCGTGTCAACAGAATATTTGAGACCATTGAAATCGAAATGATGTGCAATACCTTTGGCCAACTGGAATCCCAGTTTCGACATTGTTATGTAGAACTGTCCGTGCGAGTGGTCGCTCATTGTGAACAAACCGAAAGGAACAGCTAAAATGAAATATCTTCAATCATCCTTACAGAAATAGTGAACTGTTACAATGTAGTTCTGATAAAAGGATTCAAATTCACTTTCGCAGATGATTTACTCTGTCTACTCCTCAAACTACACACTTTTTTAATAAAAAAAATGTCCAATAAATGAATTTCGATCATCTTTCTCGTTTACTCATTTAGATGGCGATGCAATCATTCTCAGAGACCCAAAGTACATATATAATTATGTACCTTAGCTAGACCTATTGTAGCCAGACCTGATATGATCAGATCTGTTGTGACCTGACCTTATTAAACCTAATCAAATCTGAACAAATCGAATGAAATTAAAATTATCTCGACCTAACTTGATCATAGCTTATCTGACTAATCTGACTTGATTGGATCAGAGTTGATACAACCAGACCTAACCAAATCAAACCTGACTGGTCTAACTAGACATAATCAAATCTAATTAGAACTAATTTCACAGCCACAACTGATCAGCTCTAACTTGACCTGACCGTATTTTATCAAACCAGACTTGGTCGGACTAGAGCTGGTATGACTAAACTTGTCACATCAGGTATGATCAGATCAAATCTGGTTAAATCAGATATGGTAAGATCAGATTAAGTCTAGTCAAGTTATGTCTATTCAGATTAGATAAAGTGAGGTGAGTATACCTTACCAACTGTATTTAAACTGTAGATACTCTTTATTGAAACATCACTAGGCGAGATGATATTATTCCATCTGCAACAGACAACATATTTGTTTAATTTGATTAAAAATTGACATAATATACATTGATATAAATTGAAAATATGTGATATATGTTCCATGTCAGAAAATATGATACAAATAATAAAACTTTACGCCACGATTCAAGGTTTTTATCTTTTTTGTTTTATGCCAATATCTCAAACCATTATGGAGTGATAAATACATTTACAAAACATTTAATTCATTAATAACATAAAGGCGCTAATGACCTCAGCTGTAGATGCGCCCTAAAACCCCAGTAACCAACCAACCTTAGTAACATAAAATTGAAATGAAAAGAGCGTGACAGAACACAAGATGATAAAAATATACAATGACCAACATGAAAATATAAACATTACCAGAAAGAGCAAATGAGCTTGTAAGGTATAGGAACCAGAAATTTTATTAGTTAGAAATTTATAGAAAAGGGCAGAATTTGTAATTCGTTTAAAATGAATTAATTCGAAATAAGTGTTTATTTAGTATACAGATCATTATATATATATATATATATATATATATATATATATATATATATATATATATACATATATATATTCGATTTTCATAAACTTACATATTTTTCGATGCAATTTTGTTCCACACCTTGTATTTAAATTCTCTAGACAACATGACAGTATTTATGAACGATTTATGAAAATTAATCGACATTTTAACTGGTGAATATCTTTCAGCAATTTTCGTCCTGTCTCCTGCTATGTTTTTCGTTGTGTAAGACTTAAACAAAGAGTTGTATGTTGATATTTTCATTTCGATGACTTTCTGTTTTACTTTCGTCTCGTCTTCAAACACTTTTCCCTCGTCGATCGAATCCGTCAGCGTGGCTGTTAGATTTGTGAACAGTGCCTTTACATACATGTCCGCACTGTTTAACACTGCATAATCGAACGAACGTAAATATTCGATCGATGCCAAATCTGGCATCAGTTTCGATGCCAGTCGAACGCAGTAAATCTCTCTGCTTTCTTCGGTGTTCGGTGATCGCAGTTCGTTGTAGAGATCGTGGATGTACATTGATAATAATCGATTGTGCAATGAACTAAAAAAGAAAAAAAATGTTTATTCATTTATTTATTAATTAATTCTACTCAATTAACTGATTTGATTAATCGATTAATTAAACAAATCAACAGTATCTAAACAGCTGGGAAATTTCTGTCGAATGCTAAGACAAATAAAAGAAGTTATATCGTCCAATCCATTAATATCACTTATTTCAGAATTCTTTAACCCTTTCGATACAACGTTTGTATTATTTAGTATTATTTTTTTACTTTACCAGCTTTATGAGACTCTAAATAAACATACATATTAGTAAGAAGAATTTTCATCGATTGAAAATACTTCTTTGGCAGTGGAATATGAAAATGATCTAACAGTATTTATAATGAATGCATCAACTTTCTCAGATAATTTTATCCCAACATTTTATTCCAACTGAAATATTTTATGACATATATTAGGTAAGTAGGAAAATAATTACGGATTTTGTTTCCTGAATTCTAACCTTAATTGCAATGAAAGTGTCATTTCACCGTGTCCGTGTTAATAACATTTTAAAGTGCATTTTTCGGTCTGTATTTTGGTAAAATCGACTTTGGTTTTATTATTAATTTTGCTTCAAATTGAGATATTGAATTAAAGATGGAAATCGAAGAAGATAGAACGAATCAAAAAAAATACATTATGTTTATAAGAAAAATTCCTGGACATATATATATGTCACTCGAAAGGGTTAAATCAAATTTCAAATGTTTTTCTTCAGTATGTGCTGAATATTCATTAAGTAAAACAAAAAAAAAATGTTAAACGTCGAGACATGATTACCGACTGACTATCATTTTCGACTTGTGACTAATTTCTTAATGAAAGATGATTGTAGAATTTTTTGATGAAATATCGTAAAAAACGAACAAGATGGAGACTCTAGATAGAATGAAAGATCATGATTTCATATCGGACTGTACGATGTGCCTGTCAGTGTCAGACGGCGTCTCTTATTCATTTATGAAAAATGTGCTCGTCTATTTATATGAAGAGAAAAAAAACTAATGTCTACTGAAATGAATGTTAATAATATCTGAAATTGTATCCTGATTTTTTTAACTAGTTACGATTTTTTACTTCTTAAAACTAGTTAGTATTTAACTGTACCCCTTCTTGTGATCATGTGGTCCTTATCTACATTTTGATAAATGTAGACATACAAAAACTTACCGTTTAGATTTAAATATTGACATGTTACGGAACAGCTGATCGAAAAATTCCGGAAAATATAGTTGGACTTCTGTAGTGTCTGGTACAGGTTGATCTACCAGTTCTGTGAAAAAGTATGACCAGTCAATCGAACTGAAACGTTTGTTCATCTCATCGACCGTTATCAGTATGTACGTCTCTTCCGAGAGATCCTTGTTGATTCTGAACGGAGACAGTTCTTGCTGTAAGCATTTAAATCGTACATTTTCTCTTATTTTAAAAAAATATATTTGCAAAAAACATTTCATAAATTCTGCACAATTTGAATTCATCAATGGTTAGATAATTGTTGAATAGGTAATTTTGACTGTTTCATTCAGAATGAGTATTTTTTCTTTAATCTCTTCTACTGTAATTTATTTGCAGCCAGTATTGCCCAGGCATACAATTTAAAGATTCTTGACGAGTGCAGCTCGCCATTGCCTACTTTGACATAGAAATCTCATGACGAGCTGGACTCGTCGTTTCAGTAGAAGGGGTTAATATATTTGAAATAAATTACAAAAATATACATTAGCAGGTTATCAAGAAATAGTAAAAAATTCGTACAGAATCAATGAAATCCTTTTTCTGATCTGAATTATTCGACTGTATTCCTTACAGCATAGACGTCGATAATATCCCATTCTAAAGTAACTCGAATGTCTTTAATTATTTTTTCAGCGTTTTCGACGCCGTCGAAGAATTTCATCTTATTCAAAACGTATTCCACATTATTTATGTATGTCATATAATCGTGTGCACACTTTATATACACGGAATCGTACGACGAGGTCAGATCAGGTGTTTCTGTATTTTTCAAGCTCAACCTTAGTTCTCTTACACACATGTCTCGAGTTTGCTCGAATAGGTATGTTTTCGTCGGAGCTACCATCTGAAATCAATCGAATCAAAATAGTAAATAATATAGTTGATATTTCTTTTGAACAAAATCGAATGACGCTGCAGCATTGGAGTCGCATAAAATTAAATCAAAAGTAAAGGAGAACATAACAGTTCACAGTTTTATCAATAGAAGGGAGACCAAGCGAGGATCGAACAGTTGTTATTTTTATTTTGAAGAGTCAATAAGAAATGTTGCTGTAAATTAGAAACAATTCAACAAAAACAAATTCAAAAGCTTTGTAAAAAGAAAAGAAAACTGGATTTTATTATTTAAATGATTTTTTTTTACAATTATCTAATGAATTTTATTGAATTCACATCAGGATTGAATTGAACCTACCCCCCTCCATGATTAAATCCTGAGTGTGCCACTGTATATATATATATATATATATATATATATATATATATATATATATATAAATATAATATTTGAAAACAATTAATAATTCACGCATATTTCTTACCTTGAACATAAATACATCTTTCCTGGCATCGACAGCTAAGTCGATATCAAACAAAGGTGTGCTGTGACGTTTCATCAGCTTCACTAACAGTTCTGTTATATTCATTTTTTCTAGAGTAGATTCGATTAAATCAAAATAGAATCCACCGAAAGCTTCGTATTCGGAATAAACGATCCGATCTAGTAAAAATTATTACATTGTCAGACTTGTTCGCAACGTGAAAACATGCTTCAACACATTGCAAGCAGTCGGCTCTTTGATTATTATGATTGTGTGTGATAGGAATTTGAAATTCTGAGAAGAGTGCGTGCTTTTATAAGAAGCCGTACAGGTTATTCACAATTTGATTATTTTACAATAGTTCTGATGATAGATATAACAAATACTAGACTTATATTTCGTTCCAAATTTCTGATTAGAAGACAGAGAATTGCAAGTAGTTTTTCTTATAGATCTATCTCATTTAGTGTGTAAACAAGTTAAACAGATATATTGGATCAGTGCAAAAGTTCGTATACGATTTGAAATTGAAACTCGGGCGATTATTTCGCAGAAAACGCTTTTATTAATCAATTATGTGTTCACCATCGTTTTCTTCAATCATTTTTCAACGCTCAGGCAGCTGCAGGATTCCTCGTTCCGTCGAAATTCCTGAATTGTTGTCAACTACAGCCGAGTTTAGCTGTCCAGAGTGGGTTTGATCATTAATGTCACCACGACTAAATTTACCGAACCATTTTCTACACAGTTGGAAGTGATGGTGCATCATGATCCAAATAAACCTCCCGAATATTTTTCATTGCCGCGCCAACGGTTACTCCTTTGACGCCGAAAGTGTATCTTTTCGGTGTCAATTTTCAAAAATTCTCCATTCACACAAATCGAATCGAAACAAACGCGTCCGACGCTCAAATAACAGCTGTGTCTGTCACCTTTCGAACGATATTTAACATGAATACATTTAAACCACGAGCGCCGCCATGCGGGGTACTCTTAATACCGCCTGTTGAGTCGTATACGAACTTGTGCACTGATCCAATATTTCGAAAAGGTCAAATACTATTTAAAGTCGATGAAAATCAACTCAAACGTGTCAAGATTCGCATAGAATGAACATGAATAACAAGAACAAGGAAAAGCAATACGATCTAAAAAAATAGAATCAAAAAAATGTTTCAATGCTTACGTACACGGATCTTGATTCTTCATGGACGTATCACTTTGACTGACGCATTGCTTGTAGAACGTCTTCAGTAACTTCAGCTCGTTATCTTTCTTTTCTGTTTTTTCGATCTGATCGATCGTACGAGTCCACACGCGGTGCTGTAAGAGGTCCCGATGCGATTTTGTGCCCGCGTGCTTCATTCCGCCGCATGAAAATTCATAGAAATTATCGCACGGGTTCTTACTGAAGTCCATCGTCGATAAGATTTTCGAAGACATCGATTTACACGCCGGCGTTCTACATACACGGTACTCGAATGCGGTTTCGTCTTTGTAGTCTGTTGTGTTTTCTGTGCTACTAACGTACTTCATCGATTCTGTAGTAGTCGTTGAATGTGTGGACGTTGTATCATAGCCCCAAGTTCCTGTCCCTTCAGTTTCAGTAGTAGCTTCGCTATGCGTGATCATTGTCGGCGTTGTTGTTAGATGATCTTTTAAGTGTGTATCAGTTTCCGATGCCGTTTCTTCTGTACTGCTTTCCGCTGAATCACTTTCAGTAGTCGATTTTAATAATGCCGAAATAATATAATCCTTCGTAAACGTCGAACCCTCTTCCGTACTTGTTGAACCAGTTGTATCGTCTGACAGTGTTGATTCGGAATCAAGTATGAGCGATTCGTGTGGAATTTTCGTCACGGTGCCGTCAGGCTCGGTAGAAACTTCAACGTACGATGTGGATTCTTCCGTTTCTGCTATTTCCGGTGACGCAGAAGTCATACTTATTTCAGTAGTGCTTGTTTCTCCGGTACTAACATCTTCCACACTTTCCGGCTCGCTGTGCGTGAATTCTTCATATTTATCGAATCGCTTCTCAGTACTCGAAACCGAAACGTGAGAAAATACTTCACTTTCACTGTCACTGTATGTGAGCGTTTCCGGTGTCGTTAGATCATCTTCTGTGGACGTAATCATTTCACTCACATCGGTCGTTAATCTACCATACAGTACTGAATGGCTGAAGGGTGTCGCATCGTCTGGAGTCGATCCGTACGCTTCGGTTCTATCGTCAGAGACCGCGGATGTCGGTACTGAATCGTACGCGTCGGAACTGTGTTCCGTAATTGATTTCCCTGATGAAACTTCGGAGTAGTCTTCGGTCGCCTTAACATCTCTTTCAGTCGTACTTGTATACTCCGGAAACATTCCGAAATACTTACCTTCTCTCACTTTAGTACTTCTGTGATAGTAATCGTCCGTTGTTTTGTCTTCCACTCCTGAAACAGTATCTTCACTTGTGAAATGATGTACGTCGTCGGTTGTAACTTCCGGCACTGGTGTTGTTTTCGTTTTTTCCTCGTCTTTTTTATAGACAGGTGGAGATATATATTCATCATAGTCGGGTTCACGATCTTCGTAGTCATCATAATCTGGTTCTATGATACCTGGAGTTGGCTTATGAGTTGTTGTTGTTGTCGTTGTCGTCGTTGTCGTTTTAACAGGTTTCGGTTTTTCTTTCGCGGGTATAATTTTAATCGGAATTTTTTCAGTAGTGGTAGTTGTAGTTACTTTTTTAACGTAATCGTCGTCTTCTCTACTGCCAGTTATCTGAATAATTCAATCGTAATGAAATATAAATACATATGTACAAGAAAATGAAGAGACATATTTGTATACTTAAAACTTGATATTGAAAACAGATTTCATGAATAACATTTAAATAAAAATAGCATAGATAATGAAACACAGTAAATCATAAAAAACACAGAATAATCATACATAGTCTTATCTGAAATATTCAGAACTGATTTAAAAAAAAAAATACATTTATTTTCAAGTAAATCAGTGTAATGCTTCCAGAGGATGCATCGAAATCATAACTTATTAGTCGAGTAGTAATGTTTGTGTATGGTTCTGGAAATGAGTGTTTATTTTCTGCTGTCTGCTCGTTAGGAATGAACTGTAGATGTATCATTTAATACTGAATAAAAGCGACAGTATATCAACTAGGCTAAATAGATAGTGGACATTTAAGAAGTAAAAATCTCTTTTTCTCATGTAGGATTTTTATAAACGCCGTTTTTCTATAAAATCGTCTTTATTTTAGCCAATTGCGATCGAATGTACTTCCATATGAATCATTCTCTCACCCTACGACCCATAAAACAGTTCGATCAAAAATGATTAGTAAACTGTTTACTGGACATTTTTGACCAGAATTTTTTTCCTGATTTGTGGAGCGAAAAAGGAGATTATTTTTAAAATCATGTGGATACTTATACTCTAAGCTTTCTGGTTTTTATGTTTTGTATCAATGTCTCAAACCGATTCAGAATTATAATCACCTTCGCAAAATTGTTCGACTTCCCTGAAAAATCTGAATTTTGAAACCTTTTTGGCCTGAAATGTCTCAAATAAAGGAGATCCGATTATATATATATATATATATATATATATATATATATATATATATATATATGTTATAGAAAAAGATAATCTGAATTTTTATTCCCGCCAACAACAACGCCTCGAAATCAAATTATTGTAATTCGGTACCTTTTTAAAACTAGCAGAAATTATTTTCGATTATCGATCTCTATTCTAAAACTTTGATTTTATCCACAGTAGTATAGAAAATCCACTCTCACAAATTCGTTATCTCCCCAATAATGAATTTTTATATTTAAACATTGTAATATCTAACAGTGAATTTTTTTGTTTTCAGAATTCTTCTAGATACTTGGACATCACTTCACGAGCAGCATTTTAAAAAAACTATCATGTAAGTAATACATAACGCTTGAAAATATTCATTGATTTTGTATATGTGCATATGTACCTTTATATATATATATATATATATATATATATATATATGAGGCATGTTTTAAAAGTAAGGTCCGTTTTATAACAACGCCAGATTAAACATTAACGATGAGATCCCGCTTGTGCAATATCTTTATGTGGTTCCTCGATAGCCATCAGCCATTTTGTTATATATGAGTGTGTTATATATTGTTGTATTCATTATAATGAGTGCAACAACAAATAATCTTCCCAACGAGGTTCGTGCTGTGATCTGATTTTTTTTAGAAAAAAAAACAAATTTATAATTAACTTTATGGGGCATATGGGTCAAGTGTTATGAGTGACAATAAGTTAGGGCAATGGTGTCGTTTATTTAACTCTTTATAAGTCTGTGGCAAATATTAATGCCACCACAAAAAAAAGGTCGTTTTGATGAAGTGGTCGATATATTTGCCACCATTCATCCATATTCAGTTGTTTTCTTACATATTAGGCGCCATTATAATAGACCACCCATTGGAGCTCATTACAAGTGATTATAATTTTTTTAATAATTTTTCCGAGCCCCGTAGAATGATGTTAATTGAATTAAATCAAGATTTCATTAAAAATGTAAAACAAAATGTTGTGCCCTATAAAGGGTTAAAGAAGGACGAACGAAGATTAATTACGAAGAGTTTAGTGACAGACAATACGAAAATTCAAGAAAATCGTCGTTTCACAATTTCACAATCGTTTATTGAATTTCCAGAAGTTTCACAGACAGTGATTTATGACATTCTGACAGAAAATCTAGGCTAAAAAAAATATATATGCCAGATGGGTACCAAAAATGTTAACCGATGCACACAAGCAGAAACGTGTAGATTCAGCTAATAAATTTTTGCAACGCTGGGAAAATGAAGGAGAAGACTTTTTTAGCCATATCGTGACTGGAGATGAGACCTAAACACCTTAACGTTTTGGAAATCATGAAGAACTGAAGAAAGGCGTTACTAATCGGTTAAATCCGTCCACTGTTCATAGTGGACGGATTTCTTCGGTACGAGAATGAGGAAGCTGGTGCCACGATACCCATGCGTGGGAGTCAATGGTGATCGTAGATATTTTCTGCCTGTAATAAATTACTTTTGTCATTGATGTTTTTTCGAATTGCTGAACGGACCGTACTTGAAAAAGGCGACCCGTTTTGTTAAATGTTGATTTTATGGACACTGATATTGAAAATCCACTCTCACAAAGTTGTCATCACTCTAGTAATGCATTTTTATATTTAAAAATAAGAATATCCATTAGTATTTTTTTTATTTCAAACTTTTTGTAGATACTTAGATATCACCTGACGAATTACACTTTAAAAAGGGTTGACATAATTATACATAACACTTAAAAATATTTTGTGTTTGTATATATATATATATATATATGTGTGTATATATATATATATATATATGTATATATATATATATATACATATATATATATATATATATATATATATATACATATATAAAAAGAAAAAAACATACCTTTTCTCCTCTATATCTTCCTTCGCTCGGATGTCGTCCTTTGTCTCGGCTGATACCCCATATCACCAATAAAATTATTGTACAAATCGCTATTATTACTAAGAATATACAGATAAACGATTTGAATGAATTATCGTGAGACGGTCTCGCTTTGTTCACATTATTCACACAGTAAACTTCTTGCGCCATTGTTAAAAAAAAGTTCTACCGTAACTAACACTAAATTTTAATATATCCTCGGCGTGCTTAATCCGTGCCTATTAGAATTGTTAATGTAAATCAGTGAAGCCATTTTCATTAATGCGTTTTCACTTCCCCACAAACTACATAATTATAGTTTTTTTTTTTGATCAAAAATATTCAATAAATGATTTGTTTGATTGTCACTTATGGCCGTCATCCTTAAAGCACTAGAGATATTTCTATACCTTAATACACTGAAGATGATGGTATTTCGGTATCGAAATGGTCATAAGCAACAATCAAAAATTATTGAACATTTTTTATAGTCTGTGGCTTGGCTCTAAAAAAGAATTCATTTATGAAAATAACAGTAGCTTTAAAGTTTAATCGTTTATGTCAATGGTGGGTCAACTGCGGGTACCAAAGCTAGTCTGTGCGACTCCCGAGACAATATTGGGTGTCATTGACATTTTTTCTTAACTCTTATATTAATAATAATAGTTCAGTTTAAGGACATTTTGTTAAAATGCACTTTAAATAATCTATTTTTGCTAAATTGATTGACTCCAATGTAAAAAGTGATTTTAAGTCGGGAGAGCAAGGATTTTGTAATAAACAATATGCAAAAACAATAAAAAAATAGATAGTATGTACCAATATTAGAATATTTTTTATATAAACGGGTAATTAATTTATATGTAAACCGCTTTGGTGAGTGAGACTATTATATAGTTGTATTTTTTATTATTTATAAATACAATTTTAAAATAATATTTTCTGTGGCTCTCGAACATTCAGAAATGTATAAAAGGTATTATATATAGCCTTTATTATCGATGAAGTTACCCATCCCTGTTTTATATCATGTTGATGGAAAAATGATTGCGTTTTTACATGATTTTCAAATGATAAATACCGCCATTATTTTTGGATCGACCTAATATATTTTTATTCGATCTATACGGTTCGTATATATTAAAGAATTGAGCCAAATTGAATAGATCTGAGCGTAAAAGAAACTAAAATATCAAATAAATACACATTAATGAATATGTAGTTATCCTAAATTATTTCATTGAGTTCTATAAACTTCTCTCCGTTCATTTTTATCAGATAAATTCTACATCTCACATGTATTCCTTTTACTTACACTATTTAAATAATTCACAGTAGAAACAACCACTTGTTACATATAAATATATATATTTTTTCAATATAGTCGAATCGTACGTACACAGCCACAAACACTTAATACAGAAAACAACGAGCGCGCGTACATTTCTTTAACTGATTACTGTTCGTAAACTGATTATTTTTTTCATTCGGAAATGTACCAACTGAAAACTGTACACAAACCGGAAACTGAGCCGGATTTTGATCACCACAGCGTTGTGTTATTGATAAAGTGCGGTATTGCGTTTATCCCACATAACTGGTCGGTATGATTTATTTTTAATTTTATCAATGTCTCTGTTAATTAAATATGTACAGGCAAGTTTCTTTTAGCATTCTTGAAATCCTAAACATTCAACGTGGCCTCTTCTAATATCGGCACTGGTGACTCTTGTTGGCCCAGCAATTGTATTATATTTAATACAATTAATGTGTTCTACATTGGTCAAACAGGTGGACAATTTAAAGCCAGGTGAATACAACATATTATTTGTATTAAATATAATAAAATCGACACGGTATTTTATATCCTAAAATTATAAACCACCTCCCATTTGATATTTATATATATATATATATATATATATATATATATATATAATATATATATATATATATATATATATATATATATAATATATATATATATAAATATATGTATATATAAATGTATATATATTTATATATATTTATATATATATATATATATAATAGAGAGAGAAAGAGAGAAAATAGAACATTAATTTTATTAATTTAGAAAAAAAATATTTCTCTGAATTTATCAGTTTGAAAGTTATATAGTTGTTTATTCGTATGATTATACATTTATATTGAACATAAAGAAAGAAGCATGGATCTAATTCTAAGAAAGACGTTATATATATATATATATATATATATATATATATATATATATATATACATACACACATATATATACATATATATGTAATAAATCAATATAAATCAGATTTAAAATCAGTCACTAATATCAACTTGAAGATGGCATACATACTGAAACTGATAGTGGAGAACAGACAAACTTAGATGATCCAAAATGACGAAGATCACGAATCAATGAAATCATTGATATAAAAACGTACCGTCATAACCGTACTTAAAGATCATAAAATAAATGAGTGAATAAGAGGATAAATATAAGTTTTTGATAGTAACGAGAGCCGTTTGAAAAGCGCTCAGCCCGATAATAAAAGACTATTTATCGTTTTGAAAGTACTTTTATGTTTAAATATAATCTCCCTGGAGTAAAACACACTTTATTCAGTGATACTCCTGTACGCTCATTCTATCCCGGATGTCTGATTCTTTGGGGTCTACGAAATAGCCATTTACTGGCGCTTTCGAGGCATCGTTTGAAGAAAATCACCTGTCACGAAGGAACTTCTTGAGATTTATAAGTAGATGGAAGTTAGACGGAACTAAATCAAACGAATTAGGTGGATGGGGTAGCAAATCGTACTTAAATTGCATTATTTATTAGTACTGTCCCGTTATCGTTTGGATGATGATCAATCGGCAATATTCCCTATATATATATATATATATATATATATATATATATATATATATATATATATATATATAAATAAAACGACTACGTTGCGATATATCTAATAGTAATAATTAAACATAAGTAGTTTTAAAATATTTGTTTGTTTCATTTGGTTCATGACAGGCTTGTAAATGATAAGTGGCCGAGCGCAGCGAGCAGGAGGCGAAACATTCTAGTATATATGTGTGTGTATAAATATATATATATATGTATATAGACTGAGGGTGGGAGAGAGAGGGAGTACAAATGTGTGTGTTTCGTCGGTTCTAGCTGTTAAATTATTCTAATCTCCATTTTTCTTATCTAATTTTTTTTGTCGGCTTGCGAATTAAATATAAATGGTGATATTTGATCAATGACGCAGCAGAATAATCATTTGAATTACGTTATACATTTTTTAATTACAGTAAAATATGAAATGATAATATTTTGATTTATAAATGAAATTAAGAAGTTATAAAATATCTATGTTACAAATACTATTTTATATCAATTTGAAAGTCAGCGTAATTACAGTTACGGTGAGCCAGTTAAACATTCGTACTCTTCCCAAGCTCAACACAAAAAATAATTCTAGCCAAAATGCAATCTAGAAATGTATCATGAATTTTTAAATTCGTCATCCAAACATGTTTCCTTGTTAATATAAATATAAGTTGTTAGGGAAGATCTCGCAAATAATTCATTTCAGCGTCGTTACAAAAATCTATAGATAAAATTGATCGCGTTTAAATATTGATATATTTCAGTGTTTTCTTAAGAGCGCTAAGGCAGGCCAATAGCCAGACCGTCATATTAAAGGGAGCAGACACAATTTTTGAAGGGGTAACATTTTATGTGAAAATTTATTGGGGGATACGAAATTGGTTTGGAAATGCGCTTATAGAAACATTTTTTGTCGCGCGTAGAAACATTTTTAATCATCAAAGTAAACTCATTAGGAAGATTCTCCCAATGATTCTCCATAATTGTCAAATTTCCCAAAATCGTAGATTTTGTTTGGAAGGGGGAAAACGGAGTAACCAGGAAGGGGTTGCCCTCTCTGAACCATCCTTGACTACGGACCTGCGCTATGGTACAGAAAATCTGAGATGTTTCTCTAACTTGGTGTTTTGCCTCTGGATTTCCATCAAAATACGTTTAAGTAACAATCAAAAATGTTCAATAATAACTGATTGAGCATTTTTGATCAGAAGGCCCGTGGGGCAAGTAAAGAATTCATTTGTGATAGTAATTTTAGCCACAATGTAAAAACCTGTATTCATACAAATAATTTTTCCTGTAAATATCTCCTCTAGAATGTAAACAAGTAAAGCAAGGACAGAAATACCCAATATAAGTTTATAAATAATTAACTTTCCTTGTCAGAAGTTAATTGAAAAGTTTAATTGTTTTATGTAAGGTAGGTAGCATAGATATGGGCAAATTAAGTATCTTTTTATATGTAGAGTAGTGACAACGATACCAATGAAAGAATAGATTTTTTGTGTATGAGCAAGGTAGAGATTTAACATTTTTTGAATAATCATATTTTGTTTATCTCTTAAATAAACAAATTGTGTCTGTAATGCTGCATTTATTCAATTTTTATTCTTATAACGTTTACAAGAATAGTATATTAAAAAGAGATGAACTATACTTAAGAACGAAAGTATATAAAGCTGTCTTTTACAATTAATTATTAACCTATATATATATATATATATATATATATATATATATATATATATATGTGTGTGTGTGTGTATAAATATATATATATATATATATATATATATATATATATATATATATATATATACACTTTAAATGAGAGTGAAAAACAAAAAGTATATTTTATTTTTACTCGATCTTCTGTTAAGAAAAATAACAACAAAAAGGAGAATTTCAAAAATTCACATATTCTTAGTATTTATACAGTTTTTTAATATATTCTTAACCTGTTAACTGTGTGCGACGAGTATATTCGTCATGAAATTATCGATTTTTCAAAAAAATCAAATGCCATTTCTTTAAATTTAATTCAATCTTGCATCAACTGCATATACTCTGCCTTTGACAAGTATATTCGTCATCCTTTTTTGAGATTTTTCTGTAGCTTGGCGCTTTAGAGATAATAGCATCGCCATCAAAGTACTCATAAGCATTTTGACCAGAAATTTTTTTTTTTAGTATATAGGGTGAAAAAGTAATCATCTATGAAAGTAAATTTAGCCAGTGTCAGAATTGTATTCTATTAAAAATCAATAAGAAAAACTGTCAGTTATACATCATGTTTTGAAATATTTTGTTTCATAATTAGCTGCACTATTTGAAGTTTTATGGGGCACATATAGTGGAATTGTATAAATGTTTGTGATCATATTAACTGAAACTCTTATCAATCTTACCTCCATTTTACTATAACAGAATACTATTTTAATTGTCATCTTTTATAAATATTTTATTGAAATTTAAGAAAAGTACAATCGTAGGTAAACTTTAACACATGAGATTAGTACATAAGGAAAATAATAAAAATCATAATAAACAGTTTTCATTTCTTATAAAATCTTTATTTACAATTGTTACAAAATATATACCTAAAAATCAATCAAAATATCACAAAATTCTTTTATTCAGGTTTACATATTTTCCCATCATCATCTATTGGAATTATAACGACCTGAACTGTTTTGGTATTGTTTTGTTCTTTCTGTTCTTTTGAACATTTCTTCAAAGCTTTTGTGTGCGACTTAAGGTGTAGTTTTAATTTATCTGCGCGATGATACTGTTTCGTACATCCTGTGACCTCTGCCAATGGACATTTGAATTTTTTATTCGTTTCATGTATTAACATATGCCTCTGTAACCTGTCTTTTCTCGAAAAAGCTAGTTGACAAACCACACATACGTGCGATTTTATTGTACTGTGCACGGTCATATGTACTTTTAAATATTGGGCGGTTTTAAAACCTTTTCGACAAACAGGACAAAGACTTTTTGGATCGCTGTGGGTCGCCAAATGCCTTCTTAACGTCCTTTCACAAGTAAACACTTTTTCACACTTACTGCATTTGTATTCGTGAGAAACTGTATTCAAATGATGTTGAAGATGCTCTGGACATGTGAAACTCGATTTACAAGTGTCGCACACATACTTTTGGTTCTTTTTTGATGTATCTGAAAGTATATCGGTCGTCCCGTGTTGAATTTGATGTTCTGCTATCCGATCTAAACTTTGAAATGTTTCGGAACACGCAAAGCATCTATATATAGGTTCTGGGTGGTATTTCTGAACGTGCTGCCTTAATAGTTCGATTTCGATAAACATTTCAGTGCATTGCGGTTGTATACAGATGTACATTTTTCGATCCGCATGCTGTTTTAAGTGTGTCCGAAGTTTCGGGTGTGATTGTGCTATAACGGGGCAGTATGGACATAGATAACCGAACTGAGTCCCGTCAGGAGGAAGTGTACGGGTTATTCCTTTCGGCCATGCCTAAAAAATTGAAGGAAATTATGAGTTAATGAAATATTTTTTATTTATTTCAATTTGTTTGGAAAAAGTAAATACTATTCACAGAAGTTCTGTCTGTTATTAAAATACATGTCCTTACAAGTCACTTAAAAGAGAAATATTTAATAAATGCATTCACAGAACAATCTCTGAAAACTTTATGCTTAATTTAAGAGTATTTCTACGACTATCTGCGTATAGATATTTAGTAAACACTGAAAATATAATTAAAACCCTAATTACTCCTATAAATGTAAACACAACCATTACATAGGTACACAGATTTGATTTTAGGGAAACTGAATTGCTTAATAATTATACTAACTTTATGAGAAGATAAGTGTTTAAACGCATTTGATTTTTGTCCAAAAGTTCGCCCACAAATCTCACACTGAAATGGTTTATACTGGCAGTGAATTTGTTTCATTATTCTTTTTAGGTTAGAATTCACATTCAAATTTAAAGTTTTGTTTGAGGCATGTAAAATTTTTTGATATTTCGTTCGCACAAAATCAAATTTATGAAACTCTCTTAAACAAATAATTATTTACAAATGAAAAACTCAAAAAGAAACAAACAATTTGGTTCGTACTAGTTTAACTGACCCTCTTTAACCTTAAAGTGTGTAGTAATAAGATAATTTTTTTTAATGTTTATCTATAGATTAATGAGACGTCTTCAAAATACGAATTTTAAATATTACGAGATATGCAATTCATTGTATAACAATGTTTTCTATATTAGTGCGTCGTTCTAGTCGTTTTTGTAAAAAAATTGATAGTCAAAAAAGAAGTATTAATGTATCATCAATTGTTTGGAATATAGAGCATGAGAACCCACTAAAAAGAACTATAAGAATACTGGGAAACGATTTAAGGAGGACCAAAAATTGGTTTACTCAAAAATCCAGAGATAACGATAAAAGTGATAAGAATGATATTCCAGAAAGGATTTTCCCGTCACATTGTGATATTGTTATTATCGGTGGAGGAGCGATGGGATCTTCGATTGCTTACGCCTTGAAAGAAAAAGCAGCTGATGGTCTTAGTATTGTAGTAGTAGAAAAAGATCCTACAGTATGTATATAGTTATATATAGATAATTGTGTAAATAGGGATGAAATTGTAACAATACAATTCTGTCACTGGATAAATTCACTTTCATCAATAAATTCTTATTTCACCGTACAAACCACAAAAAATTCTGTACTTTAATGCTTAAAAGATGATGGCATTGATTGAACATTTTTAATCAGAATTTTTTTTTGTTTTATGGAGTGAAAGAAATTCAGTGATGAAAATGTGATTGTAAATTATACATTTGTATGTATATTTTCAGTATAAAACAGCATCTACAACATTATCTGTAGGAGGTTTAAGACAACAGTTTTCACTACCAGAAAACATACAAATGTCTTTATATGGTGCTGAATTTTTACGTAAAGTGCCACAATTATTGGGGGAAGATATTGATGTTTCCTTTACACCGTTTGGGTATTTAACATTAGCTTCTGAGGAAGGTGCTGATCAGTTAAGAGAAAATTTTGAGTTGCAACAAAGTTTAGGTGCTAAAAGCGAACTGCTAACAGCAAAAGGATTGAAAAAAAAGTAAATTTCAATTAATGAGAACAAATCAATGCATATAAGTTATTATTTTTACTGTTAATGGAAATTTTGATGATTTCTTTAGATTTCCCTGGTTAAATGTAAATGGTATTGCGTTAGGATGCCATGGACTTGAAAAAGAAGGTTGGTTTGACCCATGGGCATTATTGTACGGGTTTAAAAAGAAAGCTATAGAGTTAGGGGTTGAATATTTACATGCCGAAGCTCAAGAGTTTGAATTTGAACACAAACCTGATATGTTGGTTGATGGAGTTGAACCAGGAACATATCAAGGACTTAATAGACTTGTGGTAAAAAAAATACATATTAATGATTTAAAATGACTGACCAACTGTATTAAATTTTAATACAGGTCAAACAGCCAAATGGTGAAGTAAAAGCAATCAAATTTGCAATCTGTATAATAGCTGCTGGACCACAATCTGGTAAAGTGGCTGAAATGGCGAGAGTAGGTAAAGGGGAGGGAATGTTACGAGTACCACTACCAATAGAGCCAAGGTTTGTGTTTAATTTTTATTCTTGATCTGTACTTTATCTTTGAAATTTGTATACAAGAATGTAAATGATAACATATAAATATTATTTTGTTAATATTGCACATTTTACAAAAATAATCGTAGCATATTTAAATTCTTCACGTTGTAATAAACATTTATTTTGGGAATATTCGATTTTAGAACAATTTGAAATAGTTTATTACCTTGACGAGGTAAATTTTAAACTAATCGATTTCAGTTATAGTTATATTTTACAGAAAACGGTATGTTTATTGTTATGAATGTAAAGATACAGATTTAGGAATTAATCTGCCACTAACGATAGACCCAACAGGAACATATTTTCGAAGAGAAGGTCTTGGTGGAATGTTTATATGTGGTAGATCTCCAGACCCAAGTGTAGAACCTGATAACTCCGATTTAGAAGTTGATTATAATTACTTTAATGACAGTGTATGGCCTGTGCTAGCAAGCCGTGTGCCTGCCTTTGAAGCTATTAAGTTACGTAGCGCATGGGCTGGTTATTATGAATATAATTGGTTTGACGAAAATGGAATTGTTGGACCGCATCCATATTACTTGAATTTGTACATAGCTGCAGGGTTTAGTGGACATGGTATAAATTTTTTTTGTACCACAAACAATTCAAAATTTAATGAATTTTTTCCTTAAAGGAATCCAGCATTCTCCAGCAGTAGGCCTTGCGGTTGCTGAAATGATACTTTACGGTGAATTTAAAACAGTCGATCTAACAAGATTCGGGTTTGATCGTGTACTTTTAGAAAAGAAAATGTTAGAGACTGGTATTGTTTAAAGAATTAATTTATTTTAACAATTTTTTTTATTAATAAATAAATGTTTACACACAGTTTTGTACTTTCACAACAATCCAATTAATGTGTTTGTTCATAAGGATATATATATATATACACACATACGTACATATATATATATATATACATACATACATACACATACATGATACGTACACAATCAAAGTTTTTTTTTCTATCAGAGAATTAAACAGAAATCTTCGGTAAATATATAACAATTTCCTTACTCATAAATAACAAAAATATTCAAAAATAAAACATTTCATATTTGACCAATGAGACGGTAAATAGAAATAATATCAAATCATGAACAAACGGTCTTTATTTGAATTGGCCAGAAGCTGATCCAAATAAACTATTACCCTGCTTGGAAGCAGCTCTCGATGGTGCGAATCCTAATAATTTTTGTATGTTTTGCCGAATAGACATTGTACACAAAATGTATAAAAAGATGAATGAACACTGATAATAATCATCACCAGGTAAATTTCGATGGCTTAATCCTTGGATCCATGATATTGGCATAAATGGAAGACGCGCTACTACTTTACCATCAAAACTGTAAAATACAATATACATAAATAATCTAGTTACGTGTATCTATCTATCTACATATGCCATGTATTTAAAAATCATGAAGATTGGTTGGGTTTATATGCTCACAGTAAATTTGAAAAAGGAAATAGTAAATTGTATTTCCTCTTTCATTATCAAGAGAGTTGATAGTAAAATGATGCTATGCGTTAGCTAATATATATATATACATATAAATAATATGTATAAAATTTCAATAACTTGAATCATCTTACTTACATGCTATTAAACATACTCAGTAATGCAGTGAATGCAAAACCGATAGCAAACATCGACTTCATTTTTACTAAAGACAAGTCTCGATTGTTATTTTTCAACCTTTCTTCTTCTCGTTCGATTTTTTTCTTATGCTGTTTATCAAGCGAATCTCCATGAGTTTCTTTTCGTCTCTCCACTAAAACAAAGTGAGGAATGAGAAAAATGAGTCTTACACGAAATCGATTACACTTACGTCTTTTGCTTTGTCTCTCTACCTCAGCTTTTAATTTTTGATATTTTTCCGTTCTGTACACCATAAGCCATATAAGACCTAAAATTATCTTGAGGTTAAGTAACATAAAGCAATGTAGTGTGTAATTAAAACTTACCTTCTCCTAGTAATGCTGTACAAATTGATATAAAAACAATCAAAAGGGTATCTGACCACATTTTAATACATAAACGCTATAAAATTGACTTAATAAATAATGTATGTAGCCATTTAATAAATGTGACGAGAGTACAAGACAGGTGTCACTGACGTGTCCCAAAAAAGAAAGTTAGATAAACATTTTAGAAAAAAATACAACAATAAAGAAAATTTAAACAAATTTTAAATATTCGTCTTTTTAAATTGAAAAGAAGCGTGTAATTAAATCTTAAAATGGTCCATGAATTTAAATGATTATTTTATTATTTGTGAAATAGACTCAACATTTTTTCAAAAATGAATCTGTTCAGAAAAAAAGCACCCGAAATCGCTTTGCCCAGGAAGTGTACGTTTACTGTAGACAATATTATCGAAGATATTAATGCTATTGCGAATATGGAATCGATAGAAAGTGGGAAAGCCTTTTCGGCAGTGCCGAGTAAAAATGATGAGTTTACAAAAAAGTTACAAAAGTTCATCGAAGACCGTGACTTAATAAAAGAAAACATACAAGAGGCAGAAGTGAAAATTCAAAAACTGAAGTGTTTAGAAACTGAAATACAAGAAAGTGCAAAAGAATTACAGATCGCAGTGAAAAATGCTTTAGAGCTGTGATAAAACTATTAAATCGATACTGATCTGTTTAATATTTTATTTAAACTTTTATATAATTGTGGAATGTAAATAAATTCACGAATATAAATAAATTTATACTATTTCCTTCTTAAATATTGTAAATACCGTAACCTTGACTACTTCCATATGCACACCAGCTACACGGATAACCTGTAAAAAACATTTCGATACTTTTTATAAAAAAAAATACTAAACTGTCCGGTTAATAAAATAGGCCCAAGTAAAGGAAGAGGCAGAAGAAGAAAAAGCGAATGTTTATTACTATAAAATCCTTTTTATTTCTAATAAACATCAACAAGAATAAGTACAATTGTGTACTGTACACTCTGTATTTATAAATATATTTTTCAGTACGATTGTAAATGGACGGAACTCGTTAAATACTCTATATTATTGAACAGTACAACCTCAGTATTTTACAACAGAGAAATGCAACGTGTGCGTACATTCCTTACAAAATAATTTGATTTGATTAAAATCAATTAAATTTTGAAATTTACATCAAATACTTCATATATAAAATATATTGAGTTTTAACTCGGTCTAAGATAATATAATAAAATAGATGAGAGGTGTTAGTGTCGCTGAAAACAATACAGTAAACACTACGCTACATATTAGTATATTACAGAAAGACTCATGCATTTATTCCCGACTTTCTATAAAATCAGAGATGATGAATTCATCAGTTGATCATTTTCTTTTAAAATGTGAAGCCTTATTCAATTCATATTATTCAGTTTTAATCAGTGTTATCAGAAGTAGAGTTTCTTTATTGTTACAATATGTAATGGTGTAAAACTTCTCAAAAAACATTAAAACTAATCGTAATTATTAAACTCAGGAACGATTAGTATTCAACAGACAGATTTTCTAAACACAAAACGTTTAAAAAATTAAATTATTAGAAATGGATAATCGAATATTTGCATGCAGTATTATAATTCATGCATAAATTAATTTTCAGTACTTAGTACTTGGGAAGTTTTACTACAATAGTTCTGACACTGATTAAATTCATTTTCAAAATTGAATTCTTTTTTCACTCCACAAACTACAAAATTTTTTTCACACAAGCAACAATCAAAAGTGATCGATCATGATTTATGGAACATATTTGATTACAAAAATATCTTTTGGGCTGTGGGGTGAAAAAAGAATTAATTTGTGAAACTTTTACTACATTTATATAACAACATCAACAATCATTCTAAAATATTTTAATAGATGCCTTCGTTAACCATAAATCTAAACTACTGTAGTTTGCATAAAAAGTCTGTTTAGCTACCTAAATTCTGATTGTATGGACCGGTGCATATGATTATAAAAAATATTTTAAAAAATTATTTTTTTTTGTTTTATAGTTTTTTAAATTCTACAAAATATTGCATTACTCAGAAACCACTTTTCCCAATTTGTCCTTCAGTATTAATTTACTATTAAGAATCTAATAAATGTTTGAATGAAAATTGTAATTAAGTTAATTATTTAACAGTAGATGATTTTAATGTGATTACTTGAAATATTTCAATATTTGAAAAACTCGAAGTCTTAGATTATTAATTAATTTTTGCAGTTAAATGAAATACAACATGCAGTGAATTTTACTACAAACTATTACAACAATAAAATTAATTCAAACGAATTTTAAATAAATATCAACACATCGACAGATTCCACATATTCGAGCATTCGATATAACTGGTTAATATTTTCATAATTCAACAACTATCACAAACTGAATAATAATATTTTAGTATTTCAAAACATCAAAATAAATAAAACACATGACCAAATGATGATGGCTAATTAGATATTGTATCACTTTTGATCAGGTAGTGAGCATAGTTTTGATAGAGAAAACTTGCCTTCCGGTTTATAACTTAGATGCTCTTCAATGAATTGGCATGGGCACAACACATTTGGGCAGTGGCGTGAGGGTATAGCTGAGAATGTTAACGAACCCCGCAACACGTTTTTTCCCCAACGTGAAACGTATCGAAGATGGAGGAGCGTTGCCCTTTCCTAAGGCCAAATTACACAATTACGTAAACATTACACACGATTTCTCTCTTTTTAATGCACGCACGATATTTGTACAAAGAACGTGAGATGCTCGATCATATTAAATGCACCACACTTTGAATACCTTTTGTATGTAATGTACTTTGAATACCTTTTGTATGTAATGTACTTTGAATACAGGAATGTTCTGCACCATTAAAAAATCAACAATTTTTTATTCACGCACATATTTATGTGTCTGTGTGTGTGTACATATATATATATACACACATACATATACATATATGTATATATAAATATAAATGGAATGATTAGGTATACACACAAAAATAAAAATGTGAAACACATATGATTAAAACAAAAACAAACATAAATCTAAATAAGTATTTCAAAATTTAAAAAAGTGGAATATACATAGTTGTATTCAAAGCACACGATTATATTACTGTGGAATGCTCGCTCGTAATTGACTTGCAGTTTCAACATAACAACCTAATATAGAATCTGTGCTATAATGATTCTCTACACACTAATTTGTTAAGACTATGAGTGTAATTTAGCCTTTTACAAAATCGAAAACGATAATGCTAATCTATGCCTCTACTTTTAACGAAGTCAGCCCAACACGAGCAACAAGCTCGTGTGTCCGACTTCGGCTTGTTGTGCAATATCTCTTCGGCGTACTGACAAGGGCAAAGCGCCCTAGATAAGTGTCTCGGATTAGCAGGATTTCCATCGACTTCGTCGAGAGTCCAGTCGAGTCGTCGACGTAAATAATCCTTCCCCCAGCGTTGAAGGTAACGTAAAAATAGTTGTTCGGCACGATCCTAGATTCGTATACAAATATATTTCAAGAACATTTCATTTCTGTCAAACACTACTACAGACAATTTAACTTTTTGTACGCTCGACTTTTTCTACACACATACAAGCGCTCGTATACGTTACGCACGTGCATGAATTCACTCTCGATTTATCTTACCTGTTTTCTCGATAATCTCGTAGTACGACTCCCTTGAATGACTATATCGTTCGCGGTGATATCCATCCTCTGTTCCCAACCGTTCCCGATATTAGGATCTCTTTCTTGTTGCTCGATCGACGACTGAAGGTGCGCGATACAAGGTCCTGGATCCAAGTACAAGAAGCACAGATTTACTTTGTGGCATGAAATTTTGCCCCGGTCGTCTAAAGCGACTACTAGCTTGTGTCGTAGCAACTGCTTATTGACGTGCGCCAGACAGCGTTCCAAGCCTCTCGCCAACCGTATCTTTATCCACATACACATGAATATCGCCGTAGCATTTAGAACAAGCCACAAAACGCCAAGACCGAATAACAAAAGGCCCGACAAGCCAGAAAATAAAAGGCCTAACAAAAGGCTGAACGCAAGTGTTATCCAAACAACCAGAACACGTTTGTAGCAAACATTATAAAGTGAGAATCTCACATCATTGACGAGAAGTTCTAAGGCTTGGACGTATTCTTCGACAGTCAGCTGAAAGATAAAAAAAATGACATAATGATTTTTCAATTGGACCGAATTTAATATGATAATTAATTATTTTTGATAAAATTGTAAATCATATTAAGATCAGATGATTGTATTTTATTATTAGCGAAATCACTAGAATAAAAACATAAAAAAGGTGGTTATTCAAGATTTAAGAGCAGAAAAATGGATTATAACAGGTTCGCAAATATTTACAGATAATCCTTGTGCCATGAGTTCTTCAGGAACCAGTTCTGGACGAAACTGTGCCGGAGTAATCCACGGCCATCTCGTATTAACAGGCAACAATGTAACTACGACGTCTCCGTTGGCTGTAACGAACGTATCGGCATGAAAATCGAAAATCAAATCACAGTCTTCGAGAAGACTATCAAACTTACAAAATCCTTGCCGTACCACTTCGTTATTCCCGAGCTCTATGGTCCTCAGTGTCGATCCAGTTTCGATCACGGGTATTACAGTGTCTGGTGGTAAAGGTTTAATAACAGTTTTTGGCTGACTCTTACCCCTGTCTATGTTCACCTGTACACTTTCGGTCGTTATGACCGCTGGCGGCGACGTGCCGTCTTCATCGAACTGCACCCAACCAGGATTATTTTTATTCGTTTTATTCGCGTTCGCACCACCTGTTTGATCATCCTTTTTTATATCGTTCTTGTTATCTCTCGTCTTATCAGTACTAGAGTCGGACGGCATTTTTGAGCTCATCTCACGAGGTATTGTCTGACGCTCACATACGTTTAATTAATTAATTAGACCATTGGATATATTGCCGAATTTAAACACAGGGAGTGCCCCGTGACACGCATACAATGAAATATATGCATACAGGTACATCTTGGTACATGTACAGGTATGTGGTTGGCCATATGATCACGAGTTCATTTCTCAAACGATGGTGATACGTAACGAGTTATTCAAAAGACCGTGTGGGTGGAAGTCGGATTTTTTTAATATACAAATTGTAGCCGAAAGAGAATTCAGTGAATATCTTCTTTTCGGGTGAAAAGTCTATTATGTTTTCTGTCTATATACAATCTTGTAATTCATTCAATATTTCATATATAAATGCTTTTAGAGTTTTTTTTAAAAAAATAAACAGGAATTATTTCTTCATTCCATAAAAGCGCACGAGTAGAAACAAACCGATAATTAAAACAAATAAAGGTAAAGGAAAAGGAAAAGCTTTATTTATTAGCTAATCAGCGGAGAGTTTTGATAATTCTGAATTAAAACTATTAGAGAAAGGTCTTAATTTCAATCTAAATTTCTAAAAACCTCCAATAACAAATTATAACCGGTATAGAAAAAAATTATAGCGTCGTTATTGAAATCCCCATAAGCAACGATCTAAAATAATCACTAATGAATATTTTTGACGAGAAAAAGTTTTTTTTTGTTTGTATCCCCAATCTCAGTTACGATATATTCGTTGTTTAATGAAGAATCTTCTGAAATTTAATAATTTATCAACTTTATGAAAAACAGCACATCATTTCTACTACAAAAAACACTTTTCCTAAATTGAAAGTTAGGACATCGATTATCATATATATATATATATATATATATATATATATATATATATATATATATATATATATATATATACACACCTATATGTGTGTGTGCACTAGGGGGCTTCGCCCACTGCTCGCTGCACTCACCAACCCCCGGGCTTGTTAATTATAAGCATGTACATATAACCGAGTGTAAACATAATTGGGGATCATAGAAACCTTCTCATAAAGTGTTTATCTTGAAAAAATCTTTTACTCGTGAATACTGTTGATAAGAATTTATTGTGTTCATTTAAAGATTTAATATATACAAAATCAGCAACTTTTTTTTGAATAAAGTATAATGCTCACATGCTAGTGACGCTTGCGTGTTAGGAAATAGTTATTAAAATACAATATTTATAACCTCACTTTACTTCATTATTCGGAAAGTAAATAGTCAGAAAGATCATTTTTAAAAATGGAGATAATTAAAAATAGAGGTGATATATAAACAAAACAAGAACTTTTATAAAAAAAAACACTCGAATCATTTTCATTTTTGAATAATCAATTTAGTATAATTTCATTTTTAACTTTCACAAATGAATTCCCTTTACAAACAGTAATAAATTTTCTGGCCAAAAATGTTCAATAAATCATTATTGATCCGTGTTGATTGTTGTTTATGCATATTTTACTGATGCTATCATCTTCAGAGCATCGAAGTACAGAAAAATATTTTATTTTTAGCCCTTCTTCGTACGGTTACACCAGTAATTCAAATACAACGATTTAGAGGCAAAATCAATATTCAAAGGCCACGAGCACCGCATTACGATAAAGCGAAATTGATACTTGTTACAAAACCACAGTTAGCTCCAGTCCAAATAGACCCGATTGAAAAATGTCTGAAACAATTACAAACGACTAAAACGGTCGTTCAGGAAAATCCGTACCAACGTATAATAGCGAACGAAGTTCGCAACTGGTTCAATAATTCAAAAATGGTCGCGATCTTTCATACCAATCCGATAGCGTCTGACGAGACGTTCCAATTCGAAGTCGGGTTGAGACGTGCTAATATGTATTTGAAAGCGTACGGTACAAAAACTTTGGAAATGGCTTTCGAAGGTACCGGATATCATGCGACCCTACCTCTCTTTAAATCTAAGAATATGATCGTATTTAGTCCAGATGTTCAAGTGTCGAAACTATTGAAAACCGTGAAGAAATATCCACAATTCCTTCTTTTAGGTGAATTTAAAAGATTTATTCTACTTGTTTTATAAATTGATTACCTAACTTTTGGGTGTTAATTAAAAAGATGTTCGTTTTAGCGGGAATTATCGAAGGGAGACTTTTAAGTAAAGACGAGATGATAAATTATAGTAAATTACCAGACTTACAAACAGCAAGAGCTGGGCTTGTTCAAGTTTTACAAAGTGCAGGAACTCAGATTACAACCCATTTGAATCACCACCAAAATACTTTAGTGAATCATTTACAAAAGCATGTCGAATTACTACAGAGTAGTGAAAAATGTACTGATAGTAAAGAATAATCGATTAGTTTTAAACAATATTCGTGTAAATAAACATATCTATAATTTTTAATAAATATCTCCTTTTTTATAATTTTCATTCGTTCTATGATATATCTTAAAAGAAATTATGTTTAAATAATTTCTTTACGGTATATTCAGTGGCAATTTTCTCTCAGAAGCCTGTTACTTAATTTAAGAATTTTTTTAAAAATTAAAATCTTATTGCATGAATAAACCGAAAATCAGTTACTATATAAAAAAAACAATCCTTGCAGAAGAGAATCAAATAAAAATATTATGATACATTTTTTAACTTATAAAGTATACTTATGATTTTAGGTATTAAAGTGTAATTAATATTTAGGACAGAATTTGATGATTTCTAAATAATGATTAATGAAAATACTCGTAGAATTAATACTCATACTAAAATAATAAACATTTCTATTAAAATTCAAATATTTATTATGACTAATTATTCAATAACATCACAGCTATTTACAGAAAACAAGCAAAACAATTCAACCCATTCTTTGACAATGTTTTCAAAACAAGTTTTTTTTGCAAACAATTTTATTTAGTTTTGTTTGTTATTCTTCTTTCTCTTTCTCACTCTGTATATATATATATATATATATATATATATATATATATATATATACACATACATACAGAGAGAGAAAGAGAGATAAATTATCAAATAAATAAATTCAAAAAATACGATTTTTAATTAAAATGAATAAAATTTTAATTATTCATATCTCTTCTTTTTGAAAATCCCACATTTTGGGCCTGGCCTTGTTTTGAATTTATTGTGTTTTAATTTCGTTCAATGTAATTTATTTAATAGTAAAATGTTTTCAAACTGTTTTATTCCCTTTAAAAAGCAGTTTATATACAATTTTACGGATGGCAATAGTTTCTAATTTACTTTGAAACAATATTTGTCGCTTATTTTTTTTTAGAAAAGGAAAACAATTGGAAATATGTAATTAAAATATAGTAAATATTGGCGCAAATAATATTTTATAAAAATCAGACACGCAAATAGATTTTAATCAAAAATAAATTATTTTAAATTAAGAAATAGTCAGAAGTTACCCATCGGTGGCCGACGCAGTATAGTTATTTGTTTTTATTAATGAAGCAAAAGACAGTTAATTTCAAAGTTATGAAATGTTATTCATGTACCCCAGAAATAAACAATCGTGTCACATTTTTTTTTATTTACCCGTGAAGAGAAAAATGAGATGTGAGTCATAATTTTTTGAGCGACAAATAGATATGATATTGGATTTAAGGGCGCGTAAAATATTTTGGATTTAAAGGCGCGTATATAACTATTGTTATTAGTACTTTTAAACAGACGGGTAAGACTTGTGCAGTGATCGGTAAGAGGCTCCCAGTCTTCTGAATTAAGATAGTTCCAAGACCCATTCCATTCGTGAAAATCAACTTGAGACAGGAGGCATAATCTTAATGCTTCTGGTGCTTTTATACATCTCACGTTGTACTAGCCGTAAGGGAATATTTAATCCAACTTTTGTTCTTGAACTCTTGTGGACGTTTCGCGGATCGAAGAGTGTCATTAAGAGTTGAAGCATTTGTTAGCCCCTCAGTGGGATCGTTTTATGCAATTTGGTCAGTGGAGTTCCAGAGAGCTTTTGAAGACATAATCTTATTGCCTTCTTTACTATTATTTTTTTTGTTTATCAAAATATTTAATGATTGCTTATTGTCTGTATTGATTTTCTGCGTCTATGCTCTGAAGATGATGGCATTGTCACCGAAATGCTTATAAGTAATCAAAAAAGAAAATAAGTAGTCATTGAATATTTTGATGGAGAAAGTTTTGTAGTATCTGCGGTATTAATTCACTTATGAAAGTAAATCGAACCGTTGTTAAAATCATTCGCGATAATTTATACATTTTATGTCATGGCAAATCCAATTGAGTCCAATTTTATTATAATTTCCTGTATCCAAGTCGATGCTTTTTTTCCCGAATGAAAAACAAACAAAACCAAATAACGTTTTTGTACTACAAATTGAGATTACTGTACGCAGTCCGTTTACCGTGTTTCAGTTTTTTTTCAGAAATTTCATAAGACTGAAACGTTAGCATTTGCTAATTTAGTGAGCGCTTCGGCCGCGTCCAATTCTTCACGTAGATGCCTACTCGGAACGTTGTTCGCGTGAAAATTCACATCGTTCCTGTTATGGATTTTCTTTTTCGTCCTGTTACGCGTTTCGTTACCACACCAGTCGATATAATTCTTTTGCGACGGCTGAAAGTTCGCAGTACTCTCGAGCCATTTGGTCAACAGTAACGGCGCCTCGTCGTTACATTCACTCTTATCGTTCAGTTTATCGTTAATGTTTAAATTGTCAATGTCCCTCAGATATTTCTCCATTATGTGATTCTTATACTTACTGCTGCTCGTGAACGCGACGACCGGTTCGTCCGTTATCGACGATTCGTTCTCTTCTTTTATTTCGATTATTTGTTCGCCCTGCTCGGACTGACCGATCAGCGTGTAGCAGTGATCAAGCGATGCGATCGGCGCCTCGTTGTTACATTCCAGGTCCGTGTCCTCGAACTCTTCCCAGAACGTGTCGTCCGAGCATATACTGAAATGTTCTACGTTCCCTTTCGCCTGACTGTTGTACATTTTGATTAAGTGGGACCACGTCTTGCGCTGTGGCTCTTTACCGGCGTTCTTTAATTTTCGTCGCCAGTTCGCGAACCAGTTGCATACTTGAATGTAAGTCAGTCCCGTTTCAATGGCCAACGCTTTCTTCTCGTCGCGGGACGGGTACGGATTGTCTCTTCTTCGTATCAGCCAATCTTTTAAATATTTTTTTATTTCTGGCGTGAATAAGCGTTTCGCCGGACGACGTTCTTCATCGTAAATTCTCCTAATTCAAATATAAAACATACACGGTTATATATTTTGAAACAATCTTATATGCTATTAGCTTATATTAGTAATGTTAAACACATGCATATATAATTGTCCTGACTTAACGATTTATTACTTTCATATTGAAGGAATGAGAAAAAATTATAATTTTTAATCTGAGCTCAGTTTGTATCAGTATCTAAGGAGTAAGCATTTCTATATTTTTCTAGTTATATTGCTTAACTTTATATTTTATAAAATATATTTTATTTCATTGTTAGGGATAAAACGTCCAGGCCTAAAATCAACAGAATACACATTGCATTCTAGTTTTTTTGATCCAGGCATGAATACCAACAAAATGATTGAAAATATTAAAAAAAATACAGAGAGAATTTCTGACACTAAACAGATACTAATGCTAGGTTTGAAAATTGAGATCAGGGAAGAGAAACTTGAAGGCTGATCTCTAATGTGAAAGATTAAAAAAGCAACGTACACAGTTTTGTTTTAAAAATGAATTGTTTTCTCATTTCAAAAACTACATCAAACTTTTTCTGGTCAAGATTGTTGATCATTTTTTATTGTTGTTTATGTGCGTTTCGATAGCGATGCCATCGTTTTCAGAGAGTCGAGGTACAAAAAAATATCGCTATCGAAATGCACATAAGAATCAATCAAAAATGTTTTGTTTTGTGGGACGAGTGCAGAGTTTATTTATGAAAAATCACTCTTTAACTCGTTTTCACTAGAATCAAAGGGAGAATTGATAAATTAGATTGAAAAAAATATTTGAAAGTACTGAATAATCCTCAATTCAATAGACACTGAATGGAATACTTTTGACACTGACTATATTTGATTACACATGAATTTTTCACTCACCCCGTAAATCACAAAACATTTTTCTGATCAAAAATGTTCAGTAATTGATAATTGCTTATTTCTGATTTGTACTTATGCACGTTTCTATGTCGATTCCATTATCTTCAGAAAGGTAACGCACAGAAAAATCGACATCAAAATGATCAAAAACGATCAGAAATCATTTATAGACCATTTTCAATCAGAATATTTTTTTATAATTTATGAAGTGATTGAAAAATTCTAGAAACTCTAACACTTTTCATCATATACATCAAAAGTATTTTTTCAATATTTCAAACCTAGAACGGAGTAAATAGTGAGAAGAGAATATGAAGTTATTTCCTATAAATAGAATAAATACCCGTGTTTTTAATAAGGTGATGCAATATTTGTGAAAAAAAATGGTAAAAGGTTGAAGTATAAAGCAATATTGCTGTTGACGGAATCTGATTCGATCGTACAAAACTATTACATTCACTTTGATAAAAAAAATGCACAATAATTGATTTTTAATTATTTTCTATGTGCATTTCAATGTCAACACTATCATACGCAAACGTACCTCCGTCGAAATGTGCATAAGTATCAAAGAAAAATGATTCATAATCAGTGACTGAACATTTTCGATCAGAACAATTTCTTAGATTGCGGGGTGTGTTAAAAATTCATTTGTGAAAGGAAACGAGATTATAAAATTAATCGAACAGAAGGTCATAAACTGAAATATACAGATATGTCTAGGGAATTGAATTCAAGATATATTCCTTGATGCCAAGAGCTAAAAAGAAATTTTGAAGTACAAATATGTCTTAAAATCAATACAAAAATTAGTAAAATTAGATTAGTTTTATATGGACCCCTTGTGCATGTATTTTTTTTTTAATAATGCATACAGAATGGCTTGAAATTGAAAGGAATTATCTACAAAGCTGACACACAAAACATGTGTATTTAACTTATGTAAAGATTGCACGATAAAGATTCGAGATTGACTGATAAAGTGTTTTCTGCAGTTCACGATTCAGACTCGTGATTTATGCACAAGGGGTTAAGGATGATGGGCCAAAAGTTTATTAGTTTGACCGAAAAATGCTATGCGTATAAATAGGACTTATCCTGAAATATGTTCGATATGTAATTTAAACGAACGAGAAAATCAATTCGATTCCTATGTTTCTATTCGAAAATCTAATCGTCATTGAAATGCGCATTAGCAGAAATCAAAAATGATCAACAGTCAACGATTGACCATTTTTGATTAGAATATGTTGTCGTGTCGTGAAAGTCGTGATATATATTTTTTTTTAATAAAAAAAAAGTCTCATTCACTCTTTACTCTAATCGGTTAAAATAGCTGTAAAAATATTAACATCCTAGTCCAGACCACAACATACGAAATAACACTATCAGACATATGGAAAAAAAATAATTAATAAAGTAGATTAATTACCATGCTGTCAGAATAAACGCAAACAAAACATTAGTTTATTGTCACACTGTGTGAACAATCCTTCGGTCGTCCAATGACAAACCTATTATATCTTCTGCTTCTCACTGGTCGTAACGTTCTGCCTTTCGATGAACGGAAAGCGTCTCCATGCTCCATTGAGGAGAAACGCCGTCTTGTCGTGACCTAAATGTAGTGGTTTTGTATTAAGGCCGGTTACTATAAAAGCGGGGGCGTGATATAAAAATAGGATAACGCTGGACCTACATTAGATAGTCTATAGTTTTGATGTGTGTTGTTTTGTGGTTGATTTATTTTTATTTTTATGTGCTAATATTATATTTCACACGTGTATATATATATATATATATATATATATATATATATGCATTTGATTGAACTGAAAATATTTATTGATACTTTTTACATATGGTAATTTTGAAGGTATATAAAATAAAGAAATTGTTAGAATAAAGTTCTGACATTAGCTAAATTCACTTTCACAGATAAATTTTTTTTCATTCGACAAATCACATATTTGATTACCTGAGAGCGCCTGAGTAAAGAAAAATCTTTTTCTGTACTTTGTCGCTCTAACATTCGAATTGTAATCGAAATATACATAAGTAACACTCAGAAATGATCAGTAATCATTTATTGTTAGTAAAAGGTTCTAGTTTTTATAACATTTGATATCTTCTAATGTGCATATAATTAAAAAGTTAGGTTATTCGCAGCAAATACATCTCTTCAATTACAAATTTTTGATCGAAAACACTTTTAGTAGTTTATGGACGAGTGAAAAAGTCATTTGTGATACTTATTTCTAATTAATATCAAAGATTGATTGTTGATCAGGATATATTTTATATATTGTCAACTGATATCATATGAATCCATAATTTTTTTAATTTAAAATCGGTAATGCGTATCTCATCTTTAATATTTAGAAAGAAAACATCAAGTTACACTTGTGTGCAAATTAATTCGGTGCCATTTTTATAGAAAATCGACGTTTACGGAAAAAATGGAATACATTTCAGTCCTCCAAATACCCGTCATTATTTTGTATGACTTTGCTCAATCTGTCAGGTAACCGACGAGTCTCTTGTCGAAAAAAAGATGGCGGCGTTGAGTCAACGAAGATGTAATGCATTTTAGAACTTCTACTGTTTTTTGCACGTTTTATCCGTCACAACACCTTCCCCAAAAAGATTAAGAAATCATTCCCATGGCTTTCGTAGTATTTTTTCAACTAGAATTCGAAAAGTATGCAATGCCTAATATACTGTTTTTCGGACTCCATCGTGTTCACTAGTGTTTTGGGAGGTTATATCAACTACTTGGGCAAGATATATAGTGTTTTTCAAATGTTAAAAAACACTAAATAAAACGCTAAATAAACCCTAAAATGACGAGAAAATATTTTAATTGAAAACAGAGTTACGAGTGATGCAATTTAAAGGCACCGAACTAATATGTACTGCTAAAATTATGAATCATTTATATTGATGTTGAGAGTTGTACCATAATTTATTTAATTTACTTGGAAAAATGATTTTTTTACAATAAAAAAATGTTCAATAATTCATAGTTGATCATTTTTGAATGCTGCTCATGACCAGGTATTTTAGGTACAGAAACAATCACATTTTTAAACAATAAATTAATACAGGTAGATATGTAAGTAGTAAACAATTAATCAATAAATGATTTTTGATTATTTTGATCGTCGCTTATACATATTTAGAGCTTATACATAGCCTCGTTTTAAAAACTGACAGATTGTATTTATCACGAACGTTTCTGACACAGTGGCTAAATGATTTACTTTTACAGACGAGTTATGTTTTTACCCATATAAAAGTTTTCTGATAAAAATGAACAGTAAATGATTAGTGATCATTTCTTATTGATGTATATACACATTTCTGTGACACGATCCTCAAAACCTTAAAGTACAGAAATGTTCTGGATGACGGGATCGCTGTCGAAATGCATTTAAGCACTAATCGAAAATGATCAATAATCATTTATGGAACATTTTCGTTCGGAAAATCTTTTTTCTAGTCTATGGAGCGAAAAAAGAATTTATTAATGAAACGGGACTTTATTGTATTCTGCCTTTGTTTCCATATTGATAAAGTACATAAAATCATTATACAAGACATTTATTTTAAATCGAAAATATTCTACATTAACCTAAATATTTGGTCATTGTACACATGTATCGGTCATTATATATATATATATATATATATATATATATATATATAGTTGTTTATCGGAAGTGATAACACTTGTTTATTTGTCTTCAATATAAGGTATCTATTTTTTTGAAATCACAAATAGATTATTGAATTAAAATACAACAAATGATATATTTGGATAGAATCTCAAGAAAGGAAGAGAGTAATTCGTGTACGAAGAACATGCACTTATAACAAAAATATTGTACAAATATGTGGCATTGTTTTTGAAATTTGGAAACTGAATAGAATGGTATTTTCTTAGAACAAAAAAAATACCAAAAAGTAACTTAAAGAAAAATATCACCAAACAGAACTTATTCTAGATGAAAAAGTCATATATGTCTTTAAATATTAACAGTTTATTTTTTATCTATCTATTTGCGTACACACACATCTATATTTCTCTCTCTCATCATTCATATATATATATATATATATATATATATATATATATATATATATATGTATATATATATATATCATATTTTTATTCGCGAATATAAGTGATCCTGTTTTTTTCGAATGATTCTTAAGATATTGTATTAAAATATATAACAATTAAAAACTATTAGGTCAGTGTAAAACATATATGGGTAGAATTTCTTCAAGAACAAGACAAGAGTGCTAGTCTGATAAAAATTCATGACTTTAAAATAGTGTGTGAATGATAAATGTAAATGTTCTTGAATTAGTTCATTAAATTTGACTTTTTCTAGATGAAAAAGTAATATATGTTCATAAATGTGAAGTGTTAGCAAATTATCTTTTAATTATGTATCTGTCCATATACACATCTTTCTTTCTCACGTTATATATATATATATATATATATATATATATATATATATATATATATATATAAAACGTCATTTGAAATTTGTGAATTTTATAGAATAATATTTTTTTAGAATAGAATATAAGTATGAATTGTAAATACAATGATGATAAAGTGAAATGTTATTGAATTAGGTTAGTAAAGAGGCTTTTTATGGATCTATAAGTAATATATGCACTGATTTAGATGTGAAATTTTCCTATCTGTTTCTTTCTCTCTCTCTGTATATATATATATATATATATATATATATATATATATATATATATGTGTGTGTGTGTGTGTGTGTGTGTATGGATATATAGATGGTTGTGTGTGTGAACGAGTGTATTATTTCTCAACAGAGCGAAACAATGATAATCAGCGAAACAGTCTGTCTTGTTCACGTAAGAAACACAAAAAACATCAGTTACGTTAAATAAAACACAAACATTTGTTTCGGTGCCAAAAACCACGCGAATGCAAATACGACTCTCTCGGTACATACACATGACGTCACATTACAAGAACATTCTTTCAGCCATGTAAAAAACATATCATGTAATCCACTATATCTTGTAAACCGCGAAGAATTGTCGCGAGCAATTAACACACGATTTAACATAGGTCGACGGTGTGACGAACAACGATTTTCGCGATTTTCATAACAATCGATAACTGGCAAACAATGAAAACATTGTTGTCTCGCGAAAATTATTTACATTCACAGTCGTTATGTATTCGGCCGTGTAACGGAATACATGTGCCGCAAAATGTTGAAAACCCGCTCGAGGAGTCGGCCGTGCATCCGCGGCCGATAGGTTAATCGTGATGGAGAAACAAGAAAACAATTGCAACGAAACGTACTGTTTATTTTTACCTGTGTCGCTCGATCGCTCCGACGATGAACAAACAAGACAAGATGGCCGATTACACTGTTTTAACTACGACAGAAATATTACGTATCCTGACGCCTTGGAGAACACAATCTGTACACTCCACCACCGATGTGTGTACGTCTGTCTGTACGTGTAATGATGATTATGTGTGATAGATAGTGGTGTGTGTAAATCGAACATAGTTGAGTGGTCCGAAAGCGAAAACATAATAAGAGATGTCGCTCGCATTTAACCGACAACAGTTTTATTTCTGGCAATGTGTCGGACGTCTCCCGCGACGCTTTGCGACGCTCACTCATCCCGTTTGAATTGAGTCATTATACTCCGCACGCCATGCGTAGTGCATGCATTGTACGACGTTGCATCCGCACATCTGGCCGCGGACGCATGAATTTATTGCCCGGTCTATATTTGAATTGTTTCACGCGTTTGTGGATCTGTGTGAGGTTTTTTTTCATGTTCGTTTGATGCGATTTTATCGATAAGCTATTAGCGCGTCATAAAATGAAATTGTAGCCGACTGTTCAACATCGAATCGTCTGTTGAATGACGTTTTATGTTTTGTATCTGAAATGAACCACCGTACATTCTCAGTTTTGCCAGTTATATTTCAAACACGACAGTATAAAAGCGAAAGTCGTCTGTGTAGATTAGAACGAATAAAATTTAGTTTGGTTTTTACATGGATAAACACGTTTTTACTACATACTTTTTCTTCAATTCTTATAAACCACAAAGTTTTTTTTGATATATATATAATATATATATATATATATATATATATATATATATATATATATATATATATATATATATAATAGGAGGTGTTGAATTGAAAATCGCTGTTCACATATAAATGGGTCTAGGTGCGTATGATGTGGGCAGTGACAGATGTCTCTTATGCCATTTTGAAGTGTGAACCTTTCCCACTGAAATTAAGTAATCAGACGCTGTCCTTTGTTTACACAATAGTTTTTTTTTATGAACGAATTAAAATGGAACGCGATATGTTGTTTTTTCCGATGTGTACTTCTACAATACTTTGATTTGAAAAAAAGTGTAGCTGAAGCTCATCGATTGCTTTCGAAAACTTATGGTGAGTCTGCTCCATCGAAAACAGTATAAAATGATTAGTTTCAACGATTCAAAAGTGGTGATTGTGACGTTTACGATAAACAACGGCCAGGTCAATCGAAAAAAATCGAAGTTGAATAACTACAAGCTCTATTGGAAGAAAACTCTGCTCAAACACTCAAATAATTGACTCAACAACTCTAAGTCGATGAATTAACAATTTCACGACGTTTACAAGTCATGAGAAAGATCCAGAAAGAAGGGAGATGGCTGCCACATGAATTGACTGAAAATGCCATTGCTAATCGTTCAAACATCTCGATTTATTTGCGTGCAAGGCATGAAAAGAAGAGTTTCTTGTGGCGTATCGTGATCGATGATGAAAAATGGATCTGTTTCGACAACCTGAAACGCAAGAAATCATGGGTTGATCCTGTCCAGCCATCAACGTCGACACCAAAGCGAAACATCCACGGTCACAAAGCAATTCTCTCTATTTGGTGAGATATGGAGGGTGTCGTGTATTATAAGCTGTTGAAATCGAAGGGAACAATTACTGTCGAACGTTATCGATAACAATTGGAGAGTTTGGATGGTAATTTGATGCAAAAACGACCATCAATTGCATCAGTCGCCGAAAAAGTGTTTCTTCTCCATAACAACGCTCGACCTCATGCTGCTATAGCTGTGAAACAAACACTGATGGAGCTCGAATGGGAGGTTCTCTCGCACGCAGCGTATTCTCCGGACCTGGCCCCAAGCGAATATCATCTATTCGTATCGATGCAACACGCTTTGGAAGATACACATTTCCATAACTACAGAGAAGTTGAAAATCGGGTTGCAGAATGGATTGGCTCAAAAGACAGATCATTCTTTCGTCGCGGAATTCAACTTCTGCCAGAAAAGTCGGAAAAAGTCATAACTTCCGAAGGCAAATACTCTGATTAATATATTCACACACTTTGTTATTGAAATAAATGTTCAAAAAACAACGGATTTCAGTGCAACCTCCTAATATTAAGCGTACCGGAAAGTGAACAATTATTTTATAGTACAGTATAAAACTTTATTTTTTTTAAAAAAAAATTATTACATAATATTATGAAATATAATTAACATCATTATGAATAACCACTTCACATATGTGTTGCAAACTTTAAATCCCTTTTTTATAAGAACTTCCTGGTTTCGAATCAAAATTGTTGTATAAGTGATTGTCCATTTCGGCCACATTATTGTACAGCCACAAACTAACTCAAATAATAGTATATAAAATAATGGTTCACTTTTCGGTACCCCTAATAGTTATTTCTACACAGTGTTCTGAGGAAGATATCGTCACCGAAATGCGCATAAGCAACATTAATAAATGTTAATTAATCAATTATTAAACGTTATTGATCAGAGAAAGAATTTATGGGTCATGGAGAAATGAATTTCTGAATTTAACCATAGGATGTTTTTTTAAACCTGCGCAAACCATAAGTCAATTTTAATACCAACGATGATATTTCTGTGCTCAGAGAAAGATGGTATCGCCATCGAAATGCATATAAATAGCAATCGAAAATGATTAATAATCATTTATTGAACAATGTGGGTCAGAAAAATGTTTGTGATTTGTGAAGTAAAAAGAAATTCATATGTGAAACTTAATTTTCATTTAAAGACAATACATTTAGCAATATTTTTTTTAATTTTTGATGCACATGTTCATATTTTTCTATTTCTAAATTTTTAAACTGAATATTCCATTTATAGCACAGAATATATAATCGATTCCATTATCGATTAGTATATTTTGCAAACTACCCGAATCGTTCCTATAAATCGTTACTCTTCAGACTCTTTTTTTAAAAAATAGAAATAATTTTTATTTGCATATAACATTGTCATGTTAAAAATAATACCACTATTGTTCTACACAAATGTTAAAAAATACCAAGATTAAATTCAACTAATATTATTTGAAGTTGTTACAAAGTTGCATCATTCATTCAACAGACTGTAGCCGCCGTTCAGTGACAGATCCGTACTTGAAAGATATTTAAATTTTCGAAAAAAAAAACTATTTTATAAAAAATTCAGATCGTAATAGGACCTCAGATTGATCTTTATTACCAGATGATTACAAAACGTTACTGTCTTATTTGATATATTAATTATTGATTCATGTTATTGACTAGTCTAGAAACTATCAGCTCAGATTGAATCGCTATTGTGTTTCACAAACGCATTTTTAATAATCCGTGGCCTTGTTTGTAATAAATACATTTGTATCTATCAGCTCATAAGTGACGAAGTTGTGAAAGATTATACTTCATTGTCACGAACAGTGAGTCATATTGTAATTGTAATTTCTTGTAATAGTAAACTGTTATTTATCACCCGTCATTTTTTTCCTACTTAACCACACATGTTATGTTGTATTAGTTAACATATAATTTATCTAATGAAATATGAAACTTCAAGGTGTGTATGGAATGGGTAGACAGAATATGTGAATAGGATTGATTTTGTTGTTCATTTAAATTGCATATTGAACATATTTCGGAAAGGTCCCACGATCTGTACAGTGGTTGGAAAAAAGGCCCTTTCGTGGGAACTGATACCGAGCACTGGAGCCCACGACACACGTTGATCGTGAGCTCCGTGATTGATTTCATGGCTCGAGGAATATCAGTAATTTGTGGAACAATTTTCCAAAAGCTCGCAGACGGTACAGCGTCTCACAGTTGAGTCAGTGGAGCTTTAGACTGCTTTCGAAGATGTTTACTGACCTGGTTTAGTGACTATTTTAGCTGACACACAGACTGAAAAGGGTACATTTGTATGCATAGTATTCTGAGGTAAATCTTATAAAATTCTACCCCATCACTGTTAATTGTAAATTAATTTAATTTTAAAGAATTTGTACATTTAATTCCGGGCATGTTTTTACATGTAAGTTTCTTCCACGTAAAAATATGTACGAGGAATACACTGCAAAGGTGACGATACGAGAGAGCAAAAATTTTCGTCCGAGATGAAATCCAAAAGCTCATTAACCCTTTCGCTGCGGCGAAATCTAATCTAGAGCGCGCGTGGCATATGGTAGACATTCACTTAAAGAGAGAACTGGAAATGTAATAGAGTTTGTAGGCCTAGACTTACATTCAGTCAACATTCTAGATAATAAGTGTATGTCTTTAGGTGTCAACAGCACTATCACTACAGCGCGTAAAGGCGCCGACATCAGCGAACGGGTTAACCGTTAGACTATGTGCATAGAAGTGAATGCGGATTTTTTACAAAAATGGCCTTAATAAAAATTCTGCACATAGAATAAAATGTTTCCTTTTTAAATTGATTTTTACTTTTTGACCAGCTCTCATGTTTAAGTTATCCTTCGACAGTCTCCATGTATGTTAAAACACTTATCATAGTTGTAGACCAAAAGGATGATAAAAAGATAAATCTTGCAGATATAGCTTTATGTGATCTTTGAAATTTTTTATCAGTTCGATAACGTAAACCGTGCGGATACTTCCTCAATACAAGAAACACATGGAAGTCCGATTCTTTACCCATTCTATTCATTCCATTTGGTTCCATGGCACTCTTTTCTCATTGATTAAATTAAACCTAGTAAGGACACTTTTTCAAAAATATTAAACTGGTAAAGAAATAAAGTAATGATTGAAAATACTTCCAGGAAATATTTTCTTCAATTCTTTCATGTTGTTATGTTTAGTTTCAAAGAATAAATTGTTATGTTTAGTTTCGAAATTAAATTAATTTGTGTATTAAAGAATAAATCGAATAGAAAATTTATCAGTTCGTATCTTTTTTTGTATTTCATTAGTCTTCAGAACTGGAAAAAAATTATTCGTTTTCATAAATAGAACATAAAAAGAAGACAGTATAAAAATGTTAAATAGTTTTGAAAGATAATTTTATTAATCATTTTTAACTGTACACATAAGATATTGTTTTAACATGTATTTAAATAATTACACGTGTATCCAAGTGATAAGACTTTAATTCCCAAATTACATTAAATTGAAAAAGTATACAAAGTGTTTTGTAATCCAGTCGATAAAAAACTCGTCTTGGTAAAATATTTAAGATTTCTGCAAATAAAGAATACTGTTATGTCATCAAAGTCAAATTATTTAAATTGTTATTCGCAAAAATGTATATTTTTAACTATGAGCGTTGAATGTATTTCAAAGTGTTATTCCTGATTATGCTATCACTTTTCAACAGCGTTGTTTTTTTGTATACAGGCGAGTCATAACTTATTTGTTAACATTCAATGATAAGCACGAAGTGTGAACTGCTTGAATGGTAATCAACCGTTTGTTTGTTTTTACAAATTAAATAATTATTATCAGTAAGGAAATATATTCATCTCTTTTTAATATCCGTATTTCCTGAAACGGATATTCAAAAAATAGATTTTCATAATTAAACTTTTTTTTGAAAATATTTTTTATTTCATTTGTATATAAATTCGGCAACAGTTGATTCCCCTTCGCGAATTAAATTATCAATTTAGAACAACGATTAATTAAAGATGAAGAATAAACAATGCAGATAATTTATAAAAAATGAGGTTAATGTATTTATATTTTTTTCTCAAAGTATATTATCACGTTTTTTTGTTAGTGCGGAATGATTGTATGTTTTTTTTGATGATAATATTTTTATACAAAAATATACATAAGATATATATATATATATATATATATATATATATATATATATATACATATATATTGCAATAAAGATTGGATAGAAAATGTACTGAGAGATATATTCAATTTTTTATTGAAATTTGAAATAATTATTTTATGTTTGAATAGAGTGGATCGATCTTTACATCAGTGTTAGGTATAAAATCATAGAGGAAACATCACATTTTAAGTTCTGTTCAAGTCAATGGATTCTAGGAAAATCGAGCTTGGTAATCTTGTCAGTGGCGCGTTATAGCTTTATGGGGACCAGGCAAGTCTGAATTAGGGGAACCCATGTACAGTGTTGTACTACAGTGATGAATTTATAAAGATTGGATTGGAGGCCACAGGCTAGTTCCGTTTTTATCCATAGGCTACACGTGCCACTGAATTTTGTACTTCGTCAATTGCAGAGCAAGACAAGGCCAAGTTTGTAGGCTTCATGCTCGATAAGGGTCTAGAGTCATAGTGAGTAAATGCTTATGAAAGTTCAGATACAGCTCAACAGGCTGGACCCATTACTGAATAGAAGGTTGAATTTTTCTCTGAAAAGAAGACGTTTATTCAATTTTAGTCCCATTAGGGTGACATAATGTACAGAGATTTGATCGGAACTTCCCACCGGATAAATATAAAGTGGCTATAGGTGTTTCAAGACCGATGTATGTGTCTTATTCTGGACAAACACAACTTGATATCAACCACAACCCTGTACTGTGATCTCTATCTCCGTAAGATAGACGAGTTTGTCAAAAGATAAGCACACTAAGTGTAAGGTGCGTTAGAGGGCAGTAAAACACACTTGTAAATGCACTTGAAAAAAAATACTTCATCGGAGGGTATTGTTGACTTAAGAGGTCCAGGTTGCTTACGGCGGAGGGCAAAGATTGATAGGATTGTTGGCGAGTTGGCCGTGTTTAGATTGCTATAGTAAGAGGGTATCTTCGTGAGCACCCTGAAGTCCTATGGAGAAGAACTGTGAACGATGAAAAACCGAGAGGTTATGAGAAATTGCTCCAATTCTCAGTGGAAATCCAAGACTCAAAATATTGTTCAAGAAGTAGAAACGAAAACCGTTTTGTACCTGTCGCTCTGAAAGTAACGATCATTATCCCATCTGTTCATAGGTGTTTTCCTGATTTTTTTCTTTTTAAAAAAATCTTGTTTCTCAATTAGTAATTCATTTTGTCTATTATTTTCTATTCTGGCAATATGTTCCGTCCATTTTCATTTCAAACTCGTCACTCTACTTATTATGTCTACAACACCATTTTGTTTTTATATCTATCTTATTCTTATCTTATCTCTTCTTATCATTTACATAATGATGGTTCCATACATCTCTGGGTCGTCTCAAGTCGGTGCATTGTTTAGGCATTAAGAATCTGTTTCACTTCCCTAGGTGGGTACAGGTAGATAAATATTAAATCATTTCGTTCAAGTGAACTCCATTTAGTTTTTATTCTCCTGAAAAAAAAATATAAGCAATTACATATGGTATTATCAGTCTGTATTTGCTACATTTAAATTAATTACTAGTACTTTGTCTATAGTAATTAAAAGTAAAATGGGTTGAAATCAGTAAGGTAAACAGTCGAACGATTGACTATACATGTCTGCTGAGATCGTATATAATCCGGCTCTGCTTTTTACCCTCATCGAGTTCAAACATAGGGGTGAAACGGCGACATAACATGCTATCTTTTCTTTGCGAAAGGGATCACGTATGTGTGTGTATATTTCTAGACATGAAACGCATGCGCCTTCGCTGAAATATATTCCATACATCCGCACATTCACTCACACACACAAGTACGAAATACTATCTGAAATTCTCAAACCCAACAAACACATGGTCGCCAAGTGAAACAGATATGTTACCAGATTGTCGTCCGTGCACGTAACAGACACTAAATTATAATTAACATATTTTTTTTCAGTATTAAATGACAATTTGATATAAACGACTTGTGATAATTGTTTAAATCTCGTTTTATGTTAATAGTTCGTCAATGAATAGTATGTGAGGTTAACACACACGTGTCTGTGGTATAATTGTGTTTTTTTTTCTTTTCTTTTTACAAGCAAGTGCTTTCGTTTTTCATCGCAGAAATTTTTGATGGTATTTTCTGAGAGTCATTGTTGTGCTGTGATTTAAAAAAAAACGTGCGCGAATTTAATTAGGAATTGTGTTACTTTTGTTTCTCTTCGAATTTATTTATTATCAGTGCGATTTTTATTTATATATTTATTTTTATCAAGAAGGTAATTGTGATCATACATATTTATATTTATTATTACTCATACTGATATTTCAGTGCAGTTCTGTTACTCAAATGCTTAAGCAACATATTTATCTATATATTTCATTAAATATGTGCAAGTAATTATTTTCTTTAATCAATAATCGTTCTGTAAGAAATACACCGAGATTATGAATGAATAGTGTTTTTATGTTGCTATAGACAAGTTCCTGATTAATGATGATTTATTAATTTAAAAGTTGTTGTTACTGCATTTGTGTTAATTTTTTAAATCATTTGTAACAGGTTTTTATCATTTAATATTATTTATTTACTCGAATAGTATTGATGAATCTTTTTAATAGCAAAATAAATTTCACAAACGAATTATTTTTTCATCACACAAACCTTAATTGAACTTTTTCTGATCGAAAAAGTTCAATAATCGATAAACTTGTAAAAGTGTCAATGTTTTTCATAATCGAAATTACCGTTATCGAATTTGTTATCCCAAAACGGTGTATTCAGTATTTTTTTTTATTAATAATCGAATTTAAAAGTGAACAGGATTTATTTGGACTCATAGTTAAACCAGAATATAGTTCTGGTATTGTTGCTGAATACACTTTTAGAAATGATTTTTTTCTTATCGATAAGATTCAGTCAATGATTATTGATCATTTTCATTTGTTGTTTATGCGAATTTCGATGACGTCAGTCTCGAAGCTCCAAGATATATAAAAGTCTGAAGTTTCAAGAAGAAACACCGATTGTTGATGTCCAAGAACAGATTTTTAAATGTAACTATGTTTATTTTTAAGATGCTGGTTCTGTATCTAGTACTCGAGGTGTTATTTAGTAAGCAATAAATAAAAGGAACAAGTGAACAATATATATGTATGTATGTATATATATATATATATATATATATATATATATATATATATATATATATATATATTATATATATATATATATATATATATATATATATATATATATATATATATATATATATATATATATATGAGAGAGCCTTTATCATACTGATTCTTTAACCAGTGAACGCTTTTAAATCTTATAAAGTTTAAAATAAAAAAAAATATTCATTTTGATGAAATTTCTCAAATGACGTTTGTAACGAAATTAATAATGAAATGAAATAATTATAATATAATTATGAAACTGTATCTAAATTCACTTTCAGAAATGAATTCTTTTATGATTATTTTCTCTTTTTAAATTCTCGTGGATGGTGTCTTCTCCATCGAAATGTGCATAAGCAACAACTAAAAATGATCAATAGTCGTCTATTAAATATTCTTGATCAGAAAAGTCTGTCGTATGTGAAATGAAAAAAAAACACATCTAAAAGTAAATTTGTCCAGTGTCAGAGTACCGAAGTAGAGAACATTTGATTTTTCTGTACTAAAAAAGAAGCAACAATCAAACTTTTTTTATTTAATATTTTCGATCGGAAATACTTGCGGTTTGTACGAGTAAAAACTAATTACTTGCGGGCAGCATATTTGAGTTCCAAAAATAATACACAAGGGAAATGTATGTTTATCAGTATTTTTTGTGATGAGTATGCAAGTCGTGGCCGTCCAAAATTAGCATTGCATTTGCGTTCCAATTTAGTATCTGTTTTGTTTTGAACGATTTTTATCCGAGTCATGGAATTGTTTATCGTATTTTCTGTGTGCACACATATTTTAATCGTATTTTAGTTTGTTGTACCATTGATATAGTAAGGCAACATTCCTTTTTGTATATACAAGGTATCTGTTACGAAGGTTATGTACAGTTTTAAGAATTCAAAAGTATTTAATTGTTGAAATTGTTAAGAATTTAAAATTGGATTCTTTATGACAATGCAGGCAAATCTTTTTTAGTCGTACATCAATTAACACTTTCAATATAACGTTTAATGGCTTTACAAGCCTTAGAGCCTAATAAAAAATGAAAATTACTGTTTTCTGCAATTTTTTTTTGAAAGTATACCCTCGAGTGAACTTACAACACAGTGTTTTGAAAGAAAATAGACATGCAATAAAAAGTAGTTCATATATGTAACACTATAACACCTTACAAAAGGGAAAAGATTGTTTTTGATATATATTGATAATATTCGAATATTATTTTGTGTAGACACGTGTATAAAAATGAGCGGAGTGAATTAATAAAAAAATATTAATTTTCAAGTAAATAAATAATGTATAAGACCGAGAACATTTTATTTTTGAGTGTGTTTTCAAGTTCGTTAATGTTATTTTATGTGCTTGCCTTGTGGAACACATGTGTATTACAGGAGGACTAGTTAAACGCTGTTTCATTTGATGCTGGGGATTTCGAGAACCTATCCTGAGCGTTAAACAAGACTTGCCTGTATTGCAAATCTATAAAACTGTTTTATTGGTAAATGTTGAATCGTAGATCAGTAAGAGCATATATAAAGTAAGAGGTTGCCTTCGCGGGTACCCTGGAGCTCCATTTGCTCAGCATGAGTTGAAAACCTGTCGGGGTGTTATAAAAATTGTTCTACCACTTTGAGTTGACGCCCGAATCATTATTTAGATCATCATTATTTTAATCATTTTCATTTAGACATTTGAGCAACGCGAGTTGTGAGCTCTGATGCTTGGTACTCATCAGGCAAAGGGGCCACAGGTCTCTGAGTTTAGTCGATAACGTTGAATCGTTTAAATTTCAATCATTTATGCGAATTTTAGCATTCTTTGAGCATTGCAATTTGTTCTCTCTCTCTCTCTCTCTCTCTCTCTCTCTATATATATATATATATATATATATATATATATATATATATATATATATATACACACACATATATATGAATGTAGTGTGGGAGAGAGCAACTAATTTTATAAAATTAATATTATATAAATTTATAATATAATTTTTATAAAATTATATTATAAATGTATGGGTTATGGGATTAATAAAATAAATTTTAAATTATTAGACACACAAACACACACGCATATATATATATATATATATATATATATATATATATATATGTATACATATACGTATATATATGTATATATATATATGTGTGTGTATGTGTATATGGGTATGTATTCAAGGTTACATAAATTTGTGTGTATAGAAGGTTGTTAAAGAAAGCGAATAGTATAGAATTAGAATCAGAAATGAAATTGAACAGCAAAACTTTCACATTCTTATTAAGTATTCTACATTCACCTAAATGTCTGTTGATTTGTCGATCTACGAGTATAAAAAAATGTAATTAATAAACTTGAGCAGAAAGAAAATGTTACAGAAAATGATCGACGACACCGCAATAATACGGTTTGCATAAACAGAAAATATGGTATATTCACACATTGCATGCACGTATGTAAACAACCAGTGAGATTGAATCGTTTGAAAAAGTCGTCAGACAGCATTGTTAAATGTCTTCTTCTTCGCATATTCTTCCATGTATTTATTTGTTTTCATTTAGTAATTTATTGCACATGAACGCTGCTAAGTATGGGACAATATGAATATGTATTATCTCGTTCATTCACACATGCACACACACACAAAATTTGGATATGCTTGTGTACAAGAAAGAGTGTACTCATACGTGGTTGTTTATTGTATTAAAAAAAAATATCTCAGCTGATAAGATTAACTTTAACTATTCGTATATAGAACATTTTTTGCAGTATTAAAAACTATCGTAAAAGCCAAATAGAAGACACACATACACACACGTATGTATATATATATATATATATATATATATATATATATATATATATATATATATATATATATATATATGTATATATATAATCTAAACGGAGAGTATAAATTAAATGTAATAAACAACAAACAGTCAAACAGGTAACATTTAATGATAGAAATAAAGAACACATAAATTGAATATTAAGTATTTTAAAATAATGTTAAATTCGACAATAAATCTACCGTTTAATAAAATCATGAAAAAGAATAACAACAGAAAACATCAAAAAATAAAATAGATTTTTTTCAAAATGTAATTCTAGAACGTTTTTTCTCGTTCGGACCTAGAAGTCTTGTCAGGTTAATTAATGATACAATGATTATTTAATATCAATTCTTGTTTTGCAGAACTTGAAAGCCCCGACATTATATATAAACGATTAAAAAATAAATTAATACAGTTAAAATAATAGAAATTATTAACATAATAAGAAGAATTAAATGCAGTTGTTTTAAGTATAATAAAATTTGAATAAGTGAAATAAAAATGTTGTTTGTTTAAAAAACTATTGAAAAATGATAAAACATTTCTGATTTTTCTTCTTATATGTGTATCTTGTTTCTCTGACGGAGATTCTAATTCCAATCAATATAATGAATAATTTTTTATCTAAATTTTAAAAACGATTTTATACAAAGAGTTGTGGAGTCGAGAGCAGAGAAATCGGTTATCTTTCTCTAGAATCAAATTTTGATTCGGTGTTAAAATCGGAGGCAAAATCGATAAAAGTCGTTCTTCCCTTTTAATATTTTCAGGCATATTAAACTGTATTTACACTTTTTTTCATACTGTCTACTATTTTACTTCATTTTTCAAAATCACTTAATCCATCTGATGTTTCTATTGAAGTCTGCTCCATTTTTCGTTTTTTGTTTTTAAATTCAATTGTTATTTCGATATAACAACTGTTAGTTATTAATTATCACAAGTTACCATCACTGATAGCATTTAACTGACTTCTTCTCAGTTCAGGGAATGAGTCAAGCCTACCTCTTGGTGATTTCAGCTTGAACACATCAAACTTTATTTATCAGATCAGATAAAGTTCTGTCTTTCTTTTAATTATCGATTTATATCGTCCTGTAGAGTCACTCGTCGCTGTCTTAACTGTACAGAACTTTTCTATCTGTTTTCTTTTTAATAATTCCTATTCACGTTTTATAAAATGTTCCATCGTTATTAAGAGAAATGATAAATGAAAATTTTCTACATAAACACGTAGGTTCCACGCGGATCTTATAAATTGAAAAGAAATGATTTCATAGAAAAAAAAACTGCAATGAATAGTATGATTTAGATTCATTAGAAATGTTTCCAAGACCGATAACGAGACAAATACTCCCATTAACCATTTTTAAATAACTACAAACTCTTACCACAAGACAGACTAACAGTTCATTAATCGATAGTTGAATTAAAAAATTGCCTAACCTGTTTAATCAGCAATAAGATGTTTTAATTATTTTATATGTAAATTGCAAGCAATTGGAAAATATGAAAAAATATCGATTCTAATGAATATTCAGTAAAAGATTCATGAATATGTTAACATTAGTACATGGCTGTATACATTATGAGTGTGTTTATCTGGATATGTGGTCAATAGTAAAAAGTATAATAGTTTTTAAACAATATTTTAATTAGAAAAAACGTATTATTAAAAAAATTAACATATATTAAAGGTGAGATAAAAATATTAGTATAACACAATACAATATACACACTCCGCAAATTTAAGAAGTTTCAGTACAAAATCTGTAAAAATAACTTGAATAAAAAAATGAGTATTTTTTTAAAAAAAAAATAAAATAAATAAACAATTATCTCAATAAAATTTCGAGTTTTAATCTTAATCCCAGATCGCCAAGATATACAAATTTTCTGTATCTTGTTACTCAGAGGATGTTGTTTGAAAAATGATTTATTAAAAACATTTTTGATCAGAAAACTTTATGCAGTTTGTGAGGTGGGAAAATAATTCATTCGCGAAAGATAAAAATACAGTTGTATATGTACATTTATATTATTTCTAATGATTGATTTCGTTTGTAGACACATCAATATTTAGTTCAATTTTCAGTAAAATCATTAAGAAAATCCTGTTTGCATTTCGTTGATTAACGGGCAACCAAATTTTAGTTCATGTTTATTGAAAATAACATTGACAAAAATATAGATACTTCATAATGACATTGAAAAATAATTAGGTTATAAGAATAATTTGAAAACATTTTAGATTACATATCAATTTTACTGATATGTCTTGCTAAAAGATGTTCATTGTTGAAAAATAATCGTTGAGTTGTTCTTTTGCGTCTGCGCATTGTCCTATAAATTATCTTATAAATGACATCATTTGATTCTTAACTGACATTCGTTGGTCAACACATGGACCAAGATCGTCTTGGTCGAGTATTTTGAAGTATTGTCTTTTATACATACACATATATATATATATATATATATATATATATATATATATATATATATGTATATATATATATATATATATATATATATATATATATATATATATATATATATATATATAGATAGATAGATAGATAGATAGGATATGTACGTATGTTTGTATGTATGTATGTGTGTAATTTATTAATCTTGTTCTAGCTGAAGAAATCACGTACATTGCACACCGTTAGTATTTGATAAAAAAGTCTTCAAGAAATCTCTACAAAGTGTTTTGTGATATTAAACGTATATTTTTTGATACGGACTAGTGAGCATTATTTTTAATATATGTTATAAAAACCGTGTGTAGGTGATTGTAACTCAGATATTCGTATGTGTCCAGTTCGGTTTAATAAAAGTGTATGTCCACTGTTAAAGATATAAATCTTAAATAATGAGCGAATTAATCGGAAATAATTTGAAAACAAAAGTGATCTTGTGTAGAAGTGAACCGCGCGATATTGTGAAAGTGAATTTGTGAATTAATGAGGCACTTCTATTTTTTTAAGCGATTGCTTTGACCAGTTTTGATACCGTGTAAGTAAATAATTTCTATGCATTAATGCAGAAATGTTCAAACAATTAATCATTAATGTTTGAGTTTCGAATACGTTTTCGTACATTAAATATAATTTTTTTAACGATGGTTTGGTACTGGTTCGAATTATTTTACAAAGATATTTGATGATCATATTTTTGTAAATGAAGTATGCAAATAATTTTGTTCAAATTTAAAATTTTAGAGGTTATATCAGGCATGTTTAAGGGAAAAGTAGAATGTATTGATAAAAGTATTTAAATTGTGTAGTGTGCTATGGCCGTTGTTATAGAAACGTTGCAGTTAGATATTTTCACAGGTGACTAGGAAATAAATAAAAAAACAGTAAAGATGTTTTTATAAGATACAATCGTGGTTTCATTCTTCGTTAATTTGAAATAATAAATCTGTTTTGGAATTAGTGCCGCCTTGAAAGTTTTAATTAAATTCGATAATTCTTTAATATCAATAAAGAATGACAGTACAATTGTAACTGATTACTCAGATAGATTTAATTGATTTAAAATTATTTATGCTTTTTCTATGGTATAAGAATGTATTTAGTGCAGGCGGATAAAAAATCTGTTTGTTTTTAAATAGTTCTTCCAAGTATGTCTGCTAAGGGTAACAAATCTGATATAGCAGTAGTTCTAAAAAGAAGGTAGATAGAAATTTGGAGTTTAGGGGCGCGACGATAACTGTCAGAAAAAGAAACAAGAACTTTATTGTTTAATAACTCTTCTCTTAGATCTGTTCTTGAAGATACTGAAAATAGATTTAAGGTTTTTCGTACTAGAAAATGTTTGTTAATTGACTAGGAATTAAATTTGCTCAAGTACGATTGTTTCATAAGTGATTTCTTTTTCCATTCCACAAATTACATAAATAACTCTACTCAAAAATGTTCAATAAATCATTATCGATCATTTTTGATTGTTACTTATGTGGATTTCGAGATTTTTATTTTTTACCATAGCGCCCTCTATTGAAATGCGCATTAGCAAAGATCGATAATGATTATTGAACATTTTTCTTCAAACAAGTTACAGAAAAAGAATTCATTTGTGAATGAGAGTCATTGATTGATTATTGATATGATATGCCAATATTGTAGATCAGCAGTGTGTAGTTTAGGAAGTGAGGTGCGGTTGATTTTGGAAAAGTTTTCATTAAATTTTACATTTTTAGGGTAGTAGATTTGCAGTAAATGATCATTTTCAGATATTGATATGAATTTAAAAAAAGTCTGTGAATGGTGTACTTATAAATAATTGGTCTGTTTATAAATTAATACAATTTTCACCTGATCTCTAGCCAAAAAAAGAAATATTTTTTGTAAATAATTTAATATTCAGTATTTCAATAGTATTTAAAAACGAATCGACCGAGAAACCTTTTATTGGAATATAGTATATTCTTTGTGCGTGTGTTGAGTGAAAATTAAAATTTCGACCGAATTTGAACAATCAGTCAAACAAAATGGGCGATGAAGCGAATGCACACGGAGACACACAGCAAGATCAGAAAGAGGTCGAACTGGGTAAGATCAGAAATAAGACCGACGACCAGAAACAGTCAAACAGCGATCTAAATGACGAACTCGACGAGAAGGTCGAAGATTCCGGGAAAGTCGTCCTGAAACGTAAGATCACGCTGATGAACGGCGTCGCGCTCATCGTCGGCACGATCATCGGCAGCGGGATCTTCATCGCGCCCACGGGTGTTTTCATCACGACGCACTCGATCGGCATGTCGCTGGTCGTTTGGGCACTGTCTGGTATCTTCAGTATGCTCGGTGCTCTCTGCTACGCCGAGCTCGGCACGTCGATCACGAGGTCCGGCGGCGACTACGCGTATATCTATGCCGCATTTGGACCACTTCCCGCGTTCCTGCGACTGTGGATCGCGATCCTGATCATCAGACCGACGACGCAGGCGATCGTCGCGATCACGTTCGCCCAGTATGCGGCCAAGCCGTTCTTTCCGGACTGCGACACACCTGACAGAGCTGTACGATTATTGGCAGCTGTTTGTTTGTGTAAGTACAGAGTCAGCGGTTATTGAATTGTTAATTTATTAATATACACAAACACGAGTGGAAAATATACGTTTCACCAAAGACCTTGTAAATGTTGAAAGATTTAAATAAACATTTCGTAAGATTTATTTTAGTTATAAATATTCTGAAATTTATATATATATATATATATATATATATATGCGTTGATTAAATTTTTATTTGATACTAATTTAATTGTTTTGAACGTATCTAAACACTAGATTTGATTATTAGAGCTTTTGAAGGAAGCTGGTTTATTACAAAAAAAGATTAAAATTTGAATCAATTCAAAAAGTAGTTTTAATTTAATGTTTAATATGAGTTGAATATAAAGATGTTGAATATAAGGATCAGTAAAATACATATTGGTTTGATACAGGCATGATTATTTTTCGACTTAGTCATATTATGTCATATTATCTGCTGAGGATTTAATCCTAGTGAGAGATCAAAAAAGGGATGAAAAGAAGTCTTACAGATATACTTGCAAGCTTGACTCGTCTTCGCTTTTTAATTACTTTTGGATTGTGCTGAAACCGTGAGATTTATAACCTAGATGGAACTCATATAATTATTGATTAAGATAATAATCATTTAAAAATCTATATAGATATTTGTATTCGTTTGAAACTGTAGACTGGTGAATCTATTAAATCCAAGAATGTAACTACTTGGGGAAAAATGAGTTCGTGTTAATTTTGGCGAATAGAATCGGGTAAATATAATTGTTAAAAAGAATAAAAAAACTTAACCAATTTAGAAATTACAGGATGTATGATTATTCTTGCAGTAGTTTAAGTTTAATATAAGAAAAATCGTACACTGTGTAATTTGAAATTTAAGCCAGATTTCTTTAATTTTTAAATATTTAACCAATTTCATTCCTTGAATTATTATTATTAATTCATTAACTACAAACAGTGTGTATTATACAAGTTAAAGAAATGAGTGTGTGTGAGGTAAACCCAATTTAAATTAAAGATTTTAAAGTCTGTACGGTTATGATACTGACAATTCAGTTTTCTGAGTGAAATTACTCTCTAATTTCACAAGCTATAAATAATTTTTCTGATTGAAAATGTTCATTAAATGATAATTGATTGTTTTTAATTGTAGCTTATATACATTTGCATAGTAACGCCCTTTATTTTTCTAAAGTTCAAAGAGATTTTTTTTAAGAAACAATAAAAAATGATCAATAATCATTTAATGAACATTATCGGTCCGAAAAAAATGTGTGTAGTTTCTCATCTTTGAATGTATAGTCATTTCACTGGCTTCTTCACAACACTGAAGAAGAATCTGTCATGATTTAGGCTTCGAAAAAATGATGAAGGTGTTGAAAAGAAGGTTGTGTCTACAGAAAAAAAATATTTTTACGATCAGGGGTTTGGAATTTGATCTGTCTGCATGAGAAGCGCTTCAAAAACACGGTGTTCGTGCCAGAAAATATGTTAAATGGATTTTTATTTCGAACCCATGTATACCTTACTGTGAATGTTTCTAATTACATAAATGTTATCGAATATTTTTTCAATCAGGATTCAATTTCAGTTAAACATGAGTTAATATCAAGATCTTCTTTTTTGTTAGAAATTTGATATAGACGAGGTCTAGGGCGAGCAACAGGTGTATTTTCATGATGAACAACACATTTTTGTCCGTGATCTCCTGACTCGCCATTTGTTAGATGGTTTATAATATATATATATATATGTATGTATATATATATATATATATATATATATATATATATATATATATATATATATATATATATATATATATATATATATATATGTATGTATGTATTTAATACTTGTGGTTCTCAACCCTATGTGTAATTCAAATCTTGCTCGTTGTGTAATGGTTTCAAAATTTAAGTAATTTTGCAGTACAAGTGCAAGGAAGTGTAACCAAATTCAATTTCACAAATGATTTGTTCATCGACTACGAAAACCATAAAAACATTTCTTGACCAAAAATGTTCAATAGATGAATGTTGGATAAATGAATGACATCCAACACTCAACAGATGAATGTTGGATGTATGTTTGAATGTTGGATTTGTACATTTTGGTATTCATAATCAATCCTCATGCAATTCAATAATCGTCAAAGCGTTTTTCAACCCATAAATATTCGATTGTGTTATAGTCGAGACGGTGATGAGGTCTGGTTAATAAATATGAGGTGTCATATAAGATTTACATTTCCAGAATATGCTTCAGGTTGTTATCTTGTAGAAAATAAGAATTGCGATCGACCAATTAACCGAATTTTGTCAAGAATTTTTTGCACATTTTTTAACCCCCTTATATATATATATATATATATATATATATATACATATATATATATATATATATATATATATATATATATATATATATATTTATTTATTTAAAATGAGATTTATTCCAGTTACATATTTTTTATATTTTTCACACTTTTTGAAAATATTATTATATAAGCGTGATAGTTTTAAAATGAAGTGTTCAAAGAATTAGGATTGATTCGTTTAGTAAAAGGCTATGATTTTCACAGATGATTTTTTCTCGCGCCACGAACCACTTAAGTTTTTCTAATTGAAAATATTTAATAAATGATTACCGATTATTTTTTATCTTAACACGCTTTTCGAGATGTTCAGTGAAATAAAGATAACACGTCGACTATTTATTTAGAGAATTGAATAAGAGCAATAGAGGAATTCGTGAGAGATGGTAGCCTTGTTTTAAAAAAATTGTCAGTTATAAGTGACGTTACTGGCATCGTTAGAAAATTTTCATAAAATCGTTTTTCAGTACTTGCTTTTTTGCATATCATAAATACAAAATCAATTATTTTGCACAAGCTAATATAACGAATGAATTTCTAGAAAAACTGATGTTCGTTATATTTAAATCTTAGAAGATAAGATATATTGTGTGCATTAGTACATGTTTTATTTTATTTACAATGCAAATATTTAATTTAGACTAACGTTTATATACATGCCTGATACACACAATGTCATTTGTTTGTGTATTAATTTCAATAGATAAAAAGTGGAATGTGTATTAAATTTGCATTTAAATTATATAAAAATAGTACGTCATTATAAAAACATTTAATAAAATAAACTGCTGTTCATTTAAATAAATGCAACAAATCGAGTATTTGTTTAGAAAATTAAATAAGAACAATAGAGTATTTATGACGGATATTGGCTTTGTTTTAAATAAATTATCACTTATAAACACGGTTGCAATAAATGTAGGCAGACAGTTTTATTCTAAAAACATTGACTGGAAGATGAAGAGAATCCAAGTATACTTTTTCTTACAAATATTTCGTTGTAAACAAGTAAAATAGATAGAAATTCGAAACGTGGTGTTTGTGAATAAATTATTCTTGTCAAAAGTTTGTTGAAAAAATGTTATTTGGTATATATATATATATATATATATATATATATATATATATATATATATATATATATATATATATATATATATATATATATATATATATATATATATATATGGAAAATAGATAAAGACAGATTGAATACCTTTTAATGTGTTAAAGTAAGTACGAAATACAACAAGAAAAGTATAGTTTTTGTTGATGAGCGAGATGGAGATTTGACTTTTGTTTAAAAGTCATATCTCGCTTTCTGTCGTAAGACAATTGATATCTGAAACGTATTTATTCATTTTTTTGTTTATGAACGTAGTTAGATGACAAGAACGTTAAAAAGAGATGAAACAATACTGAAGAATGAAAACGTATCACACTGTCTTTCACAACTAATTGTTTATATGTATATTTATTGACAGCCTTCTATACTTTCAATAAGATATACAACTCATGAAGGATATTTTGCTTTTATTCGATTGTCTGTATATTTGATTGGCGTTATCAGTCTATAATTATTACATACATTTTCATAAATGATAACACGTTCTCTCTCCTGTATGAAAGTATCACGAATCATGCATTACACATAGCATGTTTTAAAACATTCACACAGTTGTGGATGGTATTGTCAACAATCCGTTGAAATTTATATTTGCCGATTGGGATTAAATTGCAGACGCACGGGAGATATCGATTTTTCGTAGTAGAACGTTGTTCCTCTTCTTATATGTTTTCTCTTCATTGTGATAAGTGAAGCAACATGTAGGTCAACAGTCGACTGTTTGCCTGGGAGCGTAATGATTCCGTAAACAGGCGTTTGGTATGATTGATTGAGACTATAATTGATATGTGATGAAAATAGTCTATGGAAATAATGTATGTGCTTTTGTGTATGTGAAGGTTGAAATTGTAATATATATATATATATATATATATATATATATATATATATATATATATATAAATATATATATATTTAAAATTATTACATTAAATCATTCAGTTTTTATATAAAGAGATCAATAAAACTGTTCCTAATTCTTCCATTAATTATGTTTATAAAATTATAATTATTTTCTTTTATATTTTCAATTCTGTCGATGCATTGTCTTGGGTGTCTTTGTACTTTTGGTTCATTTGATTTTCTGTTTTCTATTTCCAGTTTCGGCACGTGTGCCATCTTCAGATAGATTTTAAAGATTAATAGCCACGTGCGCTTTTAATATCATTTAATTGTCAGTGCTTGGAGATTCAAACTGAAATCAGTTGTAAAGGAGTGCAGCTGAGACTTGTTATGTCTTATGAGTATAAAAAATGAATGCATCTTCTACTTGACTAAGAATATTTTTATTGTTGGTAGTTGATACGATTTAAAAACCAGGAAGAGTCAGTGCCAGTTTCATGAATTCCAAGCAGGGGATCTCGATATTAAAAACGAGTTTCGTTATGGATGCTCATCTTAGGTTTCGAATGAGAGTGTGGTTGCAATTGTAAATGATAAATCCAGAATAACTATTCAATAATACAAAAGATATTGTTCTAATGGTTTCCATCATTTTGGATCATCTCGGTGTCTTTCCATTATTAGTTTCGGCATTTTTAGATAGATTTTACAGGTTTTAATATACATGAAAGTAGTACATGTGCTTTTTTACTTTATGTAATTTCTTGTAGAATTAAGTTGAAGTAAGAATTGTACACAAGCGTATTTGAGACTTACTTTGCTCGAGTATTAAAAAGGGATTGAAAAATTGAATTTGGATTAAAAAAAATTTATTACAGTAGAAAAGAAATAGTTATGATAAAAAAATAAATGTTTTTTTCGAAGATTCCAGTTTGATCTTCAATTAAATAGTGTCAAATGCACAATATTACGAAATTCTAATTGAAAATCACAAATACAAGCAAATAATAAATCAAGTACTAGTGATAAAATCTGCTTTTAATTGAATGAAAAAAATCTTATAAACTCTTGTTTCTAGTAGTGAATGATGGCACTGTTGGCGCTCTGAAGATGATTGAATCATCATAGAAATATGCATAAGCAATTATCAAAAATGATCAGTAATTATTTATGGAGTGAGACAGTGAGACAGTAGACATTCATGTTATTTATGGAGTGAGAGAAAAATTCATTTCTGAAAGTAAATTTAGCCAAGCTCCAGAAGTCTACTGTGATATATTTCAACCCTAGTTTCTGTGCTTAAATCATTTAATGTGTATCTAACATAAGAATTTGGCCAAAATGTAAGATTTTTGAAACTTATCTAGTGTTTTTTTTCCAGGTTTATTAACAGCAGTGAATTGTATTAGCGTACGATGGGCTATGAGAATTCAGAGTGTGTTCACTGCTGCGAAACTCACAGCGCTGGCGTTAATTATTCTCGCCGGTTTTATTCACATGGCACGAGGTATGTTCTCTTTCATATAATTACACTCTATCTTTATCTTTGTGATTCTATTGAGGTGTTGTCTTGAGATTTTCTCCCATTCCGATCACCGCAGTTCCGGGTTTTCTATTTTCCACAGCAAGTTTCTGCACTTATGCCATCTTCAAGTAGATTTTAGATAACACGGTTATCTGAAATCTATCTGAAGACAATATAATACGTTTGTAGTTAAATTTTCGGATTGGAATAATATATTCGCATTTGCACAAATGAATTCTTCACCTCACGAACTATAAAAAAACTCTGATCAAGAATGTTCAATAAATCGATATTGATCGTTTTTGATTGCTGTTTATGCACATTTCGATGTCGAACCAACATTTTCTGAGCGCCAAAGTATAGAAAAATCTAACTCTTAAACTCGCCAAAGTGTAGAAAAATCATCTCTGTATACATATTGTTGCTTCTTGTATCTAAAAATCTTTCTGTATAATATTTCTAACATTTCACTCATCCGTTCAGAAAGAAAGAATGAGTAATTGTATTATAAAAAGGGTTTCATTTGTGAAAGTGAATTTAGCCTGTGTCGGAATCAGAGATTTAAAGTAAAAACCGGGCTATTTAAAATATTTTCAGTTTTGTAATTTGATTGCTGTGTATATTCATTATAAGAATGTCTGTACTTAATGTAATCATGCATTGATCATTCATTTCGACTAATCATTGAATCATTGTCTTATTAGGAAATGTGTCAAATTTCGAGAATTTATTCGAAGGCGAGTACAAAGCTGCTAATATAGCGTTGGCTTTCTATTCGGGGCTGTTTGCGTTTGGTGGATGGAATTATTTAAATTTTGTCACTGAAGAATTACAAGATCCGTACAAGTAAGTAAATACACTAGAGACATCTAAGAATATTTCTATAATTTTCTCGTTATTTTTGGTTAATGTTCAGTTGTAGCGGTATTCAGTAAGTACTTTCAATCATTTTCTATTAAAATCAACTTATGTTTTGATTTCATTTGTGTTAGTGGTGAGAAGAACATGACTTTCCAAATGTATGTCAGCCAAGCATTTGGATTAAATTTAGAGAGGTATTTCCATAAATTATAGATGTTATCGTTTTTAAGTTCGATTATAGATACCAAAAATCATCAGTTATCGTATTCTATGACTAAGAAAATAATTAAGTCATTCGTTTTGTTATGAGACCTTTCAAACCATCTACGTTACTATGCAAATCAGATGCCTAACCCTACAAATATACAATCAGAAACACCGTACAGTTCACTTAAATTTCTCAGGTCGTAGTTTCACAAATAAATTCTTTTATCCCGCAAATCACATTTTTTTATGTGGTTTTCGATGCCACCATTTTCAGAGTACTAAAATATAGAAATTTATATAATAAGAGGTTGCATTGAAAGCCGCTGTTTACTTGTAAATAGCTCTAGATGCGTGTGCTGTGGGCAGTGACAGATGTCTGTTATGTCATTTTGAAGCGTGAACATTTTCCACTAAAATTCAGTCATCAGACGCTATCCTTTGTTTACACACAAGTGCTTTTCTATAACCGAATTAAAATGGACCGCGACAAGTTGTTTATCCGATGTGTACTTCTACACTGCTTTGATCCGAAAAAAAGTGCAGCTGAAGCTCATCGATTGCTTGCGAAAACTTATGGTGAATCTGCTCGATCGGAAACAGTATGTAGAGATTGGTTTTCGACGATTCAAAAGCGATGATTGTGACGTTCACAATAAACAGCGGCCAGGTTAATCGAAAAATTTCGAAGAAGTGTAGCTGCGAGCTCTATTGGAAGAAAACTCTGTTCAAACACTCCAAGAATTGGCTCAACAGCTCGAAGTCGATAAATTAACGTTTACAAGGCATGTGAAAACGTCCAGAAAGAAGGGAGATGGCCGCCACAAGAATTGACTGAAAATGCCATTGATAATCGTTTAAACATCTCAATTTATTCAGTTGCAAGGCATGAAGAAAAGAGTTTCTTGTGGCGTATCGTGAGCAACGATGAATAATGGATTTATTTCGACAACCCAAAACGAAAGAAATGATGGGTTCATCTTGTCCGATCATCGACGTCGACACCAAAGCGAAACATCCACGGTCACAAAGCAATGCTCTCTATTTAGTGAGATATGGAAGGTGTCGTGTATTATAAGCTGTTGAAACCGAAGGAAACAATAACTGGAGAACGTTATCGACAACAATTGGAGCGTTTGGATGATAATTTGATGCAAAACGATCATCAATTGCATCAAATCGCCGAAAAGTGTTTCTTCTTCATAACAACGCTCGACCCCCTGTTGCAATAGTCTCGAAATAAACACTGATGTAGCTCGAATGGGAGGTTCTCCTGTACTCCGCGTATTCTCCGGACCTGGCCCCAAGCGATTACCATCTGTTCCCATCGCTGCAACACGCTTTGGAAGATACACATTTCTATAACTACGGAGAAGTCGATAATTGAGTTGCTGAATAGATTGGCTGAAAAGACAGACCATTCTTTCGTCGCGGAATTCAACTTTTGCCATACAAGTGGGAAAAAGTCATAACTTCAGAGGAAAAATACTTTGATTAATATATTCGCACATTTTGTTATTGAAATAAATGCTCAAAAAAAAACCCACAAAAAAACAGCGGCTTTCAATGCAAGCACCTTATACATCCCTTCTAAGATTTGCAAACAGAAAGTTGATGATATTCACGGTTTTATCATTTCAATGTTAAAAATTTGAAGTGTGAATGAATTATATTTTATTCTACTTACTTGCATTTCTGTTGTTATTATATCTCTCCTGTTATCATTTATCAGCTAACTAATTAAAAACGTTTGATTGCTCAAATAAGATATATTGTGTATTGTAGTGAATGTATCAGTGTTTGAAATTTATTATTAAATGAAATAGTCTGCAATTAAATAATGTGTGTGTGTGTGTGTGACTATGAATATGTAGGACGTCTCTATAAACATGGCAGTAGATTACTTTTTTACAAGCTTTTAGTTTTGTTGTGGCTAAATACTATATTATATATATATATATATATATATATATAAATATATAAATATATAAATATATATATTATATATATAAATAAATAAGTAAATAAATAAATCCATAACGTCGACTTATTTATTTGAGGCGTGCTTGTAACACCTAAATAAGTTTACTCTTTCATTCGGTTACATGTATATGAATTAACAAGTGATTGAGCGTAGAGAGTAGGGGGCGAACTCCATAGTGTATATATATATATATATATATATATATATATATATATATATATATATGTATATGTATGTATATATATATATATATATATATATATATATATATATATATATATATACTTTATATATCTATCGAGCGAAACGCTGAGAAAATTTTATTGAATTAGCCGTATTATCTGAAAAGCAGATCCTTGCATTTACGTCACTTGTTCCGTCGAACGATCGCGTTTAAAGACAACAGATGAAACGTTTTTCGAGTACAAATTAATGTATAATTTAACTTTATATACGATTCTAGTAAACAAACACACTTGTTAAATTTATTGAATGAGTCGCGTGCAGCAAGTTCAATTGATGTTAATTGGCGATTCGGACGTTAAAATGTACTCATACGTCGACCCGCCACTGTCGTAATCGCTTCTCCGAGGAAAATTCCGCGTAATTTATTAATTAAAGTGCCGTTTGTTTTTTCTTCCCAAGCCACTGTCAAGGTTTCACGCCAACATTTTTTTTTCGGATTTACACAAACCACCGATGTGCACGATTGGTCAGTTTGAAGTGAGTGTCGGACATGTGCGCTGTAATTGGCGCATGTAAAATTATTTGGCACGCGTTTTGAAGGTTCGGTTCAATGCTTTTTTCTTGCTGTTATTGAACTGTAACGTACTATTAAAATAAATCAGAACAATTATCAAAAACAGATGGGAGCGAATGCTTAATTGTGTGTATTGTTGTATGATTATATATATGACCAATTATATCTATTTAGAAGTAATAGATTTGTTTGTATGGTATTATCGAATTAGGATAATCAGATTTAGTAAATACACAACTATATACCTATTTCTATTCGATATAGACACTTTCAAAATAATTTGTTTCGGTTAAAATACACTAATCCTAACGCACTTTTGGAAAACTTGTAATAGTATTTTTTTCTAAAACAATAACTCTTACAGGAGGTTCTTTTATGTCGAACCGACTGTAAAATTGTATTCGTTATAACATCATTTTGAATTTTGAGAATAGAAAGATTCCAGGAAGAATTAAATCGGGCGAATGCCATGATTGTGGAATAATGCAGATTAGGTTAACAGTCAGTCAATCACTGTTATATAAAATCATTTTATTGCTTACTAATTTTCCAGTAATTACAAAAAATAAAATTGGCTGTATTCAATTTATAGTTTAATGTACAGTTACAGTGCGTAGACTCTTTTTTAAAATTTTTTTTATTGTTAAAAGAAGTGTTTTTCAACAATACTTTCGCTCCAAATTCCATCCTGAAGATGAATTTGTGAAACGTTAAGTTTGTTGTCAGATATTCAGTATATCAAAACAACATCCTACTGAAGAGATTAAAAAAAACAGAACACAAAAACATATTAATCAAAAAAAAAAAACAGAGTTGAGAAAAACAGCACCGAATTGACTGAAACTGTGAACAGAAACAGAAGAAAGGTCCAACTGTTAAGACTTAGTCGAGAGCAGCATTGAAGCTTTTATTTCCATTTTTTTTTATTATGATTACTTAAATATTAACTATACTACAGGTTGAGTCTCAAATTGTTGGATGTTTTTTTATTTTGTATTCGGGCGATAATGACTTTAGGTGTTGTGTCGCGCTCCTAACCCTAAATAAATATTCACTTATTTGAATTATTGAATCGATTGATTGACTTTTTTATTTTTTTGATATACGACTTTATGGATTATTTATTGAAAAAAAAATAATGAGAATAATTCTAACTTACAATATTCATAACATTTTAAAACAATCTAACGAAAAATCAAACAGGAAAACGTTGTTTTCTTCGATGTCTGCAAGTAAAAAAAGGAACTATTGTTCGAACCGTTCCTGTAATCGTTTCGCTTCCATTGCTTACGATTACCGATTCTCTGTAAAGTTCTGTGCAAATAAACGTGCTTTTTATTCAATGAGACCACTTCCAACTCGGAGATATTGCAAACAAAGACAGCAACACACAAACTCTGAACTGATGCGGGTAAATTTTTCGTTGTGTTCTCGCGTTTAAGAGAAATTTCACACGGATGTTTTATCAGCGCAATGTTATTTTTATCTGTATCTATTCTGTAGGATTATTCTTCATCTATTTACTTTTTTTTTAAAATTAAAGTGGTTGAGGTTTAAAGTAGTAAATAATATTTTATTATAAAACAAGCATGGAATGATTTTAGTTAGGGTTGTGTTCAATTGAAATGGGATGCTAACAGCGTTGTCGTTTTTATAAAATTATCCATTTTATCAACGAAAAACAATGTTTTATTAATGTCCATGTATGTATGTTTAACCCCCTTTTATTTGAATTGCATTTACACATTCTACAAGTTACTATGGTAACCGACGAGGGTCAAGTGAATAAAAGAGATGAACACTGATTTACAGAGACGGAATTCCATGTTTTGTTAGCCGGTGATATCGAAAGTTCTTCTATCTTGTTCTCTTCTTTGCTTAAATATAAACTTGGGTTTCTTTTTATACGATATATTTTTAAACGATTCACAGTTACACGGTTTTTTAACACATTATGCACCGAGAAAACCGATAAAGATTATGACAGTGATCCGACAGAGATTCTGTTAAAGCAATCGATCCATTGCGGTTCCTTCAATATTTAACCGAGGAAACCGACGACGAATAAAATATCGATTTTTTTTAAAAAATATTTTTTCATTTTCCTCAACACAATTTTGAGAACATTTCAACAGGAAAAAAATTAATGATCACTAAAAAGTTTGTAAAATTTTCATTCAAGTAATTTATTTAAAAAATGCAAATTATGAAGTTCAGTTACATAAATTTCAAAAACAAAATTTTGACTTCAAACATTTTTAGATTTAATTTTTCATTCCACATCTGAGCTACCTGTAAATCGAAATTATGATTGAAAATAAAATTTCCAGCTTTTCAAAATTTGCAGCTCTGGGCTGTAGCCCATATTGCACTTGTCTAAATCCAACGCTGGTCATTAGTAGTCTCCCTGCGGATACGAGGGGAGTACTGAATTTATATATATATATATATATATATATATATATATATATCAATCACATATACATACATTCTTTTCACTGCACACTAAGTTAAAGAACACAATTAGGGAATATTCGACTAATGAATAAAAAAGGTAACGCGCTAAATTTGTTACTCACAATATAAGTATTGATGTTGTTTGGCCTATTTTTTTAAAAGTTGCGGTTTATGTAGACCTTTTAAACCTGTCCTTGACAATGTAGTTCAAAGCAAATCTACGAGTAAATCATTTTGTGGTTAGATTTAAAATATATTTTTTTTTTACATTAGAACCGTTTCGTGAAATGTATTAAATTTCAGTGTTTTTATCTTATTTCAGAAACTTACCTCGAGCGATTTGGATAGCAATGCCGCTCGTGACATGCGTCTACGTCCTAGCAAACCTGGCATATTTCGCTGTTGTAACCACGGATGAACTTGTTGGTTCGGCTGCTGTGGCTGTTGTAAGTATTTTGTCAAATTCGTTTTAAATTATATTTATTGATTTTATGTATTTGTATAAAAGTAGAAATACATTTGTTACATTTTAAGATGTATTCGAGAGTTGCGTTAAGAATTATCTCTGTATTTTTATTATAGATTGAAATATTTAAAAATAAGTTGTTTTTTCAATTAAGGAAGAACATTATAAAGATTTAAATTTACAACAGTTGAGCTAATCGGTTTTATATTATTAGGTCTGCAGATTAATTAGGTGCGTTTTTTTATATAGGAAATAAATGTTTGTGGAAAAAATGAATGATTTTAATGAGATTAATGGCATGAACACGATGAAATGACACTCATTGAAAACAATTAAGGCTGGAATTCAGAAAACAAAAACCGCAATTATTTTCCTACAAAACATATAATATTTATTGAATATTTTTGATTAGTTTTTTTTGTGGTTCGTGGACTGAGAAAATAATTCATTGGAGAAATAAAATTAGTTTTCTTATTTTATTAAGTCCTAAGACCTGTAAGACATGGAGAGCAGCGCTAATCGAAATAGCATCAATTGAAGTAGCGTTTAACACGCTTCGCCTGTATAAAATATTATTAAGCTATAACGTCTCATTTATCTTGCTCTTTCTCCATGATTCGAAAACAGTCTGTTTAATAAGTCTGTCATGTGTACGGATGTGTATAATTCCCTTTCAAAACCCATTTCGTAGAATTCTTCTGTGAAACAATCATTCGTTTTATCTGATATTCATGCGACTGTGATAGGACCGTGTGTGAATTCTGTTTCTTTGCAGACGTTCGGTGCTAAAATGTTCGGTAGCTGGAATTGGGCCGTGCCCGTGTTCGTAGCATTGTCCACATTCGGCGGTGTTAACGGCATTCTGTTCACGAGCGGACGTTTGTTTCTGACGGGATCGCAGGAAGGACATCTGCCTACATTGTTCTCTTTTGTGCACATCAATAGGTTCACGCCAGTTCCTTCTATGTTATTCACGGTGAGTTAAAATGTACATTCGAATGTGTCGAAATCGGTAGAGTCTTTATACTAAAACGTTTGAATGAAATACAAGAATAGTCGATCGGATTGTTGTCTTTACCGTACGGTCGAGTCGATAACTACCGGTCAGGTTCCAAATAAATACATTGATGCATAAATTTTGTTTTCCTTTTATAAAATTGTATATAAGATGAAATGTCACTTTTTGAAGCGTTTTGACTGATCAACGCCGCTGCATCAGCATTCGGTGTGGATTTAACAGCTGCATTTTTGATATTTCATTCCAGTTCTCACAAGTGTGTCTTAGCCGCATGTAAAAGTTAACATGTTGTTACCTTGCTCTTTTACTGTGTCTGAGACAAACACGCATTAACTGATAGTTTAGTTTAAAAGACTGGTAACATACAGATGTTCCAAAATTAATCGAAATTTATTCGAAATAGAATGTTATTTTACATACAGCATATTGAATTAAAATTTTCTTTACTTTGATGTTCGGATAATGATGGCGATACTGCCATTAAAACAATCGAAAATTATTAATAATCATTTATTGGATAGAAAAATTATTCTAGTTTGTATGGTGAAACATTATTCATCTCTGAAAGTGAATTTAGACAGTGTCAGAACTGTGTTGGGGCAAGAACGGCGATTATAAAGATTAAGAATTTATATTTATGTTAGGGTATTTTCATTGGTTTTCAGTTTTATCCAATTTGTATATAAATTAAATATTTAACAGTATTTTCTTGTTATATTTGCGGTATTTAAGGTATCAGGTATTTAATGCTAGTCTTCTAGAATTATAATTTATCAAGTTCAAAACTATTTAAATGTTTTGTGGATCGTCGAATGTTATAGGAAGATGAAACATTTTTCAGGACTTAATGAGTTTTCACCCTGGATAAAAATCCACTTTCACAAAAAATTCTTCTGCATTCCGCGAATAACAAACCTTTTCTGGCGAAATTGCTTGCGTTTTATCAAATGTTTGACACGTTTACAAGACTTGATATTAAAATTTTATACAGTCGATCGGACAAGAAAATAATTCCAGACCTTTAATTTATATTTTTTCCATAGTGTATCACGTCCTGCGCGATGTTACTGACCAGCGACGTCTTCATTTTAATCAACTATTTCAGCCAAGTGTTATGGTTAAGTGTGGCAGCTAGTGTCGGCGGAATGCTGTGGTTGAGAAAATCGCAACCGAGACTTGCAAGACCCATTCGAGTCCATACATCAATACCCGTCCTTTTCCTAATAGCTTGTATTTTCCTATGCGTCACACCTGTGATTGAGCAGCCGTTTAATACATTGATGGGAATACTTATAACCGTATCAGGTAAGTCATTTTTTTATTACTATTCTTTATTAAAATTAGAATGAGAGACAGAAAGTGCGTTAGTATTCTGATGATGATGAAATCGCTATCGAAACAATCCAAAATGTGTACTTTTTTCTCTATAATAGCGCCGTATCCTAAAGGTAGACTATTTGAAAACGGAAAACAATTTAGATTTTCATTTTCAAAATTCTTTTTTCATCTCACAAACTATAAAACAATTCTGATCAAAAATGTCCAATAAATGATTATTAATCATTTTTTTATTGTTGCTTATGCGCGTTTCGATCATCTTTAGTGCCAAAGTGGAGAAAAATCTTTGTAGAATGAAAAAAAGAATTCAGTTTTAAAAGCGAATTTAGTCACAAGTTCCAGAATTGTATTGTAACCTTTTACACTCTAAATGAGATAGACAATACGTAAAAGGTATTTTGCTCTTGCTTGATCTTTTATCCGGAAAAAAATTGTGTATGGATTGTCGGATTATGTGCGGAACGGTGTTCTATTTTTGAATACCGCATGATCTGCGGGCTCTAACCGCCAGGAATGCTTGATTCGGCCGTAGTGGATTGACTTACGTAGTTCTTGCTCATTATTCCTCGGCTAGTGCCTGTGGCAACGTGTGACGTCAGTGTGTATGTGGTTGTCGTGTCATCATGGATGATTTAAAGTGAGAACAGCGTTTTTATGTCGTACGTTACAGTGTTAGGCATGTTTTAAGTGCTTGAAGAAATGAATGAAGCTTTTGATAAATGAGTGCCTGAAGAAAACTGTAGTATGAAAGTAGCTTAAACTTTTTAAAAGCGATGAACTGTCGCATGCGATGAAAAAAATTGGAGAGAGATCTTGCCACATTTTTTATATTCACCGGGCCTAACACTGATTTGTTCTTGTTTCCATGTCTCAAAAAAAATCTGAAGGGAAAGCGTTTTGGGTTTAATGAAGTGCTTTGTAAAGCCATAACGGCCGTTCTGTGCAACATAGCAAACAACAGAGTCTAGTAAGCTTAAGATGCATGAATAAAACGATGCATACATTCGAAGGGGGAACATTTTGAAAAGGAAAAACTGCCACATGCAACATCACAAAGAGATTAATTTTTTTCCGAGTTCATTCCGCGAATTAAATCATCACCCCTCGTATATTTATCGCGTCTATTCATAGAGACACATTTTGAAAATAGATTTTAATAAAACAGTTGAAGGTATTTAATTATTAGAACAAACTCTTCTGTTTTACGAACAAACTAGTTGTTTTGATAAGAAAAAAATCGAATAGAGTTTTTGCGATCATCCCACTTATTAAATGTTATCTTAATTAGATAATCGAATGAATGTAAATACACCAATTCAAATAAAAAAAAATAAATTGAATAAACAACCTTGATAGCATCGATTTGAATGTAAATACACAGCCAGGAATAAGCAAACACAATTAATTGTATGGAATAATGCCGTATTGTCTGTGCAAATAATAGGAAATAATAACATTCAGGTATACCGTTCTACTACGTATGCGTGAAATGGGAGAACAAACCGAAATCGTATGAAAGCTTTTCGGAGTGCATCACGAGGTACACGCAGTTGATATTGAACGTGACGCCTACCGACGAGTGCGACAAGCTCGGCGACCAGTGATTGCTTCGCAGCGCTGGTGCGAAACTCGGCTCTTACATCATTCCTGTATTATTTTTGTTATGAGATTATTGAATCAAATTGAAATATATGTGAACGTATGCAAATCGCAATCGTTTCGTTCGTCCTTAAACGTCCGTTTCTTTTCTTCCGAACCGCTTGATTGAATTGAACGCATTTTCAGATTGTGCTTTCAGCGGATTTCAGAACGAGTACGAAGGTAGTAGTATGCCCACAAGTCCATTATATTAATTACGAACAGTTGTATATTTTTAAATTCGGATGTAAACTCTAAGTGATGTTGACATTCTAAAAATAATCGGAAGGTTATCGCTTTAATTATCGATTAAGTAATTTTAACTAAATAAATAGAAATCTTAATCCATTAGTTTCATACAGACGCGCCAGATTAATTGAACAGAAATTTAATTCTTATTAATTCTTGTATATGCGATTTTGTATAAAAAATATTTAATCAATTTACATACGAATAAAATAAATAAACATCTTTTTATAGATGATAAGATAAAATGACGCAACATTTTATTTAAATAAAATTTATGCAATAAAATTCATCTATTCATAGTGCGTGTCATACAGGTATGTTGCTTTTTATGAATCCATAATTTAAATACGATTTTTGTTTAAAAAAGTATTATTAATTTATTATATTTTCCGGTAAAACTTATCTGTGTTTTAAATAAAAGCACCTGATTGACAATCTGTGATAAAATCACAGCCAACTTTATTTACAGCTGATAAAAGTAAAGAAAAATGAAATCCGTCTGTTTATTAAAACAGTTGATACGATATTAAATAATTTTTAAATTGTTGAATAATTTTAATCGTATGGATTTATGTCAAACGTGTAAATGAACAATCAGTAATCAGTGCGTGAAAATTTGTGAAACAGGTAATTATTAACATCAATTCTATGTTTTCATGTGCATGCATTGTCCTAATAGTCTTGTCCTTTTATCATCTGATCGTCTGTTGCTTGCTACTAGTTTTGACATGTGTGGCATTCTTAGGTAAATTTTAGCTCCTAATAATTACATGAAAATGGCACACATGCTTTTCGCTTCACTTAATTGTTCAGTGCTAAGGGAATTGCGTTCAAATGAGATGTACAGGGCTCTGTTTGAAACTTATCGTGTATAAAAAAGAAAGCTTTTACATCAATGAGGAATAGTTTTAACGTTGATAGTAGAGTTGATTTAAAAATAAGAAAATGTCGGTGCTGGTTTAATAAATTTCAAGAAAATTTTTTTCTTATATTAAAAAGGAGCTTGTAATATATCTTATCGATAAGTCGTGTGTTTCAACAAGGTATACTAAGATGGCTTAAGAGTCGAAACTAGCAGTAGATAATTATTCAAGTGATATAAGGGATTAAACTTACTGGGATATTATATCAACGGGATCACATATAAAAATTAACAGTTAACTTTTTGCTTGTTAATTTGCGAATTTTTTTTATTTAGTTTTAAGCTTTCTATCACCATTTCGATTAAACATCTCATCTGAATATTTTCCGGGGCGAATCTCTTCCCATATACCATTTTATGCCAATTGAGTATTTATATATATATATATATATATATATATATATATATATATATATATATATATATATAGAACGTTTTCAATACTTCTCATTGGTCATATATTTGTAATGTATTTTCATTGGCGAACATTTAATAATTTAACCCGTTGTTATGCAATAATGGAAGAATATCATTTGAATGAAGAATAACATTTCAATAAAATAGAATTCTTTTTTGAAAATGTAAATTTTAGAACAGTTTTTTTTTCATTTCGAACGGAGAGAAGAGACCATTGATTATTTAATATGTTTTCGTTCATGGGATTTGCAAGTCCTAACAGTATATAAATGGTTAAAGAATGGAAATGAAGAGTAATTAATCAATGTTCTTTTAGGTCAGACATATTTGTGTTTATAATTTAAAACAATAAATTGGTCAAGCGATGACCTCTGTGATTACAAGATGTTATTTACATGTAATGCAGTTATACACTGATTAATTGTGTCGATTGTAGACAGTAGTCTCATTGTGAAATATATAATATTTTATAAGAAATATAATAGGAATTCTTAGAAATATATTGAAAAAATGTATCAATTTGGATTTATTAATTTAAATATTTTCACAAATGAATTTGTCTTTTCCGCCACAAATCACCGAAAAAAAATTTCCGACGAAAATGTTTTATAAATTATTTTGTCGGTCTTCGTCCTTTTGGGTCTGTTGAGTGACTGTTGTATACTGCAAGTTTTGACACTGCCATCCACATGAAGATGTTCCAGTGGAAAATAAATAGTGAACAGATCCAAAAGGACTAAGTAGAATAACGCATTAACAGGATCACAGGTATAAATAAAGGCAAACAATTATAAATGTTCAATAAATCATTTTTGATTGTTCCTTTGGTGTATTTTGAAGACAATGCCGTCAACATACAGTACAAAGATTCAAGGGCCAGAAAATCAAATCATGAATTACATGTACAGAAAGATCAAATAAAAAAATACAGTGAACTTAATAATTTAAACTTTCTGTATCTTGGTTCTTTAAAGATGATGGCATCGCCGTCTAAATACGCATAAGCAACAATCAAAAATGATATTGAATAATTATAATCGAATGTTTATATACCTATGATCCTTTTAATGTGTGTCCTGTTGATCTTCCTTCTTTGGACTGCTGCCAAGTGTTGAAAAATACTCAATAAATCATTATTTATCAAAAATGACCATAATGATTTATGGAACATTTTTGACCGGAAAACATTTCAGGCAGTAATTTAATAACAATTTATTGAATATTTTTGTTTAGACAAATTTTTATGTTTTGTGCTTGCAAAAGAATTCATTTGTGAACGTGAATTTAGCCGTGTCAGAACTCTTATTATGATTTTAAATATTGTTTTGAAATGCTGTTACATAACGAGCTATCAATCATTTTGATTGTTTGTTTTATTTGTCTTATCTAAATATAAATAACGAATAGTAAGTTATTGATTTAAACGTGAAATAGCTTACTATAAATATCAACGTTGTGTTAATAACACAAGGTCATAGATATTTGAAGGTCATCGAAGATGAATTTGGTGTTTTAATTAGTTTGTAGGTAGAAACATTTTTTGCGGATTTATTAATTCGTTTCAAGTACAGAACGGATTTTATAATCGTACGTGAATGACCTACTCTCCTGTTACTTTTTTTTTGTAAATCCGTCTTCCTCAATGCGACACAGTTTTACGATAAGCGGGTATTTTTAGAAACGTATCAGCGTAGTGTTTTTCGTTTCCTTGTTGTGGTTGTTGTGTTATTTAACAGATGTTTGTAAATAAATATAAGCGATTGCATACAATAAAATTTACAATAGCGTTTCTCTACGATGAATCATTGTGCGATTCCTTTCGATAACGAGCTAACGGGGTTTCATTTATGATGTAATTGTTTAATTAATCACATTTCTTTGTATTTTTAGTTTCTGACATCTAGGGTAGAAAAGTGTAAACAAGGGTGAAAATGAATCAAGATCTCAGCAAAGGGGGTTGGATGGGGTTGGTGGAAAATGGGGATGAGGTAATAACGATAAATGGCACAAACGGATTAAAAAATATCCCGTCTTTAGATGGAAACGGTAAGTGAGAAATAATTATGTGATTTAGTTTCCGAATGTGCAAATTTTATCCGCGGACGTGAACTGATTAAATTTAGAAACGACTACGTCATAATCGTGCGGAAAAGGAAAATTATGACGCTGCGTCATCATTATCCTTTGTTGTGATAGTTTCTGTGATCAATACTATAAATAATTGAGTCGTTTTGGAATGCAAACAAATTCCACTGTTTGTTTTGTTGTGTACAGAGAATGAGAAGTTAGGTGAAACTGCACCACTGATGTTTGATATCGTTTCGACTCAGATCATCGAAGATGAAGGACCGGAGAAGAAATACGTTTTGTATTCCGTTCGAGTACAGCACGGCTCGGCGAGAGCCGACATACATTCGACGACGGTCGAGCGGAGGTACACTGACTTCTTGACGCTCTACGAGGATCTCCGGCGGGATTCTCCCGATGTTTTCTCTACGTATAGTTTTCCTAGAAAAGTAAGTAGAACGGACCGAACGACGATTCTCCGTCTCGAACCGATACGATTTTTTTCGATAGGCGTTGATGGGGAACTATACGCAAAAACTCATAGCGGAACGTAGCCAAAAATTCGAAGCCTTACTCAATATAATCGCTCAAGATTCGAAACTACGCGGTTCTCGAGCTTTGCTTACTTTTTTACAAGAGAAGGAACTTCGCCAAGCCTTAGAATGGTGCGGAAGGCGACGTTACGACTTGGCAGAACCTTTACTGAAAACGAACTTTCGATTGTTGAACAAGGTCGTCGTCGTATGATTTCATCGACGATCGTTTTTTTAATGTTTTCTTTCGCAACAGGTGTATACCGATCGTTCTCCGGCCGTACTTCTAGCCTTGTGTAGACTCGTCGGCTGTTACGCTAGGGCTCCGGAATCCTTGAACAACTCGCCGGAACGATGGGTCACGTTAGCTCTTCATCGATACGAAGGTGTCAGCGACGCGGACCTCCTCAGTCTTTACGGACCACTTTTAGAGACCTGCATCAAGATGTGTGAACGGATAGGTACGGACAGACGGTTTCTCGAAGACCGTTTGGCCGACATGAAACGAAGAGGGATGAATTTATCGAACAAAGAGTTGATGGACGCCGTCGATGATTTGGAAAAGAAGATAAACGCTATGCCAAACAGTAGCCAGTGATAATAGGCGTGCGTCGCTTCTCTTAACGTTAGGTCTCGTAGCTTTTAAACAAAAGACGATATTATATTTTAACATATTTGTATTTATTGTAATAAATTATTCGTTTTAATAAAATCTCATATCGATTTTTTTAAATGTAAGCGATTTCATTCTGGAAGTTTGCAGTGTTCATTTATTAAAAGTATTTCAAATTGAAAATATCGCTTTTGTGTATAAAATTGTAATTTAACGAAAGTTTTAAAAAGCATTTAAATTTTTAAATGTTCATTTTGTCAAAATAAATTTGTGTACATCGGATTTAGTATATCAGATTTTTTATAAATGTACCAAAAGTGCTAAGCACTGTGTCCATAAGTTGTTTTTTTGGCTCTATGAGAAACAATGTTTTTAATTTGGTTCTTGTAAAAAACATGTTTTAATTTTTCAGTATGTACTACTTAATGGTAATTTATTGGAACTAATAAATGAAATTATTTTTTTTAAATGAACATGGTAACTATTGAAGAATTTAATTTGTATGTAAAAATTATATCAATGTAACTTTTTTACAATTTATTTTTGACACAGGTTAAATTCTGATTCACAAATTAATTTCTTTTCCATCCCACAAAGTGAAAAAAAATTTTCTGGTCTGGTTTGTGCTCAATAAATTATTATTAATCACTTAATTATTACTTATGTGCATTTAGATACTGATGTTATCAGAGCACCAAAGTACAGAAATATCTAAACAAAAACATTTTTGTCTATGGAGCAAAAAAGAATTCATTTGTGAAAATATGCAAATTTCTGTTCAGAATTGTCATTACTGTGATACTATGAATATATTTGTTTTCAAAATAGATATTTAAGTATACATTAACTAGTGGGCAGTTCCTATTATTTTATTTTTTTTTTATGAGAAATTGAAATGCAATATACTTCTGTTTGTAATCAATACTGATATAAAATCTTCAAGTACAATTCATTTTTCAGTCTCATATTATCTATGTGTATCGATTGAATTGTAAATCGAGCTATTACATTTTAAGTTTTATTTTATTTATTTTTATGAATACAAAATTGCAGACATCTACATACAGTCTAATTATAGTATAGAGTATAAAAATACAGTATACTGTAATGTATATAAAATCAATTTTAGCCCGAAAATAAACCACAAAATTATAGAACTCGACGTAATAATGTGTTAGTAAACGATCAAAATCTCTGAAATATTATAATTGTTCTGTATCATTCAACAAACGTTATATTTTTACCAAATTTAAAGATAAATTTTGCAACATAATTTTAATATTAATTCTCATTAAATGTGCGTATATTATCTTGTATATTAATTTTAAAAAGTATGATAACACTTTATTCACATTGTACTAGAGGTCGTAATATGTACTATAACTAGAAAGAATTGCTAATAGTAAATAAGTAAGGAAATGATATAACTACTGTATTGAAATTATGTAATTAATAAGGAATATCATTTATTATCGTTATTTTGTCGTGTAGTTTAGTGTGTGAAAGTGGTGTCATCGCTTCATTTGTACTAAATCTTTTTATTTATATTAATTTAATTTTGTGAGTAATATGAATTAATATTTATTAAAGAATATTGTATGTATATAAATATATATACACATATGTGCGTGTATGTATATATACATATATATATATATATATATATATATATATATATTTATATATATATATATATACATATCTGTATATATACACATATATACATAAAAATGTATGTATACAAATATGTTATATATTTAATTGAGAAATATGAGTCTTTGTGTGGTATTATCCCAAATAAAATGTTCATAGTCCCCTTAAATTTCATCGAAATGGAACAATCATTAGCCGTGCTTGGAAATTAATTTGGTAAATAATATTAACTGTAACAAGCGTGATAAACGTTCACATACATTGTACTAGATTTCTGTGGATCTGTAATACAGGCTATAACTGGAAAGAATCACGAATTGTATACAAGAAAATTATGTAATTTCTGTATTGAAGTTAAATTATTAGTTAGCAATATCATTTACTACCGTTGTTTTGTCGTGTAGTTTAGTGTGTGAAAGTGGTGTCGTCGCTTCATTTGTATTAAAAGGTAATATTTTTATTTATATTAATTTAATTTTGTGAGTAATATGAATTAATATTTATTAAAGAATATTATTGTATATGTGTATATATATGTATATACACACACATTTATATATATATATATATATATGCATATATATATATATATATATGCATTTACATATATATATATATATATATATGCATTTATATATATATATATATATATATATATATATATACATTTTTATATATATACATATACATTTATATATATATATATATACATATATATATATATATATATACATAAAAATGTATTTATATTAATGTTATATATTTGAGAAATATGAGTGTTTGTGTGTTATCGTCCCAAATAAAGTGTTTATAGTCTCCTTAAATTTGATCGAAATGGAACAATCATTAGCCGTACTTGAAAGTCAATTTGGTAAATGATATTAATTGTAAAAAGTATGATAAACGTTCACATACATTGTACTAGATATCTGTGGATCTGTAGTACAGGCTATAACTGGAAAGAATCACGAATTGTATACAAGAAAATTATGTAACTTCTGTATTGAAGTTAAATTATTAGTTAGCAATATCATATACTACCGTTGTTTTGTCGTGTAGTTTAGTGTGTGAAAGTGGTGTCGTCGCTTCATTTGTATTAAAAGGTAATCTTTTTATTTATATTAATTTAATTTTGTGAGTAATATGAATGGTTATTAAAGAATATTGTTATATATCTGTATATATGTGTATATATATGTGTGTGTGTATATATATATAAATAAATGTGTATATATATATATATATATATATATATATGTATGTGTATAATTCACATTAATATATATATATATATACATATATATATGTGTGTGTGTATATGTATATAAATATGTTGTATATGTTTAATTGAGAAATATGAGGGTTCGTGTGACATTATCCCGAATAAAATATTTGTGTCTCTAAATTTGATCGAAATGGAACAATCATTAGCCGTACTTAAAAATCAATTTGTTAAATAATATCCATATGTTATATGGTATCCAATAAATATCAAATTGCTCTTTTTTTCTTCATCAATTAGATGACTAAACGATACCATAAGTCACAAGGTACATCAGTGTTCACGTTTGACAATGATGTGCGTGATAAGTCCTCAGTTCAGCACCTGGCTATATAAAACACGACATACATTTCGAAATACGTTTTACAACCAAATTGTCTGCTTTAGTATGTCCACTGGGAACTGTTACAGCGGCCATCATCTTTAAATTGTTGATACCACTTATGTAAGTGGAGTCGCGTTTTAAGTAGTTACCGTCAATGACATGCAATATTTTCGTGATGTTATAGTGTAATCAATATATATTATACATTTTACGGGCTATATTCACAAGAAGTATTTTTAGTATTTCGTATATACATACATACACACATACAAATATATATATATATATATATATATATATATATATATATATAACAAGTCGAAAAATAAAATCCCATTTAAGAAGTCTCAAACTTTTATCTTAAATTCAGTGTTTTCATTAGTAATTTTTCTAAATATCCTTTTTAATTTCTTAATGAACTCCTGAATATCCTCTTGAAGGAAATTTCTGCTCTCTTACTCAGCCACTGTTGACCCTATTAATGACCTCAAATTTATAATCGCAACATTTTTTTTTACTGGACAAAAAACGTCAAAATCACTTATTGATGATCAGGATTCTATGGTGGTTGGTCCATGAGCTCAAAATTCAGATTTTGAATTCACTGATTTATTGTATGCGAGCTCGAGTATTATCTTAGAACTGAATCATACCGTTCGAAAATCTCCCACAATTCTTGGACCTGATTTTTGGATTTAGTTACTGTAAAATTTCGCAGTAGTTGCAACTTTTCTTGTTTAAACTTCAGCTGTGAAATGAACCTAAATTGCACTTTTTATATATTCCTATTTCGTGTAAATGTAAAATTCTTGTACTTTGTACAATTCTGCAAGCTGTTGACACATTAAACTAGAATTTTTTTCAATCATTGTCTCCAATTCGTCGATATTTAAATTTGATGGTCTGCCTGATCTGGTCTCGTCTTCAACAGATTCATCTCAGGCAGAAAATTTTTTAAACCATCTCTGGTCCATTCTTGATATAACTGTCTTTTCTCCGAACGCAGTACAAATTTTTTTCCAGTTTCTGTAGCCTTAGTCTCAAGTTTAAAATCATACAGCAGGCACGCACGTATTACACTATTTTTCACAGACATTTTTTAGGGTTAGAACTATTTTTTAAATTAAAGTTAACAGGTCGAGATTCATTTAAAACGCATGCTAATATAACTGATAAACAATTCTTGATTTTTTTCTGATAAGTGTTAACAATTCTTGGAATTATTGTACGTTATAACAACGACAGAACTTTCTTGGTTACCTAAATTAAGTTTATATACAAGAAAAGAATACATTGTTTTGTACAACAAAATATGAATGATATCTTTCTTTATGTATCAATTTCAGTGCATGGAATTACATTGTATATTAAAAATATTTTTAACTATATTTAATTATGATGTAGGTATAATAATATAAATTTCCAAAGTGATATGCAATGGAATAATGACAATAATGTATTCTTAAAAATGAAATAAAAACAATTAGACTTTTAAGGGATGTTAAATGAGGAAAAAACAATTCTATTTTTTAACATTTATTCTCTACTATATATATATATATATATATATATATATATATATATATATATATATTATGAAATGTAACCGTAGGATAGGTTGAGATATTGTACGGGTGTGAGATTACTTCTTGCATAATCGATACTCATCCGGTTATAAGTACACGGATCTGTATTTTTCGACCGAATCGCTCTTGAAGAATAATCGTACATTGAAAAAAAAAACAACTAGTCTATAATTTATATGATTCTCACGCATTAGCAGCATGTCTAGACCGATGATATTAATTAAGAGAAATTTCTCAAAGACAAAATGTGTGCCCCTTTTTTCGACCTCACATTAACAGAGTTATCCGTGTATGTTCTTATTTATACAAATCTTACCTTTGTATTAAACATATTTTTACATATACATACGCACTACACACACACATTTATATATATATATATATATATGTGTGTGTTGCATGTGCGTTTAATGTATTGTTTCATGTCTGCCATATGCCGATCATTATCGTCATCTTTCTTCGTCTGACTAGTTTACTATTTGGCAGATTAAAAATTAGGCAAATAAATCAAAAAGATGAAAATTGATTTTTTCAAAGGGACCGCCCGTCTCGTGTGAATGCATTAAGCTAAGTGGATATTTATTGCAGAGGTGATTACCCGACCTCTTCTTCATCGTCCACTACTTATTATTGTTGCTAAAGACTATTTGGACTTGTTGATGAATGATTGGGTTATTGCGATAACACCTTCATATATATACATACATATATATATATATATATATATATATATATATATATATATATATATATATATATAATAATTTGATTTGTTTAAAATAACTCGACGACACTAATTGATTTCTAAAACCGTATTCCCATCTGTTAATTCGTGGGCTGTTAGTGTGTGGTTGCATGTAATAAACTAATAGCAGTATTAATTAATAATTAGATAGAAACGAAAACATATTGATTGATTTTTTGAAACTGTTTTATAAAAAAAATATATATAAATTTGTACCTCTATCAGTTTTGTATTTAACCAATTAAACACAAAATCGAAGGAATTTTTGAAAACGTTTGACAGGTTGGTTTCAGGTCCCTTCTTATTAATTTGTCGTTTGAAAGAAAAAAATAAATAAATTTGGTTTCCACAGTGGGATGTTTTATAGACTAATGTTAGGATTATAAAAAAAAAATAATTCAAAAGTGAATAGAAACCAGTCTGTTTTAAATTTTAAATTAATTTATTTTATTAAAATCCGAATCAAATGACGTGATAGTTGCTAAAACATTTCGGGTGGAGAAAAACGTTGCAATTTTCATATGTATATATGCGGTCTGGTTCTTGTCAACTCTACATCTATTCCACTTTTTTTCTCACTTTCGCAAAAGTCGAAAAAAATAATATTGTAATCCTATTATTATTGAATCAGTGTTTGATGCTATATAAAAAAGTTTGTAAAAAAAATATTTTTAGTACAGAAAAAAAATGTTCAAAGTAATGTGCGGTGCTTAATAGGTTAAATTTTTGTCAGATGGATAGGAATTTTATAAATTCTAATCTTTATTTCTCAGACTTTCAGAATATTATATTTATTCACCATATATTTTTTGGAATTCGGATTAAATTCAATTTGGTAAATTCATTTACTGTTCTTACAAACTATAACTTTTTTTCTGCCAAAAAAATATTCAACGCTTGATTAATGATCTTTGATTGATGCTTGTGTAATTCGATAGAGGGGTGCTGTCATTCTCAAAACGTTTTTATAGGAAAATCTGGTAGGTGAAAGCTAGTAGGTTATTTTTTAAAAAAATGAATATGAAAGTTTATGCAAGCTTCATTATATAAAATTGTCTATTTTGTTATTTGTACCCTTATAGTATTTTTTAGGATATGTATTATTAAAAATATTAGCAAATTATATTTTCACAAAAGTTCTAGTACTGTGGATAAATTTATTGCCACAAATTAATTTCTATTTCGTAAAAAGTAAATATTTTTTCTGATTAAAAGTGTTCCATGCTTCATTAATGATCTTTGATTATTTCTTGTCTATTTCAATGGAGGTGTTTCGTCGTCCTCAAAGATAATCTGGTAGTTATCTTTGAGCCAATTTTTTTAAAATCTGTTTGAAAAAATGGGTCATTAAATATCGTAAATGTCTCATAAGGATTTTTCAAATTATTTCCTTATTTATTTAGTGTACAAATTATAAAAATGGAATACACTTCAATCCTTAAAATATATTATTTTGTTCTATCTATCAAATAACTGACAAATCCCTTGTAGAAAAATGATTTCGGCTTTGAGTCGATGAACTGAATGCATTTTTGGACCTCTTCCACAGTTTTTTCTTCCACAGCACTTTTTTTGCATGTTTTATGCATCACAACACTTCTCTCAAGGCTGATCAAATCATTCTTTTCGATAGCATTTCTTTCAACTAACATGCGACAAGTATACAATGCTTAATATGTTGCTTTTCGGACGCCATCGTATGATTTTATCCCTCGCTAATGCGCACATAGAAGTTTCACTTCAAAAACACATGACCGAGGTTGTTATGGTATGGTTGTCATAGTACCGAGGCACATACACGACACATGCCACACACACGATGATATTTTTCTCTTCGCCCTTCGCGGAGAAGTCTCTTAATTCTACTACTAGCGCTGCCATCCGATATCAGAGTTTCATAAATTGACTACAATACCCAATCAGATGAATTCGATCTCCTTATATAGCCTCCATGGTTGAAATACATCAGAAGATGATTAATATGGAATTACTGAAAGATTAATGTTAATGTACGTCCATGTATGAAAGTTCTGTTTTCAATTGTCAGATAAACAATGTATGTGTCTGGATGTGTGCGTCTGGATGTGTGCGTCTGGATGTGTGCGTCTGGATGTGTGCGTCTGGATGTGTGCGTCTGGATGTGTGCGTCTGGATGTGTGCGTCTGGATGTGTGCGTCTGGATGTGTGCGTCTGGATGTGTGCTCAAGACGACCTTTTGAAAGCGAAAAAGGCACTCAGCACACCATGATGCAAACGTACATAATTATAAACCGGCGCGACAGTGATATCCCGTGTATAATTTCCAATTAGTATACAACAATAGTCACGTAATAATTAACATAAACAAAAAACGAGTCGATCCAATGAACAGTGTCGAAAAAGAAAACAGCGAAACGTAATACGAACACAAACGATAAAAAGTTACTAGTGAAACATTAAAGTCGCCACTGTCGCCCGCCCGTTCGATCGGTAAAACAGTTAACGTTGCAGAACTAATACGCGCAAAGTCCGGCCATTCGCTTGATTTTTTTACATTTGCGATTTTTTAATTTGATTTTATCTTCGTACACTTAATGCGACTTCTTTCTGCTATACGCTTTTTAATTGTGTACGCATTTTCGCTCGAGGGCAATTAAAGTCTGTGTTAAAAATAGTAGAAGGGTGGAGACGAAGAAATCAAATTAATGATATTGCTTCCCGGCACGACTTAAAAAAATACTACTCGGAGATATATATATATATATATATATATATATATTTGTGTCTTAATGTGAATTCGTTTTTTTCCTCGAAATCTTATTTAGTTTTGTATTCTCGTGGGGGATGTTTGCTGAAACTTAGGCACGCATCTTATTTTATAGACACAATGAAGGCGTTAAGTATTTATTGCAGCGAAATAACGTTATGCTAATGCATTTTTATGCATTCGTACGCTGTTTTTTAATTCTTCTTGTATTATATTTTTAACATTATGATTCTGGCTGAATATAAATATTCATGAATGGAATCATAATTAGTAGTTTCAGTTGGACTGGTTCTCGACTTGTTAGTATTTTATAGGAAAAAATAGTGTTATATCTGATCAAAATTGTTTTTATTTTATTTTTTTAAAAAAATTGTATAATTGGTTTTATAGGATTGATAGAAAATCTGTTACACAGAACAATTTTCATAATTGTCTGAACTTTGGTGTTTTGAACATGATGGCATATATATATATATATATATATATATATATATATATATATATATATATATATATATATATATAAGCAACACTCAAAAATGATTAGTAATAATTTATTAAATATTTTGACCATGATTTCTTAATGGTTTGCGGGACTAAAAAATAATTAATTAGTGAGAGAGAATACTCTTTTCTGTTTTTTTTTTTTGTGAAATATCCTAATATTCGATCAAAACTGTTTTTTTTTCAATTTATGTAATAGATTTTATAGGATTGCTATCTTCCATGATAAGACTGAGAAAACGTTACTTAAAATTGAACAGCATATGCATCTGATAAGTGATTGCAATAATTGTAATGTATTTGTAAGGAATTCTAATAATAATGAGAATAATATTAGTAAGTGGACTGTATTTGAAAGGTTAGAAAATTATCAACCGTGGTACACTGTATACGGCTAGCACCTAACTACTACACTATTTGCCACCACTATCAGTCACATACATATTTCGCAAACAGTGGGCGACACTAGTCTCAATTATTTTGTCTTAAATCTAACAATTTCGTGACAGTATTGCATCATCCATTTTCACCTATATGAAAATACCGAATTACTTATGGGACGACCCAGTAACATTAATGAAAACAGTTTATTATACTTTTAAAAATACTAACCCGATATTACAGGCTCGCTATTTAAATGCCTTCTTTAATGGTTTTCGAATTAACTTGAAAAATTACAAGAATTGTTTTTTTTTTAAAGACAAATTTACATCTTTTCACATACCAACACATGTCAGTTTTGTAAAAAATTCAAAAACTCTGATATTTTCAATTATATTATGAGTCCATAGACTAACCTCAATCGTCAGTCAGATTATACATTTTTATTATTAAATATAACATTTCGATTGAAATCCTAGTCTAGTAAGACTGGATTCACACAAATCAAATACAGTGTGTATATATATATATATAACATTCCCGTAAAACCATAAAATTTATTAATGATCTCAAAGATATTCCACAGTCTCCACGATGTCTACATAGGCGCACAGATTAGATCTAGAGACACAATACTGGGTTAACAGTTGGAGTTCGCCGAGGGGGGTCCGTTGTTTCCGCAGGGGGTACTACACATTATATGCACCTTGAGTGGTTGATATAAAAGACAAATACTAAATAAAATATTAATCTGCATTCATGAAGTGTTCCGTTTATATGCATCTCTTTTTTCTAAAAGTAATAAACAGTTTAGGGTATCGTTAAATAAATAACTTGTGTAATTAAAATCATTTTTAAGACAATGCACATATATAATTCCAGTTGCGTGCGGTAGATGTAGAAAGATGTGGACACGTTTTTCTTTTTTGTGTTTTGATGTTTTGGTCGGATGTTTGAAAAAATTGTTAGAAAAATGATACGCTTTCTTTCACAAAAGATTTTTTCGGTCACTCCACGAAATAAAAGACTTTTTCTGTTTAAAAGTGTTTAGTAAAAGTATTTTGATAGAGATGCTGATGAAGTCTCAGATTTTTATTGATTAAAAAAAAGTTTTATTCGGCGAAAAAAATAATTTATTTGTGCAAGTGTATTTAGCTACAGTTACAGAATTGTATTAGAGAAGAATGATATATTTTTAAACTCAGAATTTGAATCTTCTATTTGATAAAAATGTGTCTAAAAATGATTCGACTTGTATCGATAAAGAATTAAAATGTGTTTGTTTCTTATAACAAGTGTTATAGATACATATTAGATTTTAGTTGTTTTTTCATTAAATTTGAAATCTGTCATTTTATTCATTAAAATTGTACAACAAAAAATTCAGACCGGGCTTATCAAAGAGATTAATGGGAATTCGAAGAACTTTTATGGAAAATCTTATATTTATATAATAATTAATTTTTATGAATATACTCTTGTTAGTTGTTTCCTTAATGAATATTTCATATTTTTGTTAAAATTAGGTTAAGTACTTTAGAAGAATAATTGTTTAAACAAGAAAATGTTTGATAAAATTTTTTTAAACAATTTCAAAAAATAATTATGTATTTATATATATATATATATATAAACATACGTACAAATTTGTGTAAATATAGAATGGAATAAAAATTTGTGAAAATTATACCAGAAGACCTAACATTACAACAGTGAAATATTCTGCAGCTAGTCGGCGACAGCGTAGACGCGTCGTCAAGCTGACAAGGATTCTGTGTGTGTGTGTGTATTGTATGGTATGGCGTCGGGTGTACAACCGTAGGGGGCGCCACACGGCACCGCTTTAATTTAACGCTTTATAACCCGGATTAAATTGGGCAATCCGTGCCCTCTGGCACCGCGCGCGCCCTCTCACCCTCGACCGATCGCGGGCTTCGAACTCGCGACACGCCGAGGTACAAATGTGTCACACGGGTGTCGTACGCATGCTAAAATATCCCCCGTTTCGGGTGCACACGGCACACCACACCCGCGCCGCCACTTGTAAAAATCACCCCGGAAGAGGTGACAGCCTTTTTTGTGACACAGCGCCACCGAGTAGTTTTTTATTTTTTTTTTATTTTCGATTCTGTTCTTTCGTTGTTCAGGTCATCATTTTGTGATCATTGTAAGTGATTTAAAACCTTTTTGATTTGAATCAAAAATACAACTTCTGTATCCGATAGTATGTTTAATTTTTAATGTATTTTCAATGTCTAAATATGATTTTACCGAAAACAACAAACATGTCTCTATTTGTAAAAAGGCGTAGTCCTATCTCTCCTCAGAACATTTATATGTCGCAATCTATTTGTCCGAAAAGAATGAGTCTTAAAAAAAGTAAGAATAATTGTATGTTTGATTAGGACACAAATCAATCGATAGAAATTCCAAAAAAGATCAAATGCTTTCTTTTTTCATGATAGTAGTAATTATGTTAAAAATAAATACATCCTCTAAACGTTATATTCTAAGTATTATTTTTTATATTCCATTCTAATATGTCAAACCGTCAAAATTTCTAAATCTCCTGAAAATCATTCAGTCGCTTCTTATAAGTATCACGTGTAAAAATAATTCGGTGCCTTTAAATTAAATCAATCAGGGCACTGTTTCAAATTAAAATATTTTCTCTTCGTTTTAGGATTTTCAAGTGCTAAACTTAAGATTTAAAAACACTTTATATCTTTGCCAGATAATTAGCATAACCTCACAAAACAGTAGTGAATACGATCGAGTTCGAAAATCAGCATAGTAGGCATTGCATACTTTTCGAATTCCAGTTGAAACAAATACTGCTGAAGTGGCTGGAATGATTTGTGCAGCTTTGGGGGAAGATGTGATGCATAAAACATGCAAAAAATGCTAAAACAGTGGAAGAGTGCCGAAAATGCATTAAGATTTTATCGATTCAAAGCCGCCATCTTTTTTCGACAAGGGATTTGTCAGTTACTAGAGAGATGGAGTAAAATTATACAAAATAATGGGAGATGTTTTGTGGATTGAAATGTTTTTTCATTTTTTCTGTAAACAAACATTTTTTTTATTAAAAAAAGATACCGAATTAATTTGTAGATCTGATATACATCACTTAAAAATTTATATTTCAAGAATTTTTTTTGTGATATTTTAGATCGTTCAAAATTAATAAGAACTTTGAAAGAAATAAAAAATATTCTTTGTGGGATGAGCAAAACATTCTTGAAAATTTATTAAGAGTTTCAAAAACTAGAGAAAATTATTTAAAAAATATTTTTGTTAAGGATGATGACATCTTTATTGTGTAAGAATAAAAGCTTTAAAACCACTGAAGTCTCTTATACGGTTAACAGAACAAGTTCAAAAATATATAGAGAATGAAAAAAACGCAGAGTTGATTAAAATCTGCTTCTTAAGATCTCTGCTTAAAATTTTAAACGCGGTAGATTATTTTTATTCCTAAAACCCTTTACTAGAGAAATATCTGAAAATTAAGTACCATAGAATGATGCTTATACGCCATTAAAATGCACATAAGAGCCAATCAGAACTGATCAGTTTTTCAGTTATTGATCATTTTTGCTCAGAAACATTGTGTTTGTTTGTCGGGCCGAGTGAAAGATTTATTTGATAATAGTTCTATTTTCATCTTTTATTTAATATAAATTGATACTCAGTATTTTTATTTATATCAAGTTTCTTATTCAACTTTCAGTCTATACAAATGTATCATCATTATAACAAACCGAAATATATTCTAACAACTTGTATTTATCTGTGAATTAGTAATTTCATTAAATTAATAGGCAGTACTATTAAACAAAAAATGATAGAAATAAATAACAAGCATGCACGCCGAACTGTAAAAATGAGAAATAAAACTGTCATTCGTATCGGTCGGTGCGCGAAGTAGATAATAATGGAGATGTCACTGTCTACATAATTGTGGTCATAATTTTACACCGGATGTCTACGGAAATAATCGTATTTTAAACGTTATTTTTCTTTTCCTGTTATTTCTTTTCTCTACTGGTACCATTCAGCGGTACGATGATTAAACGTAATGAAATAACATCTATATAAAATTGCAATTAAGTGAAGGAAGGAGAAAAAAACTTTCACATAGATTTTATTGTTATTTTTTGGCATTTTCGTTTCTCAACACTTAAAGTATTGTGTGGTTTCGCTAAAACGATGAATAAATCATGATCATGAAGATAACAAAAAATTATGTATACACATTGATAGGTACGTTCACGTTTACACACACACACACACATATATATATATATATATATATATATATATATATATATATATATAATCTTAATCGTAGTTAAACGTTGTTGTCGTCTCACTAATTTATATATTTTTTTCTCTAGTATGATTTGTTGTAATTATTTTATTTAATTGAGGAATTTGATCTTTGATGTCACTGACTTTTAATAAATCATTTAACTGTACAAAAGAATATTGACCTTTTAACAGTCTCATTTTTAGTAGTTGT